>JBBMJM010000022.1:589131-604369 GCA_037832705.1 Centriscus cristatus
GAAGCATGTAAATGTAGGGAAGCTTGTACAGGACGTGTGTGGGTGTGTGTGTGTGTGTTGGGGGGTAAGGATGTGGCTTTGAGGATGAGATAGCGGGAAAAGGAGGAGCGAGATGGGGGCAGATGGAGGGGTGGTGAAAGCTGAGGGGAAAAAAAGAAGGGAGCCACAGATGGAGAAGGAGGTGAAGGGAAGCAGGGGCTGTGTGTGTGTGTGTGTGTGTGTGTGTAGGGGGGCGCATAGGGGCTGGTTAATACTGCATTAGACATACACTCTCCCTCCGTCCCTGTCTGTCCCTCTTCCTCGTTTCCCCTTCTCTATATTTAGACAAAAACTGTGAAGTAGTCAGATTCCACTTGGCTTCACAAGCGCATAGTGACGACTTTCACCCACTGAATACTCCGATGACCACATGCTCGTACGCACTCACTTTCGCACTCATCTCGTTCACACACCGAGGATGATGAACACGTTTGCAAACATTTGTTTTGGAGCAGACACACCATGTCTGCTTCTGTTTTCTACACATGGCGCGCTTGCACGCGCGGGTGGGTGAGGGTGACTGAGCCCGGCGCCGGCGGTGAATTTGTCGGCCTTGAGACGGACGAAAGCGGCACGTGAGCAGGGTGTGTGAAACACAGATGAACGTTGTCATCACATCCAGCGCTGACACACACCTGCTGGGTAGAGGCAGGAGTATTCTGAGATCTTTCACTGCAAAACTCCTAAATTTTACTAAGAATATTTGTCAAAATGTTTCACTTTAAATCTATTTACACTGAAAATAAGATCCCTAGGAAAAAAATCTGCCTGTGCGGTGTTTTTTCTCATTAAAGCAAAATATCTTGCTTTCTTTTTCTGTTGTTTTCAAGTGAAAAACGTCTTTAAAAAGGAACTTTTTCAAGTCAGGTCGTGCATCTTATTTTGAGTGTAAAGAGGTAAAACTAGAATTAAGACATTGTGTAAATTTCTCTCAGGAGATGAAGTATCTATCTATCAATGACTAGAAATAATAATAAATATCATACATATCATTATTATATACTTTTTTTTAAGGTTTTTGCAGTGTTTGTTTTTTTTGGGGGGGGTGTTGTGCAGGCGTCTTTTAAAAGTAGAAAGAAACGTATCACACCACTTGCTGACACCATGTGATATATCTCCTACGGGTTGTTTTTCAGCTTTGAGACGTCTCAGCGGAGATGATTCCAGAAGCTTCTCATCCTCCCGCGTTTTCTGAGCTCATCCTATATAATCTGCATTTCTCTGTCTTATTAGACGGTTAATTGTCTCCAGAAGAGGAACCGAGGAGGCAACCATCAGGACTCCATCCACACCACGAATCTGTGGTCCTTCTTCAGCGTGAACATTGAAGGATGACTGAGTACCCAGCCGAGGGAAAACACCGACATTCTTAATGCTTCATTACACTACTATCGTTGCTACATGTACCTGTGTGCTGCTCATCACCATCACTCCATGAATTATTTCCCATTGTCCTCCCCACATCTCATCCCGCCGGATCAACTTCCAATGATTCAATTTGCACGTTATCTGCAGGAATGACCCAGATACGGCTTCGCAGGCACGTGTACCCTTGGTTGGAATGTTCTCGTAGTAAACATGTACGTACGGGAACATGCACAGAAGCGCCTCAAGATGAGCTCCTTTAGCCTCCTGTCCGTCTTTTGTCTCTAGGTGAACGTCCAACAGTGTTGCCAGGTACGAAATGTAAAATTTGACTCCAAATTATCATATTCCCCGCTCAAGGCTCAGGGTTAGGGTTCTCTGGTAGCAACTACTATGTCTTCCAAGTCCAGTGATGTGACGTTTGAAGTCGAAGCACTCGTGTTTCGAAACGATGCTTCCGAGCACGGCCCGTGTCACGTGACTGTGGTTCACGGTGGTTCAGAGAATCACAAGTCAGGAAAACAAATGCAAACTTACAAGAAACATCTTCGTCAGTCTGACGATACGTGACGGGAGCAGGTAGAAGCCGTGCTGTAACGCCACATGTGTAGTTCACAGGATTGGCCAACTGATGTCACCATGGAGGTGCATGAGTCGAATCGCTTCGGAGCATCGGCACATTTCTGGGATGTTCCTTCAAACACTCAAAGCGTCACTTTGCCCATCAGTGTGTGTGACAGCAACACTCCAATACAAACTTCTAAGACTCTAAGTTGGAGAAGCATTTCCTGTGAACCACTGCTACAACCAGAAAGTCACGTGAGCGATGACGTATGATGACTTCTAATCTCTTTTTCACCGGTAATCACCCACATCTCGGATGAGCAGCTGATTTTCGTTCTACTCTGTTTTCCATCTTTGGTCGTCCTGCAGCTGTAAGGGACCAGAGCTGCAGGGGGAAACAAACCACAGGCACATCCCCTCCAAAAAAAAAAAATCCAGAGAACAGACAGACCCAACCAGAGATCTCACCTCCAGGTAGTTCAGCCGGGCCGCAGCTTGTCCTCTCGGGGTCGATGTCAGCCACCCACAGGGTGCGGACGCAGCCCTTCCACAGGCCGTAATGGGCCATCTGGCACGTTTGGTTGCTGCTGAAATCCTTTGGTTGGGCCAGCTCCACCCAAAACTCTGTCCCCATACCCAGCACCGTCAGCGTCACGCCAATGATGCACACGAAGAACGCCAGCTTGATCTTCCCATCCTGGCTGTCGCTGATCTTGTGGGGTCTCCTCTGGGGTCTGCCGCCCAAACCGCCACCTTGACCGGTACCGGCTACCCCGACGCGACCCTCCTCGTCCTGCTGCACGAAGTAGTTGGACCACATGCTAATCGGATGCTAGCCAGGCTCCAGTATTCAGGTTTAGAGGAGGTAAGAGCAGTGCTGATCTTTTGTTGCGTGACAGACGGATGGAGGCGGATGAAAGTGGACCGAGTTCGGATCTACGATGATGCAGGGCGACGAGACGCTCAAAGAATCAAACAGGGGTGAGACGACGATGAGGACGACACTTGTCTGCTTTCCATCCCGCACTCTGAAACAGAGACGAAACCAAAGCGATGAAAGCATTCACACCACTTCTTCAGCATCTACAGTTTCCCTCCGAACAGACACACGACATCCTCTCAGCCAGCAACAGACGAGCCATATGGCGTTTCCCTGAGAGCCTCATTGTGTTTTAGATGAAGAAACAATGGAATGGTTGGTTGTGCGGGGTCACGCTGAACCTATCATCTATACTTCCAGCGGAGCTGACGACAGGCAGGTAACAATGATACACACTAATACATGGAATATGTGCTCACACTGCGTGCAAAAATTATCTGACAAGATAATCAGTTGCTGCAAATACCTCCCATCCTGCATTATGTGTACCCACAAAATCTGTGTGTGGGTGTGTGTGTGTGTGGTTGTCCTGGCTTTGGGGGTACATTTGGGGCACACAAGTAGCATGAGTGACTGCTGCAATGCAATGAGAGGTTAAAGTTCAGGTCTGAGCGCTTTGACAGTGCGAGCCGCAGTAATTAACTCTGGCGCGTCGGCCAACAGGTCACACGGTGCAGGACAGCCGGCCACTCACAGTCGGTGAATCACTTAATTCCGAGCTTTGCGCTGACACCAGCGGGGGTGTCACACGAGCGAGGCACCACTTGAACCCAGTAAAGCCGTCGCAAATACATGCAGGATTTCATCATAAGAGCAGAATATAACAGCTGCTAGGTAAAGAATCAAGATGTGGAAGGATCTGGAATCTGACATGACAATCTGAGATGTGCATTGGCATGTTTCTGACTTTCTAGGAACTTTTACTATTTATTATTTCTGTTATTTATTTTTATATCATATATATATATATATATATATATATATATATATAAAGAGTTTGTATCAGCAACCAGCAGAAGTTGAGCGACAATGTATGAAGTAACATGGAATATCGAGCATGCGGCTTCTCGCACCCAGGCCAGTCGTCACAGGATTACATCGATCACATTACGCTCATCTGAGCCACACATGATTGGAGCTGTCCGATCGGTGCCAGCAGACAGACAACGGATCCATCCACAGCTTGTATGTAGTGTTATTGACACAGGGATTGTACACACACACACGCGCACACACACACACACTGGGGTGTTTTAATGTCTGCGGTTGTGGCGGAAAAGCAACAAGTGACTAATGTCGGGAAAAGAGCGAGGGTCTGACCTGTTTGGTGTGTGTTGTTCAGTTCAGGAGGACGAGACGCTGAGAGGGGCAGAGAGGTGAGGGGAGAGGGAGGGAGGGAGGGAGGGGGAGACGGGGGAGGGATGAATGTAAGGGTTATGGAAAGTGAGTTGAACACATGGGGGGCTGGGAGGGGTGGGGGTCACACAGTCTGACTGGTCACTACTGTTCAGGATGAAATGTGTGTGTGTGTGTGTGTGTGTGTGTGTTCACACCTCAGACTCATGCTCAACATTCATACATGTTAGAAAGTTCAAATCTGTGACTGAAGGTGTTGCGTGTGTGTGTGTGTGTGTGTGTGTGCGTGTGTGTGCGTGTGTGTGCGTGTGTTGGGGGTGGGGAGGGGGTTCACATGATGACAGCTCTGCCAGTATGAATAAAAGTGTGTATCTGCGACAGCCTTGTGCATGTGTGTTTGTGTCTGTGCGTTTGCGTGTGAGCGTGTGTGTGCGTGTGTGTGTGTGTGTGTGTGTGTGTGTGTGTTTGTGTCTGTGCGTTTGCGTGTGAGCGTGTGTGCGCGTGTGTGTGTGCGTGTGTGTGTGGGTGTGTGTGTGTGTGTGTGTCTATTTTAGAAAGCCACCTGTTAATGACATTAAGTGAGGGTGAAGGAGAGCCGTGTGTTTATATGAGAGCGTGTGTGTGGGGGGTGGGGGGGGGTCTGGAGTGTTCTACCACACAACACTGTGAGGAACGAAATCTGACACACGGGGAAGCGGAGGCCGAAAAAAAACATGGCTCACGTCAAACAAAATGGAAGATGATCAGAAAACACAGCTGCATGTATGGATGACGTCAGCGAATGTGCACGAGGCTTTTACGTCGCCACCAAAGGTTCCAAGTTGTCACGTGGATCGACATGCACCCAACAAACCCACCCACTTCTCTTTGTGGCTATGTTAGCATAGCATTTCAGTGTTGCCTAGACATGGTTTCATCAAGGTTAGCATGTTCGTTAGCATGTTTAGCCGTTAGCCAGATATGTCACACGGCCACGCCGCGGCATGTAGACGGTAAAAGTAAAAATATTTGAACTTTGAATGGTATTGCCTTGTGCGGTCGCCGTCAGTGGTTTTCTCTGGCGGCCTCGCCCAAGTTTGCCGTCTCTCTAATTCCCCGATTCCATGTGAATGCAGCATCAGGGCAAAATGACAACGTGCAGGTTTTTGTCAAGGCCCGACTCTGCAGAGGTTAAGGAGAGAGAGAGACAGACAGAGAGAGAGAGAGAGGCCAACCCCAGTGGCCAGCCACGCTCAGGGGAGAAAGAGTTGGGGAGGAAAATGGAGTGTGATGCAAAGCAAGAGTGAACCAGGGAGACAGAACCGGGGAGAAACAGAGCAAAGGGACAAAACAGGCTGCAGGCTGTGACAGGAAAATAAACACCTTCAACGTCCAAAACACTCAGTCCCTGTTCTGGAGAGAGCGCGGCCGATCTGCACTGATGGATCTGGTGCAGTCCGGAAGAGGAGATTAATCTGTAGGATGCGTTCACCTGTGTGTGTGTGTGTGTGTGTGTGTGTGTGTGTGTGTGTGTGTGTGTGTGTGTGTGTGTGTGTGTCCACATCTCACCCTCCATCATGTGAGATCGACAGAGCGTCCGCAGACGCCGATCAATAATGTACAGTATGCTGATGTGAACAGGCTCTTCCCCACATCAGGCCGCCGCTGTCAGCGCTGCTGATTCACGCTCGAGCGCACAGAGTCGGACACACGTACGCACTCATGCACACGCCGCTCAGGCACATGCCCAGCTGCATCCGTTTCCTCACTTTAATGTTAGTGAGTGGTAATGTGCATTGAAGGAGCAGTAAAGCAGAGAAGGGTCACAAGTCATTTCCTCGCCAATACGGATCCATGTGACCGTCCCAGTTTGGTTTGGTTCGTTCACAGGACACCACAACCCTCTCTGCCACAGGTCACATCATATCCGGTGCAGACATAGTCTCAGTGATGGGCAAAACCGTTCTAGAACTGAATCATTAGGTTCAGAAAATATAGATTTGTTCACTCTGTCTTCAGTAACACCAGAAAAAGTTGATAGATTTGACAAACGATGAATCCGATTCACCCACAGTGTGATTCGGGTCACACACGAATCATATTCACCCACAGCAGTTCAGCTGGACTGTAACGAAACTTTCCAGTCAGTCATTCAGTAGTGATTCAGTAGTTCGTTCACCCAAGGGATTCGTTCTTTGGAAAGAATCGTTTGTGAATGTACTTGAATATGTACTAAACCCTTTATAGGACCCAAAAGTTAAACCCCAGAGAATCATTCTGGGATAGTACAAGACTTTTGTACTTTTAGAACGTTTTCAAATGTTTCAAATTTGTTCTTCCCAAGGAAAACATGGTTTCTTGACATAGATATAAAATATAACAAATATTCATAAGTGTTCATATATGTGTGTCTTTATTCTATTGATTTCTGGAGATGAGATGAGACTAACACTTTATTTTTCCTCTTGAGAGAAATTCTTTGATTCTGGTCGAGGCAGAAGGCCACCCATCTAATGCTGGGTCTACCCAAGATTGCTCGTTGGGTTTCTGTTCATATAGTTGACATGCTCAGCATCATGGGAGAACTGTTGTTGACAACTGACACCATCCAAATATAATCTGACCAGAAGTATCACCGCTCTAGCGTCGGACCCGTCTGTGGGTAATAAAACTGTTCCGTGTTGATTCCCCTTCCTGTTGGAGGTGGACTGCGGCGTGCCCACAGTGCTGCATCCTCCCGCCTCCGCGCTGCAGTGAGCCCGAATGAGGATCAATGAGGGAGCACAGCTCAGAATGACAATGACCAGCCCAGTTTCACGTCCACCACCAGAGGGAGGCTTACAGTACCTCCCTCCAGTTGGGGAGCATGTTTTCCTGGGATGGGTGTCTCTGTCTTCAGGGAGCAGCAGTTCCGATATTTTAGGGTTGTTTTTTTTGCAGTAGAGCGCAGCGATGCAAATGAAAATGGGCAGTGGAGAGCTGACGCAGGACATCATTTCCATATGCAGGAGGCGTCCATCTAAATATTTTATAACTAAATTAAAGCATATACCGTATTTTCTGGACTATAGAGCGCACCTGATTATAAGCCTCACCCCATACATTTTTAAAAGAAAAAACATTTTGTACATACGTAAGCCGCACCTGTCTATAAGCCACAGGTGCCCACATATTCCACCTGTCTCACTTTTTCTGCTAGAGCCCCTGGCAGCTGTTAGAAAAATGTATAAATTGGCCACACCTTTGTATAAGCCTCATGGTTCAAAACTTGAATCATGAAACAAGTAACTGTATACACAAATTTAAGACTCAACAGATCAGATCTGAGTTATATCATTTTGAGTTTGTGTGTAAATGTTCTCATGCACAATATCACAGCTTCTGCTGTTTCTTTTTGGTAAAATATTGACACCATAATAAAATATTGTTGCATAAAAGTGATCAACTGTGAAATTGCACCATCGTTTGGGAACCCACCAAAACTAGAGCTTGATCGATGGCGCCATCACCATGATTAAGGGCATGTGACCGTTCACTGGATGAATTAAACTGCAGCAGTGAGGTGAAAGTGTGCAAAAAGAAACAAAAATAAAAGACATCATGTAAATTCTGTTTTTAATCAACATCTGAAAACAAATCGGACAAATGAAAGACCATCTGTGCTTCTTCGAAACTAAATGCTGTTTTAACGCGCAATTTATTTGATATTTTCTTTTAGCAGAGAGAAGAAATTCAATGACACAGTGACACTCAAAAAAAAAAGCAGATTTCAGAAAGTGAGGAGTAACATCCCATACGTGTTTTATCACTGACACAATCTCTCCTGATGTCTATTCAGCAACCCAACGGATCAACGCAAAGCATCGCTAAGCCACAGTGCCATCATGTGGTCCTCTGAGTACGAAGGGCAGAAGATGAGGGAGGTGAGAAAAACAAAACAAAAAACCCAAAACAACATACACTTTCTACGTTCCCAGCAATCTTAGAGGTTCCTGACAGTATGAAAATAAAATCCGACAGCTGAAATTGTTGAAATTCAAACAGGTGAAGTGTTCTTTTGTGAAGACCGTCCACTTTTCTTTTCTTTACACTACGAGAGATGAGGTGGTGTCGTCACCGGTCCTCAGTACAACACAAGTCGTAGGTATTAATCGGGTGTTTATTTGGTCTTGTCAAAGAGGTGAGACGTTGCACACACAAAAACAACCAGGTCCAATACATTTACATGTCAAATCCGTAGGGGAAACAAGGATGAAACACCAGATAGTAGTGACACCTATGAACATACAGACATCTTTCATTGATAGAGGAGAGCCAATTAAATGACATGGAACATTAAGGCTGTTTGATTTGGAAGAGAGCAAACCCAATCAATATCTTGTCTCTTCCAACTTTCCACTAATTTAGAATAAGAGCTGCAAATAAACAACCTCACCTGCTCAAACAAAGCAAAAAGGATGGACGTAAAAAAAAAAAAAAAAAACAGGATATAGAAAAGAAAGTCAAACATCGGAAAATGCTCTTTTTCTGCAGTTTGTTATTCTACAGGCTGAATACAAGGTGACAGGTCAAGCCAGTGAAGCTACACAGTATTGGAACAGTAACAGTTCACATTCAAATGAGTCCAATTAGACAACCAATTCTGACAATCATCCTGAGGGGGGCAGTAGTCTGACGAAAACGTACAAACATGATTAGTCCACTAGTAGGAGAAACAATACGGAAAACAAGGAGTCTCCTGCCTTTTTAGAATGGAAGTGAAAGCCATAGCTAACGTACACCTACAGATCAGATGGCTGAATGAAAACGCCCCCATCTTCCATCCATGTCCCCCCACGTCTGCTTCGCTAATGTCGCGTTCCTTTATCCTCCATCAGCCCAGTTCGTCTCCGACTCTAATTCCTTCCTAAATGTACTTAAAACAGGTTACTTGCTTTTAAATACAAACCTTAAAGTGTGGCACCCCCCTCCCACCCGACATGACAGCCCCGTCTCAGAGTATAAAAAGTAGTTGACCCCCCAGCCTGGACCTTTAATTACACACATTTCTCAAAAAGTTTGGACATATCCCCCCTCACCCTTCCAGCTACATCCTCCCCACCTGGAACTAACTCTTGTTACAGACAGCTATGGACCCCCTCCCACCACCTCATTCCTACGAGTCCACATCTGTCTCAACTGTTGGACATTTCTGAGATTTCAAAACATACATTGAATACCACCGAAGCCGTCGGCCAAATGAGTAATACGCTCAGAACTCCATGAAATGTTGCCCTAACAAATCACTCAGAAGGCTGATTTTCAAAATGAGGAATCAACCACCCCTCCCCAACCCTCCCTCCCTCCTCCCCCCTCCCCGATCTCGTCTTGCCTCCTCTACCAGAAGTCCCGGCGGTGATATGCGTCTGGATCGCAGTATTTGGTCACCACCACTCTGTTGGCGAACTTCCTTCCTGTGAGCCCCTGCATGGCTTTCTGGGAGTCAAACACGGACATGAACTCCACAAAGATCTGCAGAGGAGACAACACGCTTAAAACACAGCTGGAAGAAAGGTCACGAGGCCCAACCGGGGCGCGGCTCCCACCTTGCCCGTCCCAGGGATCTCCAGGCCGTCCACGGGTCGAGGTATCTCGATGCTCTTGACTTGGCCGTACTTGCTGCACTCGTCCCTGACGTCCTCCACGATCTCCTCGTACTCCTCGTCATCCAGCAGCTCCTCCGGGGCGACCATGTTCATGAGGCACAGCACCTCGGTGGGCAGACCGCCCATCTGAGTCACTGAGCTGTTCAGACCTGGGACCTGCAGTGTCACCGGAGTCTGATTTATACTTGTCTGAAAGACAAAAGACAGCGGGGTGAATATTTTGGGTCCAACTTTTCCATCTCAGGTCACATGTCACAAAGAGGATCAAAGCTCATCCACTGCTGCTCCACAGATATCGGTGTCGCCGGACACTTACCAGAGTGGCGTTCTTGGATCCCACGCTAGCCCTCTGCACCAGGAGCTTCTTGTCTCCGAGCTGCATTCCGTTCAGCCCAGCGATAGCCTGCAAACGGGGCCGAGGGGTCTGATCAGCGAACAGAACTGGAAATGTCCTGACATCCGTCAACTGCCCGGCGCGCTCGTTACCTGATCGTTAAGGTTGACGTCGACATATTCACAGAAGGCGTATCCTTTAGACAGGCCGGTGGCACTGTCCTTCACCAGGTTAAAGGCCTTCAGGGGCCCAAATGATGTCAACAGCTCCTTCACCTGAGACACATTTTATGGTTCAGTCAATGGTTTTATTTCCTTTAGACATTATTCAAATGATGGATGCTTGTATGAACTGATGAGGATTCGGTTTGTGCAATAGCACCTGCTCAGAGTGACGTCCACCTGCGGTCTTGCATTCGATTCTAATTTTACAAACCACACACTGATCTATCCAAACACTGACCTGGTCGTCGTTAAGGTAGTTGGGCAAACCACCAATGAACAGTTTGTGGGCCGAGTCAGGCACCACTGTGGACACCACTCCTACGACACAGACATGAAACACATTGACGCAAGCAAACAGTTTCTGCTACCGTAGGGAAGTGATTGCAAATATTTTTGAATTATGCCAACGGTATTTAAAGTTCAAAACCATTAATTGTCTGTGTACCAGGCACATAGACACTGGGGTTCTCGCTCATGCCCGGCAGTGGCTGGTAGTCATGGGGACGGCGAATCTTAAGACTTTGGCCTTGAAAGATGATGCCATCAAAAGCCATTGCCTGTGTAGTTTCATCCACTGAGCGAAACTGAGCAGAGACGTACAGGTTAATGTTATTGTTGATTTCATGGTGCACTACTTCATTTCAAAACGTCAGGTCCATGAGGCATCGTCTCACCTCAAGGAAGGCAAAATTCTTATCCTGGTTGATTTGTACTGCAAGGACAGGGTTTCCAGGGGCCTGTGTAAGACCACCCAAACGCATCTGGGCATTGAAGAAGTCCATCATGGACTCCTACGGAGAAAACAGCACAGCAACAGGGTCAGAAATTCGGATTAATGAAGAAACCAGCGACTACAAAAAGGCTGAAACTGAAGCAGGTAGTTAGCTGACCTCAGTGATGCCAAAGGGGATGTTTCCCACATAGAGTCGACGGGCCTGTCGGGTCATCTGACTGCCCACGACAGGTACGGGGGTGGGAGTAACGGCTAGGCCGTCTGGAGTCATGGTCGGCAAGAGCGCAGTGGCGGGGATCTGGCCTGCAGCTGGGGGGGGGGGGGGGGCAAGAAACCGTGAATCAAACAATATACTCGACCCTGTTGAAGACTGAATAAGTGGAACACAACCTTTCATGGCTTTGTACTGCATGGGAGTGATGTGTTCAAAACCCGGAGGCGGGACATCCCAGTACTTCTTCACTTTCTTCTTCTTCTCACGGTGTGGCGAGCGGCTGCAGAGTAAAGAGAGAGGGGTGGGGCAATATATATCAAAGCTGAAATCTAGTCAGTGCTCAGAAGTGAACTTCTAGATCCGATAATGAGGCAGAAAACAGTAACAGAAAGATCAGTAACATTTGAGGGGCTCTGTATTGATCCAAGGTTATAAGATATGATTGTAAAAGCAGAAGGGATGGCAACCCCTTTCCAGCCATTTAAACAAAAAATATAACACAGAACCAGAGACAGGACATTGAATTGCAGTTGCAGAAGTAATGCAGAAAACCAGCTTTGTGTTAGTTTGCTGTATTACCTTCCAGCATTGTCCTGGGGGTAGCTGGATGGTGAGCTGAAATGACATTGGAAGGATTTCACATTTCTCTCCAATCATTTACGACTGTTACCAACATGTCTACTTCACAAAATGAAAGTGTCTTTGAGTAATAAATATGTCTCGCTCTCGTTTAATACAATTATTTAAGGAGCTCACGTCATTTGGGATTTTTAAAGCACACAATTTCTCTAACTTCCATGCACTGCCTTTGAGACTAATTGAACAGGAAAACAGTGACATCTACAAAAATAGATGGCAGTTAAAAGAAGGTGGGGTCATTTTTAGCCTGACAAGGCACTCAAGATCTGTTACAGAACGCCTCTAGAAACGCATTTCAAATTGGAATCAGATGAAATAGAGGAGGACCGCTGGAGGTCACATCCTGCAAAACCATCTAATGAAATAGTCTTTGGATAGCAGCAGATTCTTAAAACTACTGCTTAAGAAAGAAAAATGACATATTTAGAAAAAAAAACATGTATACAATATACAATATAATCAAGATGAATGTAAATTATTGTAACTTAAGTTTGTATTTATTACAATTGTTTTGAATTATCAAGAATGTGGGAATTTAACTGGGGAAAATACTGCATGGGAATGAGTGAGAGATTACTCACAAAATTCCAACAACAGTATGTGCATACAGTGAAGGATTTACACAGACAAGTAAAAATAAAACTGCTACAAATAAAAGGACCATATCTTCAAATTGGGAGACAACTTAAGGTCACTGCTTTTTGAATTTCATTTCATAAGCAAGTCTAAAAGGTGGGTAAGTACTTGTACTTGTCTGCATCTGTCTGTACCCAAAGCAACAAAGATAATGATGTTTAGCATTCTTTGGTAATCACTAGAACTGACTGGGCTGTAGAGCAAGATACGGAACAATGTGATCTGACACGTGACTAACAGTTACTTTTCATTATTCAAGGCTAATCTGCTGTTTGTTCTTGCAAATGAATATATATTTTTTTCTCATTTAAAAATGGGTAAAAAAAAAAACCTGGGTAAACAGATATCTATTCATTTTCAGGCCGAGAACAATAATTGCGGCTTAAGACTGGATTTTATGATTTGGGATTTTTGCTAGCTTATGTGTACATGTTGGAACGATACGAACCTGCGCCGGTGCCTGCGGTCCTTACTGTCGCCACGGCGGTCCCTGCTGCGTCTGTCCCTGTCTCTGCTTCTCCTCTTCCTGTCTCTGCTGCGGCTGCGGGAAGCGGAACGGCGGTGGTGCCGGTTCTCTTTGTCCCGTTCAGCTGGAGGATTACAGTGAACATCAGTCCTCACAATTAGATTGAATGTAATACATCATTAACAGGTGAAAAAATAATTGGGATTCTGTTATGTACATCTTAAAATATAACATCTGGTAAAACATGTAACCTCACGTGTTAACCTCATTCCGAAGTCAGTGCATGCTCTTGTGTATGTACTTGGTAACAATTGTGATTACATAACTAAACTATGCCTAGGATGAATGAGGATAGCTTTAATTAATTGAGAAATTCTAAGCTAAATCAACTTAATTTATTTTTCCATATATAGTTTTCCCAGCTCACATTGTGCTCGTGGATTAATCTACCTGGATATTGTGTATTGCGTCTGATGCAAATCTGGGTTAAGAGCGCTTAATGCAGTTTAAGTGAGTGGGGACGTTATCGACAAGGCATTAGAAAGTTCGAGGTTATCAAAACCCAAAGACAAGTAGCATTGTAATTGTCGACAGGGAGGAACAGCTGCAAGGAATGAAAGCTAACTTTGATTCCTTGCAGCTGACATTGGCAAAGAACTACTGTGTAATAATATATCCCCGTATAAGAAACAGATAAGCGCAATTTACCGTAAATGCAGTTTAGGATTGCGACATTTGGCAACATTAAAAGCTATTTATTATTTAACATCGGTCAAACTGAGCGTAGTAATATTCGCAACCGTAACGGTCCATTCACATAGCATCCGATGACTACGGCGATGGCAACGTTTCAGTAAATAGACGTATCCATGGCTAACAAACATGGTGGCGATACCTTCAAACAATGAGACTAATTTCACAAAAACATTAATAAAGGCTAGTTTTCTTACCTTGCTTGTTTTCGGAGAGTTGCCTTTCAAATTCGTCGAAGTCCGACATTGCTTAAGATTACAACGCCTTCTGCGGCTCGGTTAATCGGTTAACGAGGGCTAGCTAAGGCTAGCAACAAAGTCAGCAACACTTCAAAACCAAGTGCCTCGCTAATGTAGCTCAAGTAAATTAGCTTAGGGATGCAGGCAACTAACGACGCAATTACCAGAAAATGTCCACCAGCACACACAAAAGCAGTGTGATATCTACTGCCGCCGTAATAGCAAAGTCATTGGGAAGAAAACGTGTTCGCTTGAGTTAGCCCGCTAATGTTAGCCTGTAGCAAAGTCCAGAAGAGGGCCTGCTCCTGCAGACACTGGTGTGGCAGCTCGCTAGCTAGCGAGTACGACCACCGAATGAATGAGTATTTCCCACAACAAATACGATTCACAGCGCGCCACTGGCCCAAAAGGCGCAGTAATTCGACTGCGTTAGCAAAATGTATAGGCTATTCAATGATTTCCGACAAGCGAAAACAATGAAGATTTCGGTATGCCCGCTTTTTCGCTCCGTCTCCCAGATACTCAGTGACACCGGAAGTTGATGACTGCCAGGTTTCCGGTGAGAGTAAAAATGGCGTTCGCAGCAGAATTTGATTTCTAATTTTCGAATTACCGATCTCGTGGGATGAATTGTCAGGCTGAGACGTATTCTAAAGCCCAAACAAACACGTGGGTTTAAATCATTCATCCTGTTTTCATTGCATTTTTGTAATTAAATGGCGCGATGTAAAATTACAAACTAACCCAAATTAAAGCCATGTTTAGCTTTTAAAAGAAAGGTGTGCACAGTTTGTATGTAGAGTGATGGAGTTTAGGTAGGTTGGAATTATTCACTATTAAGAATCAAAAGAGAAAAAAACTAAAACGAAAGCAATCTTTGCAGCCTTGTCATGTCAAGTCGTTTTCATAATAAGACAGTGAGATAACCATAACAGAAAAATAATGAATAGAAGAAGGCAATAGTTACTTGTGGCAAATTAAATTACATTTCTTTATTAATAGTACAGGTGGTGAATCACAGGCATTTTAAGTGAGGGTGGTTTTTAAAATGCATGTAAATCTTTATATGCACCATCAATTACACATTCTGATTAGTTTTTAAAACAGTGACTTGTATGATTTTACCAAATCTTTCTTTTTTTTTTCTCTCCTACAATTACACAAAACACATT
>JBBMJM010000022.1:660720-673957 GCA_037832705.1 Centriscus cristatus
GATAATTGCGTCGGGCTAATTACAGAGAGACGCTTCAACAGGTGTGAGACTCTGCACCTGGGTAAAGATGGCTGACTCGTGCTTGTGTGTCCGTGTGCCTCCGTGTGTGTGTGTGTGTGTGTGTGTGTGTGTGTGTGTGTGAGTGATGGCGCGATTCCGGGTGAAAGTGTTTATGACGTTTTCGTCTGTCACAGTGAGATCACAGAAAGTCGTCTGTGTGTCACGGGCTCACGGAAGCCCCCACGCGCGCGCGTGCGTGAACGCGAGTCAGACGTCGGCTTCATCGCGGTGTCAGACTGCTGTGCAAAATATCACACGATTAGCGCGGAGCTGTACCAGTCTGAGGCCCATCTGTGTTACATTATAAGTCTGCAGACGACATCTGTATGACATTACTGGAAAGTTGAAATTAGCACACAAACACACTCTCACTCCGCACTGAATTCCAAATGAGAGAGATTACAATTGCTTAATTGATGAATGGAACCACAGGGGGCCTCGTGTCATGATTCACCATCTATAACTGGTCTCGGTCAGTAGCATGTGTTTTTCATGGGAGAATATTGGGGGGACAGAGCCGGGGACAGAGCCGGCGGCAACACCGATGATGTAAGCAGGGGTTTCTCACGGCACCGACGTGTTGTTTTTGAAAGCTTTTTACAGTAAAACAGTGAATCTGGGAGGCTGACTGGAAGAGAGGAAGCATGATAACGTGAGCTGAGACGTCAGGCAGCTTGTTTTCTTTCTGGGTGGCTTGATGGGGGAGATTCTCTGGCAGAGAGGTTCAAATGATTTGGCTGCTTTCTGATTAGAAGAGATCATATTATCTGTTTACTCATCGATTTTTCAGCAGAGGATTTTTCCACTCTCATGAAATACTAACTCACGGGCTGGGATCAGACCACTCGGTTATGCCACATCAACAAAAGGGAAATTACTCCCTGCCTCAGGTAATAAGTCACCGGTTTTGACCTTTACATCGGCCGGCTTTGGTGAAGATACATTTAGTGTGTGGTCGTCAGAGTCTAATTTGCCTGCTTGAGTCACCCTGCCTCAAACGCAAGGGTTATTACAGGAAATGACAACGTGCCCCTGGAGCACACCAATAATGCTCCAAAGACACAACTCTCTCTGATCAAGTCCTCGGTCGAGAACAAGTTCTACCTGCAGACTCATCACTTCATGTCAGAGGGGACCGAGTCCTCTATCGCCACCCTGTGGAGGGCCTCTGTGCTGCTGGAGCTGGGGCGGGTGCCAACCACCAGAGGCCCGACTGTGGGAAACGAGCTTAAAGATCATATGGAAACTGTTGGTCTTATGGGTAGAATTCAGAATTTTATTAAAAACAAGCAGTTTGAAAACATACATGAAAGGACATGTGAAGCAGAACAACACATGGTCCAAGAGAGAGGTTTTAACTCCCTGTTCTAGAATACAGTTTTGGAGCGAAACCAAAGCCGAGGCATTTTCTTTGAATTAGCTAAATGAATACATGAATCGATATGGAAAAGTCATGACAACACACAGTCAGCCAACAAAACAAAAGTCCAGTTTGGATTTTCTTTGGTGGTTTGTTTGCTTTTTTTCTTTGGTGATATACAGCATATATAATTTTTTTTTTTAACTTTGTGACATCCATAAAGACGTATCGGGGCTCGCTTAAAGCCGAGTCCTCTGATTGGCAGGGAGCTCGTCCTGGTCCAGTCCCCACAAGAAGGTGCGGAGACGGGTCACTTCCTTTTGGAGCTCAGGGCTCGGGATGGGCTGGGAGAGGTCGAGGCGTGGAGTCTCGTTTGGCAGGATAAGAGGAGGATGGTCCAGAAAGCTCTCAAAGATATCTAAAACCACAAGATGACAGAAAGAAAGAAAGAAAGAAAGAAAGAAGTGACTCGGTGAAGAATTCTGCACTTTTCTGGTCTCATTCCAAATCATAACCCGTTGTTGCGTTATCGCGGCTCATCTGTGACACATTTTTTGAGGTGATGTTACTTTTGACCCCTATTTCTATCCCAGCTTCTCCACACCTATGGCTTATACCCAACTTGCTGACATCTCCTGAACATCAAAGCCTACAGGAGTGAACTGTGGAGGCTGTTTCCTTTTTAAAGCACCGATGTGCCCATGACAACACTTGATTTCGACCTCGTATTTCTACCCGTACCTCCACTGAGCTCTGTGCCTGGTGGAGGAGCCCAGGATGCTGGTGTGGCTCTGGTTGGTCCCAGCTTGTAATGGGTGAGCAGGTGATGCAGCTGGGCGGGGCTTAACAAGGCGTGGTCCTCCTGCAAACTGACCCAGGATGACTGCAAGAGGAGACGGTCAAAGAGAAAGGTGAAGTAAAAAAAATACACCTTCCGGGAGAGACCTGAACAAGTAGGTGGTGTTACCTGAATGAGGCGGGTCTTTGGAATACATAGAAAGTTGACAATAACTGACAGTTTCTTCATAAACTCAGAGGCAATGTCCCCTAATCCCGCCCCCTGCAGCCAGTCCAGAACCAGGTCCAGGTTCGTACGGATCTGGACGGCTCTGGACCACGAAAAGAGCCCATCTTAGAAGAAGGAGAAGAAGAAGAGAAATGAAGTGGGCCGTGGAAATAGAAAGACGACAGCACGTCTGACAGCGATGAGGCACCGCTCACCCACCTCTCTCCAGCAGAGTGTTCAGCAGAGACGTGTTGGTGAAGAAGAAGAGGTAGCCAAAGGTTTGAGAGGTGAGAGGAGGGGACAGACACGCTTCCCGGGACAGCTTCAGGGAGCAGCGATACACTTCCACCAGCCCGGCGACCCTCGGCGGTAAGGCCGACACGTCGTCCGCCTCTCTTTTCTCTTCCCCCCCTGCTCCGCGGGCCGCGTCCTTTTCCTTGTCTTTGTCCTCGCTGGAGAAAGGGTTGGTGTCGAGCAGAGCTGGAAGAAGGGAGTAGAGGGTCTTTGTAGGCAGAGAGGACAGACACTCGTTATTATTGTACACAGTTGTATCGGATCGGAGGAGAGACGGATTGGAGCACGACACCTTGGTGAGGTGATAGACACACTGCTGGAAGGTGTGCATGATGACATCATCGAGCTGCGCCAGGGCTTCGGAGCAGGTGTCCATGTCAGCCGTCAACACGGGGTCCCCAGGAGCTGTAAACCAACCACGTTGACTATTTGACGAGACACAGTGGCGACGTGGGGCTTTGCATGCCCTGGCCGTCACCAGCTCCAGAACAACCGTGACCCGCAACCGGAGCAAGTCGGCGAGGGTGAACCAATGAACTGTTGGACTACGAATGACATCTGCGGTATTTCAAATGCTAACAGGATGTTTTCATGACTAATGAATTTATTCGATGATGGATGGAAACAAGCTGCTCGGTGGGGCTCTGCGCTCTTCTAGTTCCTATTGTTCTTACCCTCAAACTCCCATTCTCTCTCCATCGCTTCAACTTTGACCTGGAAGAAGTTCAGGAGCTCCGTGGCGTTGGACATCCAGAACATCAGGGGTCGAAGGTCAGAGGACAGTTTCTGGACGTTGGGCAGGCTTATCTCACCTTCTGGTTCTGTGGAGCTGAACACATTTGTGTAATTCCCAAATGAGTGAGTCACCCAGGTTTGTGCTACAAACAACAGCGTACTTCCCCTAAAAATAGACAGAGTTATTATTTGAGCCGTTTCACTTCATTCCAGTGTATTCATCATTCCACAAGAATCTCCCCGAGACACAACAGCTGAGGTACAAATGTATCACGAATCACTCAGGCGATCTCATAACAAGGGAAACATGACGTAGGAGAAAAAATGTTCTTACTTTTGCGTGGGATGCTTATCCCCGAATTCCTTAATGTTATCCTGTAAAGAGAGTTGGAGACAGAAGAGAGGAGAGACATCTCGGCTTAGTGTGGAGGCGGGAGGGGGGAGAGGCAGCGTCTCGCCCTGCAGCCAGGACAATTACAGCACATTTTCCAGCAGGAGGGAAGTGACATCAGCTCATCCTCGCTCCTGTCCACAACCTAGCAGGCCGCAATGAAGGGCATGTGTCTGTCTGATGGTTTTTCTGTCTCTCAAACTGCCCACACGATGCGCTTGCTGCCAAGCTTTTTTTCAAACTGTGGTCACGACAAGAGCGTTTCATTGAACTCGACGGACGAACCCGGGACGCGACCTCTGAGAGACGCTGTCGTTTCGCTCAGCTGTTTTCTCTTACTTACCCAGACGATCTCTTTTATTAGATTTGCCGCCTTGAGTAATATCTGCGGCGTGAGAACCGGATCGAGGTGCTTGGAGGCATGATCTATCATAATTGATAGGAGATAGGCGGGCGCTAGGGGTCCGCCCCCAGAGTCTGGAGAGGAATTCTTGGACAGTATCTCCTGAGAGGAGAGACAGCGGAGAACCTGTCAGTGGTCCTACTGCACGTGAGTGTTTACGCCAGTGATTTGTCTCCTTCCCTCACCTGTAGCAAGGCATCGGCATGACGGGGATGGAACTTCAACACGGCCTCGGGACTCCCCAGGTACTGCCTCAGAGCTTCCTGCCGGTCCACCAGCCCCGACGGGCAGCAGGCGGCGGAGGCATCCGAGTGCCACGGCAGGGTCAGGGCCAGGGGCGGAGCTGGGGTGACACGGGGGTCGCGGTACAGGAAGAGGAAGTGGTTCCCCAGACCGATCACGTCCCCGGGTTTGAGGAGCGTCTCCCTGTACAGAGCCACTCCGTTGTGTGTGACGGCACCTCCTCTGAAAGGCCGCATCAGAGCTGAAAGACGAACGAGGTCAGAAACGGCGCGGAGCCCCTCGAGTACCTCACGCCGCGTGTAACCGTACCTTGTCCGGTGGGCGTCGCCGGTACAGCCGAGTCCCTCCTCACGATTAAATGTCTGGCCAAAAGGTCAGGTGCAGAGAGGAAGGTGTCCACCTTCAGAGGCCTCTTTCCTTTCCTCTCTCGCTCTCTATCCTTCTCTCTCTCCCTCACCGTGGCTTTCCTCCCAAACACGTGCGTATGTCCCGCCATGATGTACAAAACAAAATCCTGTGACAAGAAAACCACAGCGAGTGAGTCGAGTAAACGCCAGTCTGGGGGGTCTGTTATCTTGCTGCGGAGTATATGAATGTCGCATCAGTTAGCAGAAGCCCGTCGATAAGGAACGAAGTGTGTCACAGTTTGCTACAAAGGAGACCTGTGTGAGGTCATTGTGCGAGGTGGAGTGATGTACACAGTCGCGTTTGTGCTCGCGCTGGATAAATTGTCGAGGCATTGTGCAGCTCCGAGGCTGTTTTGTGTCGGATGCTGAATGGGAGAGGCTTGTAAGAGGGATGGAAACGCAGATGGTATGCGGCGATTACAGACATGCAGGTATGATGTCATGAACAGGGTGTGTATGTGTGTGTGTGTGTTTTGCTCCGGCTGGGCTCCCCTGCGAGTTACTCTGCGTTCTCCGGTGGGGGCCGACCTGTTTGTGGGTCAGTGTGTTTAGAACTCTACCACGGGTGTACGGGCGCCTTGCCTTGCTCTGGTCATAACCCTGCAACAGCAGGAAGTAGGGCCGGTCTGTCGGCGGAAGGATCAGACTCTGTGACATCACTTCGAGGTCACAGCTGGAGTAATCCTTCTCGTCTTCTGCCGGCTGGTTCGTCCAACCGACCTTGCCCTCGGCCTTTGACGCTCTGATCTGAGGAAGCGAAGCGCGCGATGTATGAAAAGTCACCGTCAGTCGCAGCTTTCCTCAGCGTAGTGCCCCTCCCCCTTTACCTCTCCGTGCTGTGGGTTTATCATGCTCACGATATTCTTCCGGTCCTGCACTCCTCCGTTGTTGCTAGGCCGGCTCCCGGGGCCACGTGGGTCATTGCTGACATGGTTGCCTTGGCGACGCCGCAGACTGAGGTTCATGTCACTGATGCTCCTCCTGAGTTCTGTGTTCCTTCCACGGTGACCACGCTCGCTTTCTTCTCCTCCGCCGCCCGATGACATCCTGCTTCGCCGCCAGCGCACACCTGTTGCCCAGACAACCAGAGGACCAGTCTGACCCTGCGTCATGCGTGAAGCATCGGACTCACCTGTTTGTCGATTCTTGGACGTGCATACCTTGATAATTCTCTCCCTCCCTCTCACGCTCCTTTTCTCGCTCCCTCTCTTCTCTCTCATAGTCTTCCTTCCGTTGGATTTCAAAGCGCCGCTCGAATCCGTCCTTGGGCCTCCACATGTCCACTAACAACAAGGGACATTCCCATGGGGCTACACTTCTCCGACACTCTGTCTCCCACTTGATAGCTCCATCTGGCTGCTGGATGGGCTTTCCGATGACATCACACAACAGGAAGTCCTCGGGGCTGTGTTTTTGGAGCGCTACAAGGTAATGGAGCAAGGGAGGACAGGGGATAATTATTATTCCATAACACTGCTGTTTATGTTTGTATGAAGTCATTTCCCATTGGTTACATTTTTTTTGGGGAACAAACAATTCACATTAATGGATCGGAGCAGAGGTCCCGGTACGTGTCTGCGTCTTGTACCTGTGTCGTCTGTCTCGTCTCTCTCTCTCTCGGTGTAACGGGTGATGACTTGGGCGATGAGCTGCCTGGCTGTGGAGTGGACGTTGGCCAGCAGGGAGCGGTAGTTGGCGCCGCTGGAGAGGGCATCTCCATAGATCTTGATGAGGCCTGGTGCCGAGGAAGAAGCAGGGGGGAGGTAGTGGTGGGTGGAAGGGGCAGCTGAGTGGGCCCAAACCTCTCTCTCCCTCTCCCCCACTGCCCGGTCCCGGTCGCTGTTGGAGCGCCCCCGCAGGAAGAGGTGAGAGAGGCGCTTTGTGCGGGACTGGGGCCCAGCAGGCCGGGGCCTGAGGAAGGCTGGGGAAGGAGACGGGGATGGAGAAGGGGAAGCCAGCGAGGGAGTGGAGTTCGAAAGGGAAGAGGAAGGAGCAGAGGGGGCCTCGTGGAGGGAGGCTGCGTCCGAGCTGGTGGTCGACCTGGGAGCAGCAGCGCAGGGAAAACAGATGGAGGAGAAAGGAAGGGACAAGTCGGCTGTGAGTTATGACTAAACGGGGACAAGGACTAAAATAAAACCGTAAAAAGGTGGTAAGGATATCAAACACAAACACAAATAAAGTACAACTTCAGACTGACTTGACAGAAAGGGCGCTGGGCCAGCGACCCCCGAGCTTGGCAAAGTGTTTCCTCGGAGAGTTGATCCACAGACCCACTGGGAAATGGAGCTTTCTGAAACGAGGACTGCCAGACCCCTCCATCTGGGACAGAGCGCGGAAATAAACACGACATATTCAGCTTTTATACGTGTAAAAGTCAGCAGCATCCTCTCGGCTGTGACCCTTCACTTTAATGAAGAACATTTGTCAGCACTGCCAGCGCTGAAACAATAAAACAATAAAATGATGTCACCATCAAGATGTATCAACAGGATATCCACTGCGCGTCGTCAACATGGTGAGAGCAAACAGAAAGAAATGAACCCAAAACTCCCCAATCAGGCCATAAAAATATAGTGTCTCAAACAGGAAGTGTCTTTTGTGGCAATCAGGTCCAGCTGTCGCAGTGACAGGAAAATGCCCGCACCAGTAGGCCGCCATGCCACCGTTTGAGTCCCAGAATCACCTTGTGGTTAGAATGTGGTGGGGAAACCGTCACCGATGAAGAAAATAATAGCTTTTACAATTAGCAATCAGATCATATCTTGACATGTGCTGTACATACAAACCTAACACTGTTATTGGAAAGAGAGTATTACATTTATGATGTGTTGTCCTACACTTTGCCAGAACATCTGTGCAAATAGAAGACACGTTAAAAGCTTTGCCAGGTATTTGACTCCACTCACCCACAAGTCGCTTCTGATCCTTTCGCTGCGTATTTCGCGTTGCCAATTAAATGCAAATATGCAGCTCAAAAAAAAGGAGTTGTCTTGAACGTGTCCTTTTCCCCACGACAAAAGTCCATTTTCTTCAAGGTCTGTCACACATTCATACATGCATGTCTAATTCTTAAAACCCATTAAGTCCAGTCTTCTCTTCACCCTTTTTTGTTGTTGTTAATCTTTTTTTCTCTACTTTTCTCTGAACAAGAAATGCTCCCACTGTGGGCTCTCAGCCTCTCTGGTTCTATAGATAGAGAAACAGGCCCATTGTTCTAAGTGACAGAATTTCCTTCCTCTGCAGTGGACAACACCTATATCCTGACTGAAGGAGGGAGAGAATACAGAGAGAGAGAGAGAGAGGGAGAGAGAGAAGGGGACAGACTGGAAGAAAGACAGACGTGTGACTTGTTGGGGACCTTGACATCCACTCAGCATAGCACAGTGAAATTGATGCAGTTTGTCGGAATGCATGTTTACCACATGTCTTTGCATCAACAGGGTTTCTGAGACACATATCGTGTCATAGTTCAAGAATGTGGACATGTCAGTCATGGGTCAGGATCCATGATTATAACTGACATCACCAAGCACCCGCAAAGAGGTCTTACTGGAGAGAGGATGAGGCAGAGACCCCTGCAGTGAGGCAGGATGTCAGAGAGAGAGAGACACCTGTGATCTTTGACATTGCCTTCGACAGGAAGAGGGTGAAAAGACTAAAGCAGGCTGGAACTGTGTCCCTCTTGGGAGCTGGAGCCACCACAGACCTCAGTGACTATGACTTTTATCACTCTTTCCTTCTTTCTGTTTGATGAAGACCACGTTTCACTTAGAAACCCGTCACTTGTCATCCACACAAGCCTTGATACGCGCTTCTTAAAACTCTTCCTGAATTACTCGACACACTCTTCGATGCCTCGAAATGGAATGACACATCACTCTTGTTATTTTGGTTATGAAGGGTGTATGTTAATATTACAATAATTTTAAGTTTATGGTACAATGAGCCTACATTTACCACGTGCCAACACGGAAGACAGGACTCAACTGAACGCATCTGAAGGTAAGTGATGGTTTACTGAGGTGATGTTGAGGCTTTGACACGTTTTTTTTTACGGTTCATTGATCAAGGCTTCAATGACAGTGCTCGAGTAGGACATCTAGTGGTAAATATAATGAAGTGCAATCCAGGAGACGTCTTTTTTTATTGGGTGGATTGTTGATACGCCTTTCGCAATCACGTTCGACCACACCAAACAGAAATAAAATATGCAATAAAAATGAACTCATTTTGAAGACAGTGTGTGTTATCTGGTACGCCAGGTTGCTGAACGCTACCATGAATCATATCTTATATCCTACAAGTCTAAACAGCCCATAGCTGAAGAACTTGACTAGAAAGTTTTCACTTGGCTATATTTATGTATGTATATATGTCATGACAAATGTTTATTTGATTAGCTTAATAGAACGCACTGGGAATCGCATCAATGTCGTATTAGATGCCTTTGATTCTGTCGATATTCGATCTATTCGACGACCGTTCTATTCAGTGACGAACGCCAACGGGTTCTGACGTCACCACGGTGCTGCGAAATCGAATCACGTGACAAAACTACGTTTCCTTAACATAGAGCTGTCTAACTGCGCATGTGTCGGAACCGAGGGTGTACTCAAGGTTAGTAATCCTATTTTCTGTATCATCTGTTGTTGTAGACTTCACTGAAATGATTTCGAGTTCCATGACTGACTTCTAGAATATATAAATAGCTAGGTTGAATGATAATTCCATCCTTGTAACAATCAGAGCTGTGAGCTTCCAGAGCTGCTCTCCAGGCTTTGCTAACAATGCTAACCCGTCGTCAAAGCAACTCGGTCGTGTAAGGTGTGTTGTAATGTTTGTGACTTCAGTGAGGGCATCCTACAGCTTTCTGGCGCGTGTAACCAGCCGTTGTGTTACTCTGACAACAAATTTGCTGTGACGTTGAGGGAAAATGCCGACAAAGCTAACATTGACGCGCAGCGCTGCACATAGCGTTAGCTTAGCAAGCTAACATTGAAGAGTGCGTTAAGGTCACGCAGCCTGAGGAGTGTCTTGTTTTTGCAACTGCAAGCTTACACACTGTGTTCCTTTATCAGCATTGTGTGGAACTCTGAGTAAAGCTCAGCAACATGTCTGAAACTATTGAGGAGAAGATCAAGAATTACAGGACGGCTCCCTTTGACGCCAGGTTCCCCAACACCAACCAGACCCGCAACTGTTTCCAGAACTACCTGGGTGAGGACATGGATCCGATTATTATTTGGATGTTGTCCATTTACTGGACACAATTCCCAAGAAGGGTTTTGGACTTAATATGCAAATATATCTCTCTCACTATGTGCAGAAAGATGACGGTTGGGTTATAGTCTTGGTGGAGGCTATGGTAGTTGTCAGACATGCCCCAATCTCACGGTGTGAATCATTGGTCGTCTTCTGCTTCAGACTTTCACAGGTGTAACAAGGCCCTGTCTGCCAAGGACCAGGATGTGGCACCCTGCGATTGGTACCGTAGGGTTTACAAAAGCCTCTGTCCCATGAGCTGGGTAAGACGGGTTAAGATTTGAGAACTTGACAAACATTCATGTTCAGGTTTAGGGTTGTAATGTTTTCCTCAATGTCTCCTGCAGGTTGCCAAATGGGACGAGCAGGTAGAGAATGGAAGTTTCCCTGGGAAGATCTGAATTAGCCGGTCGTTAACAACACTGAGCAGAACACTCTGTTACTTGCACCTTTACCTCTGTAGTGCGTCGAAGGACATCTTCAAACTGCTGCCACGTCACCGGCAGCATCACCTGTGTTACTGTTAACTTCAACTGTAAACACGCACAAGTTTTTACCCAGCATTTCGAGGTCTAACGTCTTTCTCCATCTCTATTGTGAACTTCTTTGGCGTTCAATGAATAAAAATAAACAAACCTGACAATACAAATTTGTGTTTGTTTTCATTAATACACTTAAAATATCACTGAAGGTCCGGAAATCTAAAATTGTCTGCAACTTCAACACTTGATACTCCAATAGACATTTCATTACGTCTTCTGCTTGTGGTCTACTGTGGATACTGAAATCTTTCCTTTAACTTTTCCTTTACCGAACATTCTGTCTGATTTAACTGTTTTTTTCCGATCACATTTCCTGTGTTCAATGTGTCTTCCATGAAACTCCCTGGACACCTGGAAGTGTGTCTTCAGTCCAGACTGGCAGAATTCATGAAATGATGTTAAAGTGAAGCAACAAACCACTATTGAACCACTTGCTCAATCGAAAACAGGTTCGTTTCACTGCCATCTAGTGGCGAAATAAGACCGCAGGGAAATTTCCTAATTATACAACGAGTTGTAACTTTTGCTGGTGTGAATATTGTAAACTGTTTTTTTTTTCCTTTTCTGAAGGCTGGTTGATGAGTCACTTGATTCTCTAAACACGCGGTGTGTCAGAGCATCACCAAATGTTTCCAGGTCACATAGTCCTGTGCAGGTACTTGTTTCAACCACTCAATGGCTCCATTTCACTGGCTGGTATCTTTGGTATCCAGGCAGCTCCTGCAGTTTGTAATCTACTGATACATACGTACACATCTAATCATCTGACTGTTATTTGATACATCCTCAGCAATGACCCCAGCCACTCTCCCTGAAGGCCTCCACCAGCTCCAGGTATCTGGCCTTGAGCTCATGGGCCTCATCCATCCGGTCTTCTTGACTATCTGTCTTAAGATTCTCAGATATTTAGGATGTCAGTGCTGTATTGAAATGCTAATTGGTCTCTTTTTGTCCGCAGATCCTGAGGATTTAGAGAAATATCCTGGGATTACACGACACAAACGAGCACTCCATGTGTCATAATGGTACACTTGTGGTGGTGGTTTCCAAAATGGAAAATTCATCAAAACCAGTTCAACTTCTCAAAGCCTGCACTCGTCTTCCTTTATGAGGCAATGACAGCTCTGACCACAGGGTGGCACTGTGTCATGAAGGTAATCGATGCAAGTTAAAAGACCCTGTTCACGCTCAACGAAGAATTTTATCACCATAAATGCTTTTATTTAAAAAAACAAAACAAAACCTTAAACAATCATAAAGCGCATATAAAATGTAATTTCTGTGTTTCCGTGAATGATGGACGGGTGAACTTGAATCATTAATGCTGAAATTAAAAATGCATGTGCTGAATGTGTTTCAACACCCTGTACAATGTGAAAAATTCAGTTTCCCCATTTGTAGATTCTCTGCAGGTATGTAAAACAGCATAATGTAATAATGATAGTCATAGATAGTCGGCAGCCTTTAAACACAACAACAGGCTACCAAATATTTGATATTCTAGAAATGACTCTGGAACTTTGAACTCTTTGCAAAAATGTCTGACAGCTCTTTGAGGTTCATACAAGTTCTCATGTGCTCACCTGTGTATATACCTTTAAAGGAATAATCCCTCTTTAATGAAGTCACAAGTCATTTCCAACCCATCTTAGCCTCAGTGTGCTGCGCTATTGTTATTACATCACTTCCCCATTGACACTTTCCAGCTTTAAAAACCCCACATGCTGTAATGTGGGGGTGTTTCCATTTAATCAAATGGAAACACTTCACCTTTGCCCTGGACCCGGGCTGGTTTTCACCTTGAGCCCATCAAAAGGACTAAATACTCCAGGGGTCGATAGCGTCAGTCGCAACAAGAAATCATCTCATTTCTGCAAATCCTTAATGTCACCAACCAATAATCACCATAGCATGTAAAAAACCCCAAAACACACCGCTGAAGTGGATTGAAAGTGGCTTGGCATTTTTGTGGAGGACTTCAAATTCCAGTCTGAGATTTAGGTGGGCTGTGGAGATTAGAAATAGCTGATGAAGAATTACAAGGGCTCCCCGGTTGTTTGCCTCCCACTGAGCCGGTCTCATGCTTTGTGCGTGACCAGGCTTTGGATCTGATGCTCGTGCACGTCGCCTTTTGTTCTGCGCCCCCGGTGCGTCTGCAGCACAGAGGCTCTTTTCACCGGCCCCATCGGTCCCCTGTTCCCTGTCCCCTGTCCCTCTGGCCCGAACGTTCTCTGGAGCACGTCCCCCCACCACATCCCCCCACCCCCCCTCTTCACTCCTCAGCTGAGTGGAAACGCCTCCGTGTGAGTGAGACGAGTCAAAGCGTTGACAAACACAGAAAGAAAGATTTCATTCACCTGCTGATCGTATAAAACTTTGCACACGTTCACCTGTAGCTATTGTTGGGAAACTCTCAGAGTTCTCCCTCGGATCCGCTGATGTGGCTTCAGAGAACAATCGGAGGCAGTAGGTTGGATGCAGAAAAGCTCTTTAATACGCCGCTGCAGCTGCGGAGACCAACTTGACCAGTCAAA
>JBBMJM010000022.1:769570-782774 GCA_037832705.1 Centriscus cristatus
CCCCCCCCCCCCCCCCCCCCACACACACACACACACACACACACATGTAATAATGACACCTTCGCCCTCTAAATCATGCCTGAGTCACCCCTCTCCAACTTTGCATCGCAGCTCCCTGGCGAGGCTGCCTCGCTCCAGGCCCATATCCGGCGCTGCGCCATGCGCACGGCTGAGGGGGCTGACCCCAGGGCAGGTGGGGGTGTGCAGGGCACGGGGGGAGGTCATGGAGTCTGTACGCAAGGCTGCTGAGATGGTCATAGAGGAGGTAAGGCCTCCTGCCATCATCATCACCTCCTCCTCACTGTTAAACCCCATTGACATGAACGATGGCCGATAACAAAATAACAATAAATATTCATGTCAAGGAATATTATGCTTATGAGCCATTTTACAAGTGCAATAGAGTTAAAATGTTCTAAATGTTTATCTTAAATTGTTTATTCTGCTTGGACTACTCCACTTTTTATCAAAGAAAACCTCACGTTTGAACGGACTGGGATGTTATCTAGCTGTACCCGAGACATTGGCGACTAATTACGAGTGTGCGTGCTGCCAAAACAATGACACAATCTCACTGTCCAACTCAGTGTCAGCACCAGTTCAGGAATCGCCGCTGGAACTGTTCCACAACACCTCGTGGGATCAATGTATTCGGCAGAGTCATGAATCAAGGTACGCTGAAAAAACAGCTCACGTGTGCAGTTCAGAGTAGGATTTCTCTGTGTCATGAGCTTTTGTTTTTTTTTAATTCAGGCACTCGTGAAGCGGCCTTTGTTCACGCTCTGTCCTCAGCAGCCATGGCTGTGGCAGTGACCCGAGCCTGCACCCGTGGGGAGCTGGAGAGGTGTGGCTGCGACAGGAAGGTCAGGGGGGTCAGCCCCGAGGGTGAGCTTGGATTCTGTAGCACGATAACGCAGCAATGGGCCACAGAGTCTCAAAGTACCGCTGCTTGAAAACGTCTCACCGCGTCCTTGATCGTGATGTAACAGCTCTGACGCACATGATCTCCTGGGTTGTGGTGAAATGCCTCCGCTGTGGATTTACTGCTGATCCCCCTCAGAGGTCACAGGTTGACCTGTCTGTTGGCCACAGGCTTCCAGTGGTCGGGCTGCAGTGACAACCTGTCCTACGGCGTCGCCTTCTCCCAAACATTTGTGGACGAGCCAGAGCGAGCCAAGGGGCTGTCAGCAGGGCGGCCGCTTATGAACCTCCACAACAACGAGGCTGGACGAAAGGTCGGCGGCGGCGCTGGAGGGGAGCAGCATGTCTTTGTCTACTCTCAGAGCTGTAATCCAGTGCCTCCGTCTTCAGGCCATCCTTCACAACATGCAGGTGGAGTGTAAGTGTCACGGCGTCTCTGGCTCCTGCGAGCTGAGGACCTGCTGGAAAGTCATGCCTCCGTTCAGGCGCGTCGGCATCGTACTCAAAGAACGTTTTGACGGAGCCACAGAGGTAAACGCTTCCTGCCTGTGTCGGTTCAGGTGAACGCAATACTGCAGAAAATTCTAGGTCTTTTTTTTTTCTTTTTTATCATTACACTTAATTTTTTTACTTTACTTTTCACTTACTAAAAAAAATTACTGAGAAAGGTAAAAAATAAGTATCTGCCAGTGGAATGGGTTTTTTTTTAAATTTCAAGCCAAAAATCCTGCTACACTTAAAAAAAGTGAAAATTGTCTTCAGGTGATAGGTCAGATTTTAGGTGATTTTAAAAGAGATTTTATGACTGGAAATATTCTCAGCAAGAATTGGAATTTTTACAGCGAATCAACTTAAGTGAAGGTTCTCAGTCACCCAGGTCTTATTTTGTTGATAATAAATGGGGAAAAAAAATCTTAGAACTGAAGGAGCTTCTCAGACGAGCAGCCAAACATCTTGAAGCTTCATGAGAAACTTCCTCCTCTCAGGTCCGCCTGACTCGGATAGGCTCCAGGACAGCCCTGCTCCCCCGTGACCCCCAGGTCAAACCTCCTGCTGCCAGAGACCTCGTGTACCTCGCAGCGTCTCCAGATTTCTGTCACCTCGACCCTGACAACGGCATCCCCGGGACCGCTGGTCGGCGATGTAACGGTGAGAGCAGCAGGGCCACATGACAGCCAAAGGGTGACGTTGAAATGACACGTATGTCCACCTCCTGCAACCACAGGAACCTCTCGGCTCGCACCAGACGGCTGCGAGCTGGTGTGCTGCGGGCCGGGGTACCGAGCAGGCCGAGCAGAGGTGGTGCAGCGCTGCTCCTGCAAGTTCTCCTGGTGCTGCTCGGTTCGCTGCCAGCAGTGCAAGAACACAGTAACAATTCACACCTGCAGAGTGTAAGAGACCCCCCCCCCCCCCAACTCCCCAAACCAGCACCAGACAGACGCTGAAGACAGGATGTGGACAGCAAAGAAACCTTTTTCTTTTTAACTCCCCTTTATCTCTGCAATGTTCTTTCGTTTTCTGTCCGAACGCGCGCTACCGTTAAGTTAATAATCTCTTCTGACGGCTGCAAACGTAGAGCACAGGCGACAAACGGCATCAACAGTTCATACTTTTGAACCGGCACGAGTCACAGACAAAATTCTGAGCGCACACGAATGCACATCGACGCACATCAGCTAATTCCACACTGACGTGAGACAAAGCTTTTACAGCTGAACGGAAACACACAACTAACAGGGAAAACTTGCAGCAATGTGCATTTTTCTATTTATGCCTCCTTCATTCCAGGTTATTTATTTGTATATCTTTGCTTCCGTCAGCCTCCCGCAGACGTCTCATACAGCAGCAGTAACTTGTACTCACATCGGTGTCTGTGTAGTGTTTTGTCCCTCGCTCTCGTGTGAATCCTTCCGAGACTTCCTGTGCTTTTTTGTTTTGTTTTGTTTTTGTTTGTTTTTTTAGGAACGCTCATGACATCTAATAAATACAGTAGTTGTATACAAAACACAATGTTTCTTCAGTTTTTTTTCTAAAAATATTGAAAGGTGTTTTGACGAGGGTTCCTACAATTTTGGAATTTCAAAATTCCGTACTTTTCCATACCCTAATGTACAGACGTGGTCTGGAATAAGACACAAGCTTTGGAGGAAAACAGTCAATGTTTTTTTTTTTTAAATTATTGTCACTTTATGTCTTTTAACAAATGAGAACTTTGTTTGTGATGAAAGGTGACAGGTGACACGTTGTGATCAGAACACTGCAGGCTGTTACGCATCTCTAAAACCATGGCAACGCCGATGATGACCAGCAGACTCACAGAACATATTGAATGTGGTGAAATAAAGTGGCATCGCTCCGAGTCACTTAAACCATTTTATTACAAATATTCTGTGATTACAAACGCCCACAAATTTACTATCAAAGGTTATAATCTGAATCTCTCAAGTTTAAGATCTATTCAAAATATTACAGCATGATTTGTTACATTATCGATCACTCAGAGTTGGTAGTCTAGCAATGAACAAAAAAAAAAAAATAAAACTCAAGTTTCAAAATGAACAACTGCTAAGAATTTCCCAAAACAAAAAGTCACAGAATCAATACATTATACACAAAAGAAGAATAAAATATAATTTTTGTTTTTTTAAGTCACCTGGAGACGGGAAATTGGTGAGAATGTACTTCCCAGAAATCAATGGGGGCTGGAAGAACGTAGCCAGAACAGAGAGCTACCGTTTGTTTGGAGTGTCAATACACCTCTTGTGCTTCGATTGTTCAAATCAGATGAGTCAGAAAAGAAAGAAAATAAAGAGTACCACTTAACATTAAGTTGCCCCTTCAAATGTACTAACCTCTTAAAAAAAACAAAAACAACTTACTGGAACTAAAGTGTTGGTCCATTTCTACTTTCTTACACTGGGTCTAGAAGCCCCAATCACAACACAAGAAGTAAAACAGAGGGGCATCATCATCAAAAGAGTTGTAGATATAAAAAGGAGGGGCTGTGACAGGCAGGGGGGGCCTGCCCCACCTGAATATTTGAGGACAGAACACTGTAATTTCTAAAGGCATCCAGAAGAAGAGAGGTGACGCACGCGGCATTTACTACACGCTGTCGTTCTGCTCCCTCGGTCTCTTCTAAACTTTTATTTTGAAGGCACACTCACATGTATTAGAATAAGTCTCGGCTCCATTGTACCTCCCTTCCCCTTCTCGTTTGTCCTTTTCTCCATAATTGGCCATTGATCGTATGATGTTCATGATTCACCCCAGGCTTCCTTAGACCGTAATCCCCCTCACGCTATTGTCCATCTATAGCAGAATGCACTTTCTCTTGGTTTTGGTCTCAGGAGGCTCCAAGGCGGCCAGGATGGCCTCGTCAAACACATTCTTAAGGCCTCGCTGGTTAAAAAAGGGAAGAAATGAATGCATCATGGGTTATTGTTGCCTGATTTAACAATAGGTATGTAAGGCTCATTTCATTTTAAAGGGGACCTATTGTGCTTTTCCATAGTATTACACATATTTAAAGTCTGAAGGTCAAGTTAACCCGGATCAGCTATATGGGTTTCAAGTATTGTAGTAAAAAAGTAACACCCGAGTCACTTAACACTGCCTGTAACAGTTTCCAGTGTTTGGGTTTTTTTTTTTTAAATCGTATTTTTTATTCTGATGTCGAGCTGACGTCACCACACATGCATAGTACGAGGACTCTTACGTACCTGTGTGAGAGCAGAGCACTCCACGTATTTGACAGCTCTGAGCTCACGGGCCAACTTCTCCCCACTCTCGGGATAAAGAGGACGCTGCTTATTCTTTGCCAGCTTCTCGACCGTGTTGCTGTCTTCCCGCAGGTCCACCTGAGTGCCCACCAACAGAAAAGGTGTGCGAGGGCAGTGGTGGGAAATCTCAGGAACCCACTGAAAGGAAATGATAAAAAGAAGATGTTAAAGACCAAAGACCAGTAACATGTAGGACCATGAAAAACGGCACCAACGCCACCTGAATACGCATTCACTCGTAGCAAATTCTAAGGTTTTGGTCAAACAATGATGATTAAAAGGAACTAGGACATTTTCCCAACTCATGTAACTGCGCAAATGATAAGAAAAACAAAATGAGCAGTACATTGAATGATAACTAAAGCAAGTGTGTCTCATGACAGACTCAATTTCACAACAAAAGACTTGACAAAACTCACCTTCTCCTTGACGTTTTCAAATGAAGACGGGGAGACGACGGAGAAACATACGAGGAACACGTCGGTCTGCGGGTAGCTGAGCGGACGCAGCCTGTCGTAATCCTCCTGACCTGAAAGTAGCAAACACAGAGCGAATGGCAAAGTTTTCTTTTTCGTCACAAAAACAACAGGACAGACCAAAGTAAATCCCCTGTTACCTGCTGTGTCAAACAGGCCGAGAGTATAGGGCTCCCCCCCGATCATCACCGTCACTGCATAATTGTCAAAAACCTTGAAATGCAAACGAAACAGCATTCAATCACAAAACATTTTACACATTAATAACGATTCATTACACAACACGCTATACACAGGAAGTAATGCATCAACACAAAATGTTCAGTTGGAAAGAGTTTGGAAATCAAAATACGTTCACGTCTGCCGGACAGTGTATGCTGTGAAATGAGTCGCTCTTGAATGAAATCCTCTTACCGTGGGCACATACTCTGACGGGAACTTATTGGTTGTGTAGGAGATCAGTAAGCAGGTCTTTCCTACCGCACCGTCTCCAACCACTACACATTTTATAGTCTGCATCTACAGGAGTAAACAGGAAAGAGGAAACACCACGAGCGTGCAAGTAAGGACCATGTAGCAAGTCTGCAGACACTGAGAAAGGAAGTTGAAGACAAAAAACATCAAATACAAATTGTCTCGGTCGTTTGTGGTTCGCGGAAACAAGTTATTTCTACCAAATTCTCAGTAACAAGCCACTGATCGAATGTGCTGTACACGAAAGGTAACGATACACCAAAGCACATGCATTGATGGAAGTTTCAGATATTCATTGTATATTTTTTTCCAGACTTTTAGGTCAGGTGAAATAAAAGCTTTCGAGGCAGTTTCAGATCAGTCGAACCAGGCTTGTTATTACACGTCCGAGCAGAAATATTAACGAGGGGGGAATCACTTCCTCAGAGTTTACATACCACAGATGTCAGAAAAAAAACACGTAGGCCCTTTAGTCCAAGACAGTTAAGAAGCGGATACGGGCCATGTGTGATATATGAATAGTTAATCAAAATACTAATGAATAATAATAAGGAAAAAAAATCCATTAGACGTGTTATATGTCTATAGAAAATATAAAGTGGACATTCAATGGTGAATCTGTTAGTTGGTAGCGGAAAGCGTTATATCTGATTGATAGTGAGACGCACTCACAGTTCCTTCAGATAGCTTTGAGATATTTAGCGAAGAAGAAACGGAGTCTTTCAGTTACAATCAACGCGTAATTATGACACGTTCATTATTCCGACTGATGCTAGCTAGCAGCACAAATTTGAGCCTGGTGCCTATGGAACTTTAACATACCGCAGATTACCAAAACAAAGTAACATACTTCTCTCCTCAGTGGAGGTTGGGTACGTACGACAGATTCCGAAACATACGTCCAGGTGTGTAACGAACAACAAATCGCGATTTCCGACAGTTTTTGAACTCTGCTTGCTTACCGTTTTTCTTCACACAGGTTAGGCGTTGGTTACATCCGGGTTTGAGGGTCGAATTACGTTTGGCGCATGCGCAGACCGGACGCAACACAATCCTCGTTTCAATAGACAAACAGCGACAACTAGTGGATGTTGTCGATGCTAAAAATGCAAATAAAATGGATCTTGAACTGAGCATCCGAAAATTTGATCAACTATTGAATAAGTTGTAAATGTATACTATTTTAAAGAAACTTCATCCTCCACCACATTAGATTTTGATTTAATCTCGTTGTTAGTTAACACCATTTGGTATAGTAAAAAAACCCCTAGTGCTCAATAATACATGCGTCAGTAATGAAATGAGATATGAAAGCCCACACTTTAACATAAAGTGGTGAAGTAGTGTGTGTTTACAATCACTGGATGGAAACGCTCTGTAAGACGCGATTGATTTCAGGAAAACATTTATTTTGATAAATTCATCAACCGGAAACGCTATATATCCGCGCAGATGCCAACTTCACACAGTATTTTGCCTTCTCTTTGTCAGAGGACTGACTTCCGTTTTCATGTTTGGGTCAGCTTTCTGGAATTTGCTATCTTGACAGACAGGGAGACAATTGTAGCTTTATCCCCCCCAAATATTTCCATACGGCAGCAGGTGGAATTTCTTTCACTTCCAGCCTGAAACTAGTTTGAGTCCGTGTTACTGTTTCAGCCTTTGGAAAAAAAAGCACGTCTGTTTACCTAGCTAGCTGGCTAGCATCAGCCAGCTGACTTACATCACCCAGCATGTTTCGCTTCTTGAACGACGTGGATGACGACCCCTTCATGATGTAAGTAATTATACTGCATTTTATTTAACGTGTCGCTCTCTCGTTAAAATTTGCAAGCACACAGGTTGGGACGCACAATTCATGTGTGAGGCAGGTAAACGTTTGCTTGTGAGGGCCTACAGGGCTCCACCATGTTGGATAGACAATGTAGAACTAGCTGTCAGAGCTCAGCGGTGTCACTTAGTCACTAATCACTTCCGAAATCATCGGTACATCTGTACTTGCATTACTGTTTAGTGTTTTTGCAAACGAGTCTCGTATGCGTGATCGATTGCAGGATGTGTGAAGGAAAGTCGTACTTTCAACATGCAACTCCTGATGCGTTCATTACTGCCTATTCGTGTGTATCGAACACGGCCTGGCAGCTGGAAATTAGGAGACACTTTAAAAAAGTAACACAACTGACTAGTCTTACCATGCAGATTGAAAATGTCATATCAGGAAGCCTTCAAATACGCCTGAACAAAAGCAAACCAATGTGTGCTATAAAACATACAGATGGTGGGTTATTAAACTAGTTGGGCCACGCAGTCTGTCTGTTATTTCTGCTTTAGACTTTAATTTTTACTTGAACATTTGAGTTTTGCTACGTAGGGCGTGAATAATTCAAAAAAAAAAAAAAAAAACCAGCTCCTCCGCTTCTTTCAGCTAGGTGTTCAAGGATTGTTCTGAAATTAAGAGACATACTTACAATAGATAAAATTTGTGTTTCTCTGCTTGTGCTGGCAAATCGAGACAAATTGAACTTGAGAATTTTATTCCGCTGTCTTGATTTCTTGCAGGGATCCATTTGCAGCTCACAGGCAGCAGATGAGGAGCATGTTTGGACCGTTCGGTATGGATCCCTTTGCGGCCCAGATGCAGCCTCACCGTGCACCACGCCGACCGGTAACTTTAGTCTGTTGGGGTATTTTGTTGTTGTTGTTGTTGTTTGCATGGGAATATGTTCATGTCGTTGAGCTTTATTCATACACAATTCACCTCCCATTCATTGGGAATTAAGGCCCAGGTAGAAAAACACCGTCAGTAATCATCATATCTGTCCTCTCTCCTAGACTACTGCACTGACCCCCTTTGGCATGATGGGAATGGTGAGTTTGTACCCTAAACCTAATTATTAGCAACAGAGATGTGTTACTGTGTGTGATACTTTCCAGTGATTTCTCTTCCAGTAGATCAGGTATAGCTTTGAGAACACGTTCTAAGTTTGTCTGTTTTACAAAGTACAGAGACGACACAGGAAAAGGGAAAAGTAAGGAAAAACAATTTGTGTTCCTCAGCCATTTCTCTCCCTGTTAACATTGAAACGCTGATGATCGTTTTCACTCAGGATCGCTGACGTTCACTAGAAAGACACAGTCTGAGCAGCGTTGCCTATGTCTGATGAGTCTTCTTGTTGTTGCAGGGCGGAGGGTTCATGGACATGTTCGGCATGATGGGAGACATGATGGAGAACATGGTGAGGGATTCTGCCGGCAGGTCTGAATTCAACTGCATTTCTCCCCCGTTTCTCACCTTTCTTTCTTTCCTTCAAGGAGAGGATGTCCGGTTCACCCAACTGTCAGACCTTCTCCTCGTCAACAGTCATCTCCTACTCTTCCACAGACGTTGGGGCTCCTAACGTGTATCAGCAAACCAGTGCTACGAGAACAGGCCCCGGAGGGGTGAGCAGAACTCGGATAGCGTCCCAAAACAAGACACTTGTTTAAAGTGGGAACATCCGAGAACATTGTCGCGCAGACGTTTCCGAGAGTCCAAGTACAAGCTGTGCACGATTGTGTCCGGGAGTTAACGGTTGCTTAATTTCAGATCCGCGAGACACGACAGTCGGTTCGGGACAGTAAAAGCGGCCTGGAGCGTCTCGCCATCGGCCACCACATCGGGGACCGAGCGCACATAATGGAGCGCTCACAAAACCGCCGCACCGGAGACCGCGAGGAGCGCCAAGACTACATCAACCTCGACGAGAGTGAGTGACGGAGACGTTTCAGAGACGCCGGCGAAGCTCCGGTTGACGACCTCCTCTTCCTGCCAGGTGAGGCTGCAGCGTTCGATGAGGAGTGGAGGACTCAGGCAGGAAGGTACGCGCCCCCAAACGCCCGGGGGATAGACTACGGCCGCGACCGACGGGCAGGAGGCCAGCAGCTGGCTCTCACCGCCCCTCCCAGCTCGACAACCCCACCGGGCCACCGCCATGAGTCCCCCAGACACCGCCAGCCCCAAACCCGCCCTCGTTACGACTGGTGATGGGTAAGCATGAGCTCAGGCTTAGGTTTAGTGATAGTTATGTAATATGACAGATGAGATCATATGTGTTTGCAGTTAAAGTAATTTTTAAATATCTTGTCAGCAGTTTTTTTTTCTTGCGAGTGACGGTGCGTTCTACTTGCAGCGTCTGAGGTCGTTACTTGCCGTGATGTCATTAATGGGTGAAAACAAAGTTGTTTGCGCTCCACTTTTGTCACAGCAAAGTGCTGTTGTGTTCCACGTACAACTACACGTGATGACGAACCCATTGATTTGTGAACTCCCGCTCCTCTGCGTTGGACCGGTGCCCGAGTTGAATTTCTCGTTACGCGGGCGTTCCGTTGGACAAATTCCCGTCCCCTCAGAGAATGCCTGGCATTCCGACTCAGACTGCGAGTGGGACGCACCATCGGTTCTGTCAGGTGAAGAGGCGTGGCCGACGAGCCGCCAGAATGTCTTTTGTTTTTACTCCTTTGTGATTTCAAAGCGGGATGACGAGCCCGGTTGATGCGGGTATATTCACATCTGATGTAAAGTAGCTGTTGGTGCTTTTCCACGACACAGTTACACTCGGTTTGGTTCCGTTCATGCGCTTTCCCATTGTAATTCATTTTTAATGCGGAATAAAAAGAACCGGATTGCTAAAAATTCAAACTGCAGGTGCACTCCTGTGTCAAAGGTAGCGTTTGTGACGGCCCTCTATCTGTAGCGGCCAATCAGAGGACGGCATTCTGCAACATGGCATGTTTAGTACCAGAAGGAACAAAAAAAAAAAACGGTACCGTGTTCTGGAAAAGTGCTGAGTCATCATCAGCAGTGTTACCTGGTTTGGGGCTCCATAATGTTTTGATCACATCGCACCTCAAAGTATTTATGGTAGAAGCTGCGGTGACGACCTTCGTACGTTCTGCGCTGAGCGACCGGAGGTTCATTTCGATCAGATTTGAAAAGTTCACTGTCCCTTCAACTTGCTGAAGTCGCTGCTCTCGATGCAGGTGTGAAAACGAGAGCGGAAGGAAGGAAGTGAGGAAGTGAGGGAGGGAGGGAAGATTCCACCCGATGCTGTGAACCACACTGACGGCGGGAGCTGATGATCGACGCAACCGCCTGTCGTAACTGTTTGATATGACTGGACTGTCTCTACATCGGCAACATGTCACCCCACACACACACTCGATAGTTCCAATCCACACACACACACACACACACACACACACACACACACACACACACACACACACACACACACACTCTTTCTAGATACCCATTCTCCAAACGTAATGTGTGTTTTTGCCCACTGCACTTCGGTGCGACAGTATACAGTGCATCTGCTGTACAGTCCATTTTCTGTTTGTGAGGACACGGCCCGTGTCTGTGAATTGAGTTGTATACTGTTAACTAACTAAACTAACGAAATAAAAGTTAATTAAGCATTGTTAGATAATTGCAAAATGTTGGTGTTGAAGAATGCTTGTATGATTTAGACTGTGGCTAGATTAAAAAAAAAAAAAAAAAAGACTCAACATTCACCTCCACCTGTTCTATCCAGGGACCCTGTCAACCCTTCCTTCTCCAGTTTGTCCTACATTTTCAAATGTTCCGGGTTCATATGAAGGCGACTTTCCAAGTTGGGAAAAATGCTGAACAGTTGTATGAATTCAAGAATTCAAGTTAAAAAAAACAACAACTCTATTCATCCTTCATCATTTATCTCCATGATCGACCACAAAGACCAAAAACCTGCAAATATTTGAAATAAAACAATTCCATCTTCGTATTTGGTTGTTCTCTCCTCATGTTGAACCGACAGCTGCTAGTTAACCGTCATTACCAGCGCCTGGCAAAACGGAGTGATATTCAATCCTGAATAAACATGTTCACACCAAACCGTTATTACTATTTGTTTGTGCTTTTGCGTCCAACAATCGGTTTCTTTTCACTGGTTTGCAGCCCATAGTGTTTGTGTGTGTGTGTGTGTGTGTGTGTGTGTGTGAGAGCACGCCTGCATAGACTCAAGGAACAAATGGCTTCATTGGTTGAAGCTTGTGTCCCATTCCTCCGCACGAGCTATGCAGAGTTCATGGATGTTACCAAAGAGGTATTATGTGATCAGTGACCGGTGGTAATAGGTGGGCGTGTGACGATTGGGGGGGGTGTGGGGGGGTTTGCTGGAGGACAGCTTCCAAAAACTGCACAGGACCTTTTATTCACGTTCCGCTGGATGATCGGCAGCTGTGTCTGATGTCCATGACCTTAACTCCATCGGCGCCGTGAGCCATTCTGTGCACGACGGTCACATCAGCAACGCGCTCGACCGAACGGCACACGTGAGCCATACTGTGAGACAGACGGGACACAGGATCGGATTGGGATGTTTGGGATGAGCACACTTCTGCAACGTGCAAGGCACTTTCCCAGGATATTTCCCTACTTTATCGTCAAAAGGTCTCATTTCCTGTCGTAACATCTCGGCACACTTAAAATGACATATCACCTGAAAAACGTCCATTTCTTTCAACAATTTTCATCAAAAAACTGTTTTTTGAAAATTGCACAGTGACCTTTTATTGACCCCATTATCCTGCATGTGCATGTTGTCCCGCTGCAGTTGTGTATCTGACCATCTGTATGTGTCGTTGCATGTGCATGCTGTCCAGTTGCAGTTGTGTGCCACCATCTCTGCTGGTCACATGACCTCCAGCTGGCGCACACGAGCAGACGGGCGAATGAAAGCCGCTCTCTCTGCCTGCCTGCCTCCTCCTGCGCCGGCTGTATCCGTTAATCACACCCCAAACTATTTTTAAATGCACATCCTCCCTCCAGCAGCCGCCGCTCTTGTCACCTGTCTTCTTGTCTCCTTTCATCCTCTTCATTAGATCTCAGTCGACTAAAGTTCTGCGACAAGGCAGCTCGGGGTTTTTTTTACATTTGTTGTTCCTGAGGCGAATCATTCTCATCGTGTCTTTGTTCTCGCACCTTCTGCTGCCATCCACATGCGTGAACATGCAGATATTTTGTAGTAAAGGCCTTCACTGCCTCAGATGCTGCTGCCACACATTACCTGTGGCCCGTGTTTGCACACGTCAGGAAGCGGACAGCACGTAGTCGGGATGTAAACGTGAGCGGATGCACACGCAGCAGTTGAAGACAAACAAGTGAAGGACTGGGTTGGAGGTGAAGAAACATAATACGAGGTGTAGTGAATGCAAATGCATGTCAAATACATTGGTGATGGGCAAAACCATTCTTTTTGGTGTACTGAATCAGTAGAATCGGTTCAGGAAAAAAAGATTCATTCAAAAGATTCGTTCACTGGATCGTTCATTTATTGTTCTACTATGAACTGTAATCATTGTCGATCGTGTATCACCTTTAGTGCAATGTAATCAACGGGTGTTCCAGATCCAGTTTTCAGTGCGTGATTCGTTTCAGACAACTTCGTTCGCAGTGAACAAACAAATCACCTGCACCAAGACTCGTTCTTAGGAAAGAATCATTGCGACCGGGCCAACGCTATCTCCTACGTC
>JBBMJM010000022.1:810387-821812 GCA_037832705.1 Centriscus cristatus
AATAATAATAATAATAATAATAATAATAATAATAATAATAATAATAATAATAATAATAATAATAATAATAATGTATTATATGTCCATATGTGCACACAGGGTCCTAGGAGGTTGAATTCTCACTGCCTGTGTAATGAACCATCACAGCAATGACTCCACCTCTGTCCTCTGTTGTGTTTCTTCTCTTCAGGTGCTGAATCCATCTCTGTGTACGAGGACGTCCTTCGCTCTGTCCGCTATCGACTGGCCCGGGGCTCGGCCCGCTTCGAGAGGCGGTTCCGCCTGTCCTGCTCTGAGATGAACGGCCGGTACACCAGCAATGAACTGACGCTGGAGGTGAGAAGGAGCTTCACTCAGCTACAGTCAACTGAACACACGTGCTTGTTAGTTCTGTGGTGGTTGTGAAAACAAGAAGTCACAGCTGTTGACGTACCAGAGCAGTTTATTCGTATCGCCAGTCCCTCTTCTTCCTCTGTGCCTCTCGTCCCTGTAGGTGAACTTTCTCCACTCTCTGGACAGCCTGTACCACCCGTCTCACCTGCTGGCCTCCCAGCAGCAGTTCCTCCATCCATCTCACCATGCCGGGGAGCTGAGTGGGCACACTTTGCCCAATCAGCATCGCAACTCAGGTGACTGTACAAGAACTCACAAAGTACCTCAAAGAAAAGAAACATGCTACGCCACCAACACATCAACATATCAGATCCGTCTGTCTCCACCCATTCTGATAAAAAATATCAAATAGACTGAGAGATGAAGAAACTATGTGGAAAACTTCCTTATTGGAGGTTAAATGAAGGTCCACTCGGTATTTGTTGGGGACTAGTTTCAGCGGTGGAACAATACATACAATTCAGCATTTATAGCAGCCCCACATACTAAGATGGACGAGATTAAAATAAAGTCCGGTGCATGTCCACCTTGATGGAAGTGTCGTCTCTTTTATCCCTATTTAGTGACTTGATGTTTGGGTTTTTTTTCCTGCGCTGTGGTGCATGGAGACGAGACAGAAAACCTAAATGGTGCTTGTGTCTCAAGTAGTGGCAGCATCCTGTAATTGTCACTTGTGCCAGAAGAGGCCGCTGTTGCTGAGCCAAGCTACATTGTGACTTTCAACATTCATATCCTATTCGTTTTTTTTGTTTTTTTTTACTCAGTCATGTTGTTTTGCGTACGTCTTTTCTTCTGCAGTTGACGACAACAATTATTTGTGTCTTTATCTTGTCCGTGCGGTCTCCAGTGGTACCAGGTGCGGCCACCGTCATCATCATGGTCTGCGTGGGTTTCCTGGTCATCATGGTGATCCTCGGCATTTTCCGAATTCGCTCCATCCATCGGCGCAGTGAAGGTGCCAGGGGAGGGGCTAAGGAAGGCAGCAGCCAATGGGACGATTCGGCACTCACCATCATCGTCAACCCAATGGAGGTATGAAAACTAGTTTGACGTTTGACGCCCTTCAGGTTGGATATTTGTGCTGTTAGCGTGAAAAACTCACTCACACTCTCCCTCTCCTAGACCTATGAGTCTCGTATGGGCATCTCCGCCGACACGGAGGGAGAAGGCGAGGAGGACGAGGAGGCAGCAGAGTCACCTGACGACGCGAGCGACGACCAGCGAATAATAATCAAGAAGGAAGGGGGAGATGGCAATGCCCGTCGCTACTGAGCTGCATGTCTTATCTGCACCAGTCGTCATGGAAACCACAAACCAGCTCACCAGTCACATTCTCCAACACGTTTATTATGAGCGACTGCTGGCACCACAAGTAAAAGGAATGTATACTTGCAAACACTACGCACAGCACATTCACCGTGATTCTCAGACGCCATGTGTGACCTACAGCCAATGACAGGCACTTCTCCACCTACTGTAAATGTTCAGTGGCACAATGTATACAGTTAATGTACTTCAACCGCCTGAGCAAACCCCACCAAAATTGTCTGTGGTGCACCAGTACTAAATCACAAGACAGTAATGTGTCTGTACAGTGAATCTATGAATGAGAAGAAACAGAAAAAAAAAAAAAAAAAAAGCCCAGATTGTACAATGTCTTTTGTTATTGAACACAGAATGAAAACATGTGGGCCTTGAAGAGCAGGTGACGCGTCTCCACACTTCATTACCAGACTGACGTCTGTGCACAAGCTCCGTTGTTCCTCTGTGCGTCCTCTCGACACCTCACCTCTGCAGTCAGTTGGCGTGGCGTGAGGACAGCGGGCTCGACGTTACCGCCACGCGTTAATTTAAGCAGATGTGGGCGGACGTTTTAAGTTTTGGTATTGTGACTTCTCTACTGCTTTGGCTATGGAAGCATATTTCATCGACCTCGTCTTTAGCGCAAATCAGTCCGTCAGCAATAGTTAGAGGGAAACTGGATAAAAAGCGGTGGTTCCATGCTATCGATATGGAGTCTTGGTGTCGTCTGATAACATGGTATCACCATCCACGGTAACGACCTCTGACCCATCTCACAGTGACCGCCGGAATGTCTCTCCACGATTCTCACTACACTGTTTCACTGCTCTTACAGGAACTGCACACGCACACACACACACACACACGCACACACACACACACACACACACACACACACACACACACACACACACACACACCGTAACGCTACCCCTGCTGTTTCCAGAATGTCAGCTCAGCTTGGGCAGTTTTGATTGTATTGATTGTAATGAATTTTCTGTACATACAATGATGAATATTATGATGTTATTGTTATTACTATTATTATTGCGGCCACTTTTTCAGCACACTTTGAGAGGAAGCAGATTATGATTTAGATCCCCCCCCCAGTTTAAGTAATCATCATCAGAATTAAAAGTATGATAATGATAATAATAATAATAGTAGTAGTGATAAGGATGATAATCCCTGGCTTGATGAGTGTCTCTTATTTTGTGTGTAATATTGTTGTAATCTAAGAATTTGTCAATATGGGAATCACACAAAAAGGAAGGCACATTGTTGTGATACGTACAGTAGGTATGTCTCATGTCATCTCTCACACTTCCAGGTAATGTTTTCATATTTCAAGCCTTTTCTTTTCTTTTCTTTTCTTTTTTTTAAAAAATAGAACAAAAACTTATTGTGTTCGTTCTACTCCATCTGATATCTTTGGTTCAATGAATGTACAACTGTGTGCTTCTCCTCCCCCCTCCTCCACCTTCCATCCCTCCCTCCCTCCGTGTCTCTTGCTGTCCGTCTGTGTAGCCTTTCAATGTGCAGTGCTAAACCTGTCAGTAAATAAAGCCTGTTGTTTTTGAGTGTGATGTTACGAAGGAATAAACATTGCATTGATTAGTAACTTATATTATCGGAACATTACCTGTAACTAATGACACAATGATGACATGGATTATGCTGACCAATTGTTAATGGGAACAGCAAGAAAACAAAATTCATAATAAAAAACACTGTATGACATCTCAAGCTCTTCTTATCAGCGGGACATCTGGAAATAAAAGTAAAATACATGTGATAATAATAATAATGATAATAATAATAATAATAACAATTGTGTTTTTTATTATTTTCAATTATACAATGAGAAAACATGACAGACACACTGTCTTGAAAAAAAAAATACTCCCTCTGTATTTATTTTATTGTAACAAAATGATTGTTGTCTTCAACAGTTGCAGCTGTTTTTTGCACCAATATGGTTCATTATCTGAACTTTGCTCTGCTGCGCAAACACTTTTGTACGTAGAAGATTTAACGCGACGGCATCAGTATAGCGAACACCAGGCGAGCATATTCCTGCGTAAAGCCCGTTTGAGAATACCTTTGTGAAACGTAACGTCGTAACGTTACGAGAGATCCTTCGGGGATCGGTGGGTTCTGTGGGTCATGGAGGAAGAAGGTAAATAGAAGAACAGCACCAGTATATACACGGCGGCTGGTGTCAGAGTTTTTTTCTGCGGGGGGTGGCAGCTGTGTTCGGATACGGGGAGCAGACGGACACCGGAGAGGAGGGACGGTCGGTGGGCTACAGCAGCTGCTGTCGGCGGTGAGATGAACATCATGCTAGCATCTGTTAGCTTCGTACTTGTCGCACTGGCCTTTATAGCGGCTATCGGGTGCCGAGCTCATGCTAGCAGCGAGCTATTGTTGGAAGCCATACTGGCTCGTTTCAGAAAACCGTGTCCGTTTGACTTTCCATCGGCAGCTTGCTGGCTGAAGAAGGAAACAAAAATGCAGCTAATGTGCAGGATTCTTAGCCAAGACGGAATTAGCATTGAGCATTTCAGAGCTAACTGTCAGCTGCCAGGTTTGACACATGACCACCTGTGAAAACACCTGAACCGCGTTGGTTAACTTTAAAAAATACATAACTGGTGACATAAGTATTGATTGTTTTGTCCAGATAAAAATAATTACAACATACTCTTTTTATCCAACTTTCAGGTAACACAAGTTTGTGTTACATTTAGTTTTGATAAAAGTTTATTCACACCTTGGTGTGGTGTAGGCTGACAGGTATACAGGTGTCAGCCTGTTTACCTGTCAGCCTACAGTTATGTTTGTGTGTGTATTAATATCTTCATCTAATCCTCTTATTTTGATCCTAATCATCATGCAGCATCAGTACAAGATCCTGTCATGTGTGGTTCAGACTAAAAGTGCTGGAGGATGGACTTTGTTGTGGATTTGATGTGTTTTCAGAGGATCACTGCTGTCATACAACCGAGTAGAGTAGGAAAGTGGAGTGGGAATTAAACTTCCTCTCCTGATAGGTTAATATGGAAATTGTGTCTGTTACGCATCTCTGCGGACTTTGAGTAGGTCAGGATGTATCACAGTTCGTCAGCTGTTTATCCTTGATGTGGGTCAGTGAGATGAGCAGTGTCGCTCACTGAACCGCTCCCAGTTATTGTCTGTTGAGAGCTGTTGGGAAGGATTTTCTTTTTCCTGTTTCGGACTATTTTTGGTGAGTGATTTATCCCTTTATCATCCCTTAAAAATAAAAAGTGAAGTCGTCAACCGGATGCCGTTTTAGTTTTATGAGTGTATTTATTCCAGTCAGGGACTTCTGTAAAGAATACTCCTGTTTGAATTTTGTGTTTGGGATAACTTCTATTAGCAGCTTATTATACTGAATCATACTGAACCTAGTCAACAAGCAGAGGGAGATAAGAACGAGTGCTTGTGTGTGCTGTTCCGTCACATCCTCATTATTCATGGTTCAACCTAAGCGAGGAAATGACATGGAAAACAACAGATGGAGCCCGAATTTGATCATGTGATGTTCAACCCTCGGTGCAGTGTGAGCACGCTGGCATTGGTTCGCCTGCTGTCTCTTCAGCGCAGACTGGATTCTGTACCTTTGCCTGGAACAAAAATTAATTTATCTATTTGTCCTCCACAGTTTCTAGGTGGTTTGATTAGGCTTGTCTCATCCTTGTGTTGCCATGGCAATGCGGGAGTTAGTGGAGGCGGAATGTGGGGGGGCCAATCCCCTCATGAAGTTGACCGGTCACATGACCAAGGAAGGTGGGGCCTGGAGGCACCGCTCAACACCTACAGTGAGTAATTTCACCTAAATGTTCTTATAAAAGTGTAAGTGTCACATATGATTATGTAATTTCGATCCCTTAATTTTTTTTTGTGCTAGATTCCTCCGACTCCCATTGAAATCGCGACTGAAGAGGAGGTCAGTGCTTTAGTTTGCTGTGGAGCAGATACTTTTGATAAAACACTGTTCACACTGCAGTCAAATTTCCCCACTGCTCATGCCAGTTGAGTGGTGTCCAATGCTGTGTGATTTATTCACTGTGTTTTCTGGCTCCAGCTGGTGAACGAGTTCCTCCAGGCCCCCCCGCGACCACCACACACATTTGACATGGGACAGCTCCTGGAGGAAATGCAGCAGATTGACCAGCAGAGCTACAGACAGGCTCCACAGAGAGGTCTGGGGTTGGTTTTTTTTAAAAGAATTCCTTTTTTTTGTGTTCAGTTTTGGTTTGCCTTCCTCAGTATTTTTTAACTCAGTGCATGTTTCCATGGTGCAGCGCCAGATGTGGCAGCGTTGGCTCTGTCTGGTGATTGGGCGTCAGAGTTCGTCTCAGGTTCCGACTCCGCCTCCACACCAGGACTCATTGCTCTCGGGGATTCAGCAGACGCAGATTGGACGAAAGAGTTTATCGCCGAGGCTGCGGGTAACTTTTTTTTTTTCCTGCTCCTTTTTTTCTTTAGTAAACATCCCATATTTTATTTCTTTACCAACAGAATTGTACAACGATGTCACAGCATTGATGGCAGGCTTTGCAGCATCTGAAATATTTTTAGGGTGTTGATGATGTGCTGACTTTCTCTGGTTATAGATCCTGGGCGTTGGGCAGAAGAGTACCTGGAGCAGTCAGAGGAGAAGCTGTGGCTGGGAGACCTCGGAGACAAAGAGACTGAGTGGTGAGGGCAAGAAACAGGAGTCTCATTTTAACCCCAACTCTACCTGACATTTTCCAGGGGGGGGGGGTCAGTTGTTGCAGGAGGACAATAGCTTTAACGTGCCTGAGGAAAGTGTCGCTTTGCGTCTCAGGAATTAAGAATAAGTCGTTTGGATTGACACTATCCTCGCAATAAACTTTTTTTTTTCTATTTTCTTATTGATAATTAAATATTGAACTGCGTCTGATGCTGCTGTGCCAGAGCTGACGTGTCATGTTGTCACTCAGAACGCAACCCACAGCCTGATCGGATTTACCCCGCTAACGTGTGCAGAATGACTGAAACAGTTCTTTTTTTTTTTTTTTTTTAAACCCTTATGCTAATTTAGTTGTGAATTTGACAGGACGAAGGAGTATCAACCAGGAGAGGAGCTCAAGCAGACGGCCAATGAGCTCGTCTCAAAGGTCGATGACCCCAAGTTACAGAACACAGAGGTGAGCGGCGCATATGTAGCAGAGCTCTGGTTTACCACATGTTAATTCTTTTTACATCTCTCACCACACTCTCTCTGTTTTGGTATTATTGTAAAGAAAAGACGTAGTTTCTCATGATACAGATGTCAGTTTCTAAGGGTTGTTGTCCTTAAATGCTCATGGTGTACACATGTCCAGTCATAGTAAATGCTGTTTGTTATTTTTTTTTTTTTTATTGTGTAGTTCCTGCGGTTCATTAGGCAAATTGGCGAGGGCAGTGTCACAGTGGAGAGCAGAACAGACAAACAGCTCACAGATAAAGCTCAGGCCGCGGAGGCTCAGAACTGGGCCTCCAACCTCAACCAGGTACGAGTCGCTGGCCCCTGACAGCGGGGACACGATGGTTGACTGTAACACATTGTCGGCTAATATGTGACCCTCCCCCCTACTCCCTCCTCGCCCCCCCCAAAGGGTAACATTTTCCACCAGTGTAACCAGAAGCAGCCACGACTCTGTAATACGAATCTTGAGTCTGCGCTGTAGAATTGCAGATGGATCAAACCATTTTCCTTCAGTTCCTCTTTTTTGTATTTCTCCTGCGGTTCCCCGCGTCACTAAAAGACACTTTTCAACCGGTTGTCACGACCGAAGCACGTTTCTGCCGCGAAAAGAAAGAAGACATAAAGCCATTGTTGTAATTCACGATTGTTTATCGTTTGTCTTCTCCCGGCAGAAATAGGGCGCGTGTCGCAGCTCCTAGCCCTGTTTATGATGAATATGTCTGTAACCATTTCCCTCTAACGCTGACGTGTCCTTTTCCCCATGTTTGACCTGCCTCTGAACCCTCGGCTTGTCATTCCCCCAAACGCAAACCGCCATTCATCTCCCACCACTTGAAATATTAACCTACCAACCACCCTTCGCCTCCTTAAAAATCATTGCCCCATCCCCCCCCCACCGCCGCTCCGCCTCACCTCCTGCCTTAGTTCCTGACGGAGACAGGGGGTGGGACTCTTCCTTTGGAACCCCCAGAGAGGAATGAGAAGATTGAGAGAATTAAAGCTAAACAGGCAGAACATTGGGCCAAAGTCGTCAGGCAGGTAGGACCTCTGTGGTCGCGCCAGTGACAGGTTTCTGTTTTCAGCCGCAGTCAGCAGCACATTGTCTCGTACGTGTGTGTACAATCTTTCGATAATGAAAAAGGGACGAGTCGATCGGGAAGGAAGAGCAGGAGGAAACTTCTCTGTTTCATCTTTTGTTCCTCTCCATTCACTTTCCTCGATTTTTCTTTTTTCCTGATTTGCTGTCCCCATGCTCACCGCAGATTATCTAAGCCTCAGCCCACCCATGTAGACTCTCATCAACCTCTGTTCTCCCCTCCACCCCGACTCAGGTGTCGGAGGAGTCAGCTGAAGCCTGGGTGGACGAGTTCGCCACGTCAGGACCTGATTTCCAGCAGGCGAAAGCCGCAGTGGAGGTGAGACAAAATCCGTCGGTTGCAGAACAGCCCCGAAAGTAATTGGTTAAGTAAGTACCGTAATTACATGACTATATGAGCTGTTGGACAATAATATGTAAATAATACGTAATTACGGTACTCCAATGTACACTACAGCGAATGAATCGGCAGTGATCCCATCGGTGTTAAAGGGTCAAGTTTGTTTTTACACCGCAACAGACAGCTATTGATATTTTTCTCTCATGTGCAAAATGGAAAAATAGAAAAAAAATCAATGACCACTCAGTCGTCCATCAGAAGTAGCAAAGGGCGCCGTCGTCTGAGAAGCAGGACGATGAGCCGAAAGCCTTGAAGTAACGACGTGCGTCTGTCATTTGGTCAGAGTGATGTGGATTTCTGGGAGAAGCTGCAGCAGGAGTGGGAGGAGATGGCTAAAAGGGACGCAGAGAGTCATCCCTGGCTGTCCGACTTCGACCAGTTACTCCACACTCCTTATGACAAGGTACCTACCTGTCAGCCTGCCTGGCCGCCGTCATAGTAGGACTGATGTCCACGTCTTTTATCCCGACTATGGACAGAGAACCCAGTGCACATCCGCCTCTGCTTTGTTTTTCCCAGGGTTACCAGTTTGAGGAGGACAACCCCTGCATGTCCCACCCAGACCCACTGACGGAGGGAGTGAAGAGGATGGAGGCCGGGGACATCCCTGGTGCCGTTCGTTTCTTTGAAAGTGCCGTGCAGAGAGAACCAGACAACCAGCTGGTGAGAGTCAGGAAGTTACCGGAGAAAATGTGAATACCAATTTTCATCTATTTGATCTTTGTTCCTGTGTGTGTGTGTGTGTGTGTGTGTGTGTCACAGGCTTGGCAATATCTGGGAACCTGTCAAGCAGAGAATGAGCAAGAGTTTGCGGCCATCAGCGCCCTCCGCAGGTCGGACGTGGTGATGCAAAATGAGATTGCAAAAACATCTCATTATTGCAAAATGAGACTTCTTCTGGCCTTTTCTGTCTTTGCACTGACTTTTTTTTTTCTTTCTCTTGTTAGATGTATAGAGCTGAAGAACGACAACCTAACGGCTCTGATGGCGCTGGCTGTCAGCTTCACCAACGAATCGCTGCACAGGCAGGCCTGTGAGACTCTTCGGGACTGGTTAAAGCACAACCCCAAATACAGCTCTGTTTGGGAGCGGCATGAGCAGGAACGCCAGGGCGAAGGCGCCAGAGAGCGGGACAAAGAGAGGGAGAGGTTCGGGTCACTCCTGCCAGAGTGAGTTCCGCTTAAACACACACACACACACACTGGGAGTTTTAGTGCTACTGCTGCCCACTCTTGTACATCTAAGTACAGCATCTGATTCTTTCAGTTCTGATGTGTTTCTCTCTCTGGATCACCGACACAGGTCCTTGTTCACGGATGTCCAGTCCCTGTTCCTGCACGCAGCCAACTCAGACCCGTCTCAGGTGGACCCTCAGCTGCAGTGTGGGCTGGGAGTTCTCTTCAACCTCAGCGGGGAGTACGACAAGGCCGTGGACTGTTTCTCTGCAGCGTTGTCCGTCACACCGCAGGTCAGCGCCGGCACCGACGCTGGCTCCCGAGCCGTTTCCCGAGGTCTCCTGCTCACTGTGCTCTCTGTCAGGACTACCTGCTGTGGAACAAGTTGGGCGCCACGCTGGCCAACGGGAGCCGCTCGGAGGAGGCGGTGGCCGCCTACAGGCGGGCCCTTGAGTTACAGCCAGGATTTGTCCGCAGTCGCTACAATTTGGGAATCAGTTGTGTAAATTTGGGTGCACACAGGTAAAAAAGAAAAATTTTGGAAAAAGAAATTCCAAATGCAAAAATAATCACTGTTCGAAAGTGAATTACTGTGCAATCGCTTGTCCTCACCACTAGATGGCAACAAGAACCATAAGTTTCAGTTGATCCATCCTTTATTTATCCTTTTTATCGTCACAGTATTTGTTGGTGTTCTTGAATATTATTAAGTGTTGTTTATTGATTGATTGGTTAATGTTGCACACAAAGGTCCTTCTCTGAGTGATTATGACTTGTATATGACATTCCTGTAACTGTCTCCCCGGTCTGTAGGGAGGCAGTGGAGCACTTCCTGGAAGCTCTGTCCCTACAACGCCAGGCCGCCGGGGACGGAGCGAGAGCGATGCGGGGGCCTGGAGGTGCCGCGGCCACAGTGATGTCTGATAACATCTGGTCCACGCTACGCATGGCTCTGAGCATGATGGGGGAGAGCTCTCTTTACACAGCCGCCGACCACCGGGACTTGGACGCGTTGCTCGCTCACTTCTGTCAGCGAGAGGTGGACGGCGGGCCGGAATGAAGATCGGTCAGTGGAGGGCTTATTGAGTGTGAGTGCGTTCTGTTGGGAGGTGAATGTTTGGGGGAGCGACTAAAGGGGAAGAAGCAGGAAGTAACGGAGAGAAATGGAGGAGGACACTGTGAATCAGCCACCATCCTGGAGACGTGTGGTGCTCATGAGCTCTTCAGCGACGTCTATCAAATGTCCCAGTATTAGTCTCCAGCTGGAGAGGACACGTTTTTCAGTCCTCACCGATCCTTCTGCCTGTGGAAAACATAATGAAAACATTGTGTAAAGTGACCTGCGGTGTTTCTTATGACACTCGATGCTGTCACAGGTTTTCCTAAAAGCAGGTTGTAAGTAGAGCTCAAAACTCAACTCGGTTATGTACAGTAGATTTGAGGTACAATACTGACGACAGCACTTGTTATTTCCAAAGTGCTGGAGGGAGGGAAGAACCCGCCTGGGCTTTATTTCACAAAGTACTACAGCAGCTTAATTTTCGCTTTTCTATGTTATTTAATTTTTTTAGTAATCAGCTATCAGGCTGGACAACGAACCCTGGGACTGTCATTGATCTGAGTAGGCGCGTGTGTGTGTACAGTGTGTGTCAGGGTGGGTAGGGGACGGTAATTGTGCAATTGTATGGATTATGAGCTCCGTATATAATTGTAACATCAGTAACTTCTCTCGACTCCTCCCCGGTTTCTTATTGCTCTTGTTAAATGATTTGCTTCATTGTAAAATAATGCTAAATGCCATAACGTGTATTGTAACATAA
>JBBMJM010000022.1:845335-855496 GCA_037832705.1 Centriscus cristatus
GTCATCACGTCATCAGTCATGTGACTTTCTGTGTATCAAGGCAAACATTCTGATGGTAATTTTCCTCAAAAACACGGTAATTTTCAGTCATTGGTACGATAATCGTACGTTTCCCACCTGGCAACACTTCTTCACACCGGGCAGGGGAAACAAACGGTTGTCCGCAAATAGATGTGTAATTACGGTATCCCAAAGGATGCTGGCGTGAACGTATCGCAGGTGATACCGTCGGGGTTACAGGGTTGATCCTACTCACAATTCAACATGCTCTCTCCATTCGCCAGATCATAGCAGGAGCTAATTAGCAGGCCTGCTGTCTGGTGTACGCAATCTGTTACCCCGGTGATGCTGCTGTGATTGGTCAGCCTGGACATCATTCCTGTAATTGGACAGATGTTTGGTCAAAGGATTATGCAAAGTTTCCACAGCATCTGCTGTACTTCTTGAAATCTTTTTGTCTCTAGTCCCGATTCCACGTCTCACCCGTCCTCCAGTGCAGGATCTTCACCCAGGCCTGGCCGTACGCCAGCAGCACTCGGTCCCCCCGAGGACTGAGGCGCAAATGTCCGCCGGGCCCCCCACCGCATCCCGTCACCTGGCCGCTCCACTGCTGCAGCAGCCTCAGGGGGTCCCGGTCTGAGCACCGATTCTCCCACACAGACACCCCTCCGTCGGCCGAGCCGCTGAACACCAGAGGACCCTGAGACTGTGGCGGGCACAGGAGACACTGTTGTCATGGTGATGTGAGTCTGCGTGTGCGTGTGTGTGTGTGTGTAACAATAATAGACTTTCAGCTTGTGCGTTTCCAAACGTACACTCCGGAGCTGCTGTTGTTTGTAAATGGATTGTACGCTTTGCATGTTAAACGACAAAGGCGATGACAATGATGTGCCACGCGTTAACGCTCCCGGCATATTGTGATGATTGCAAATCGAGCAGAAAAAAAAAAATTACAAAAAATAAACACTGCACATGTGCAGCTCTGAATTTCAATATTCATAAAAAGCTTTCCTGATGGAAGTGTGTACAGTACGCGCTCTAAAAGTGGCTGAGCTCCACCGCTTTACATCTCCACTTTGATTTGTATTTGACAGCAAGAAACAAAGAAAAGGAAAAGTGGATTCATTAAGAAAAGGCTTTTAAGACAATGAATCAGCTCGGGTTCTAAAACGGGGGCGCTGTTACAGAGGAGGACGTCTGTGGTTTAATAGAAAGAGAAACGGCTGAAAATAAAGTGCATCCTCAGTGTTGACAGCACGCCGTGGAGGTCAGTGACCCGCCCACCTGGATGGAGGTGATGGCGTCCTGGTGAGCGTTGACTGACTGGCAGCTGTCAAACGTGTGCCAGCTCCAGGCTTGGACCTTCCCTCCATCTGAAGGGCGAGAGAGCGTGAGGTTAACGTCTGCTGACAGTCCAGTGGAGGTCGTTACTGTCGGCCACCGTGAAGCCCACCTGAGCCCCGTGCTGTGACACACATACCACCGAGAAATCACAACATCAGGATTAGTACTCACAGCTGACGAAAACCCACAATCCAGTGTCCGTGATGACATGTTTCACTTTTCCAGTCTCATCAATTTAACTGCAAGAGCGAGATTTCCTACCTGAAAGTGACCGACGTCATGGCAACCAGACTTTTCAAGACTTGCAATGTTTTTTTTCAAGTATTCTTCTCATTGGATGATCATGTTCCTTGTGTCTACGACCGGTTGTTGATGTTGATAAAACTGACACTCGACTTGTTTGTATGTAATGAGTGTTCTCTGTATTTATTATTTATCTCGGGTCCGACAAATGATCAATTAATCAATAGTTTGGGGTTTTCATCAGCTGTGAACTGTAATCGTCAAAATGAGAATGGCTGCGTGTGATGACTCGATATATACACATGTGATTCCCTGAATCAAATCTAAAACCTTGGGCTATCGTAATCGATTGAGATGCACCTGTACAAACTCTTAGTTTTGCGGCGCGTCTTGTGTCGAGAACACACCTGAGCCAGTAACGATGTAGCCGTCTCCCTCCGGCACGAAGCAGAGCGCCGTCACCGCGTTGAACGTGTAGATGGACTTTACACACTGGCCTGGAGGTGAAGGGAGAATACTAATTTAATTGTCGGGACGCAGACCACCGGTCACATAGGCTCACATTGATTGTGATGCACACGCACACGCGCGCACACACACATCTCACAGACAGAGCCCCGCGGCGGAGGAGTCTACCTTCGTATACAGATGCATATTTGTGCGGTTAAGCGTACCAATGCTCAGGGCCCAGATCTTCACATTGCAGTCTGCTGAGCCACTCAAAATAAATCTCTCCTTGTCGGACAAAGATAGCGACCAGGCTGGCGAGAGGGCAAACAGACAGGAGAGGGAGGGAGGGGGGAGGGAGGGGAGGGAGGAGACAAGGACAAAAAGATTACACAGAGAAGAAACTGTCAGTAAGTGATGGTGTTTTGCAGTATAAATGAGATTTAAAAAAAAAAAGAAAACGCATCCAAGTCGTAATTAGACCAGTGAATAGGACACATCGCCACAAAAAGTAACTTGTTTTTCAGCGCTACTCATATTACAAGGAAACAAGTGAAAAATGTGAGAATTTTTTTGGTGATGTGTCTTGTTTTAAGTGTTAAGTTTAAGTTTTTTTTAACGTAACTCCACCCCCCCCCTCTTTTTTACCTTTGTTCTTTGGCTGCTCTAACATGTGAATTTCCCTCACTTTATATTCTATTTGATTTGCTACTCTCTCTGCTCCCCTTAACTTAAAATACCACAAAAATTCAAATTCAAAAATTCAAAAATATTGAATTTCTAGTTTTAAACAAATCTTTACACTTAAAATAATACAGATCACCTCAAAAAAGAACTTGTTTTTAGACAAGTTTCACTCGTTTCAAGCATATTTTCAATTTGCTGGAAACAAGTGAAAATGATCTAAATAAGTTTTCCAGGTAATGTGTCTTGACTTAAGTGAAAAGAGGTTTTTTTTATTTTATTTTAAACAGAAATGTAGACATTTTGATGAGTTTTTTGCAGTGCAGCGTGGTATCTTAAGGGAAGCAGGGAGAGTAGGGGGGGCAGGCGGGGGGAGCGCTGAGGTTCGAGTGATGGAAGACTGCCTGCTTCAGACAGACAGTGAACTCTGTAAAGTGTCTACTGTGGGTTTCTCTCGCCGGGGCTGATCTGACGAACTCCTCCTATAATTACCAGACCTCGGGACACAGGCATTACTCAGCGCAGCCGATGTGCGTGTCCTCACCCAGCTTCTTGCAGTACTCAGGGGGAGGAGCGGCCAGACAGGTCACGCCGCCAGTGTGACCCCCTAGGTTCTTGTGTTCCGTTGCCGTGGGAACGTGCCACACCTTCACGGTCGTGTCTCGGCTTGGGAGAGCAAGAGAGGAGCCAAATGATATGGTGAGAGGCCGAGCGGGAACGCGACGAAGGTACAAAGCGCTCGATGTAAACCGCAAGAGATTTGGAGCCTTCGATCAGGGCTGGGGGGGGGGTACATGTCAGGGAGGGTGGGAGAAGGGGGCTGTGGAGAGATAAATTAGGTGAAACGTTCACTCCACACATCCGTTCCGGTTTACCTTCCAGACACCACCAGGTTGTCAACGGCAACCACACAGGTGACAATGTCATGGTGACCCTCCAAGAGCCTCAAGCGAAACCTCGCCTTCTCCCAGCACGCCTTTAGGGACAGAAATACAGCATCTGTACGGGGGGGGGGGGGGGGGGATGAAACGATTTGGGCAATTAGCGATGTTGACTCATCAACACCCCCGGCTGGTTAATCTACAGCCTTCTTCCGTATGGATTAGTCAGCCGCCGCTGAGTGTGGGGCTCATTTAGCTCAGAGGAGGCAAAAACGTGGGTCGTGGCTCCGGGGAAGCAGACGCAGCCTGTTGGTTTTAACGCTGGCGCTCACAGGGGTGCGTGAGGACGGCTGGTCTCAGATCGGAACGGGGGGGGGGGCACAGCGTACAACTTTTTACTGCTTGTGAGGGGTCGTGACAATGTTGTTTCCAGCCTCTTTCACCTTCCTGCTCCTGCTCCTCTGCTGACTCAGACACGTCGGCAGCCTCCGTCCCTCCCCGCTGTCGGCTCGTCACCGCCGCGCTCTCCCTCTGCCGAGCAGGGGGTGCAGGCGGCGCTGCTGGGGCCGTGGACTCCTCTGCTCCCTTGAGGATCTTGGAGGCTGGGGGCGTTTGTGATGGAAGGCCCCCAGGGGCGTCCTCCCTGCGCCGGCACAGAAAAACAGGAGCTGAATGAATAATCACTAGAAAAGCACTCGGGAGAGCGTAGACCTCGGCCAAGCAGCTCATTTCCACCCATACTGTGATTCACACCCAACAGTTTTGACTTAAACCACTTATATGAGGACACCTAACCTGATTTGATCCACATCAATAGATTGATGTAGACCAAAAAAACATTTTAGTTCAATAGTTATTGACGAAATTCACAATTTACATAACGGTTTATGGTTAAAAGAAGACACAACGACTCTGTTCATGCTACGCTGACTCAGCAGACTCTCATCACAGAATCCAGGATTTAGTCAGGATCCGGATCAAACTCAGACATCTTAGACAATCTTAAAACCTGCTCCTAACTTCTGAGTTATTTTGCTGACAGACAGACACAAACGCACGCGAGCGTCCTCTGTGACACGAGCTCGGTTTCACTTAACTTTGATTTTGCTTCTGCCCACGCTGTGGGGGGCTTTCACAGGGACAACGGCCCCCTGGCTGATGTTTACATGAGGCCTTTTGCTCAGTAGAAAGTTCCCATTCTCTGTAAGTGTGACAGTATTTGACCTCCAGTGTGTTTGGATCGACATACAGAAAAGATGAAAAGCTTCAAAGTGATTGCTGTTGCTTTTGAATAAATATGCCCCTCTCCATCTGCCCCTCTCGTTACTACCTCTCCCTCACTTCCTTACACTTGTCTTTTCATCTTCTCCTTTTTTCCGTCTCCCACAATCCCCAGAGTTTGCTGCGGGCCAGAAAGCTGCAGCTGAAGCTCAGCCAATCTGGAACGCAGCTCCGCCTTCCGAGAGATCTGAGAGGGGGAGAAACACACGACTGGTAGTAAACCGAGCTGCCAAATCCACAAGTTCTTTACACTTTCTGCCTCCATTTATTTTCAGATTGCAACCTGCACAATGTGTCGTACTCTTGTCTGATTGTATTATATATAAAAAAAAAAGTCTATACAAAAGTTGCTGGTTCCTGTGTTAAAGGAACATTTCGTCACTTCTTCACATTAAAGTCAGTTTACTTCACAGTAAGATGATTTACTCACAGTCACAATTCAGTTCAACCTGTTCATATCCTTTGTATGAAACTTAAATTTAAAATAGCAATTCGTAAGTAAGTGAAGCTCTGGTGGCCATGCAAGGGCAAGAAAGTACAATCTAGTTTGAAATGCGGCAGCTCTGCAGCCTCTAACCTTTCTGTGAATCAAGAAATTCATTTATCAGGTGCGCTTGAATCCGCTGACCTTTTCTTAGGATGTGAACTCTTTCCTTTTTTGTGTGTTTGTGGAGGGGGGGGGGGCATTGTTTGCCTGAGCATAATAATACACAAGTAAGCTGTAGTTCTTATTAGAGGAAAAACATGGATTTACCTGCTCATATTTAGCTTATTGAGCAGCGCCACCGATTTCAGGTTGTTGCATAAGTATGATTGAATTTTGTGTTCAAATTTATTACAAAGTCTTTGCAGGTATTTTGTAAATAATTAAAATCTCAGTTTACTTTGCTCAGCAGTCCTTATTAATAAAGCTAAACAACCTCTTCTGGACTAGTTCTTTTCATTATTCTGTGTTTGTGTTACTCAGCTGCCTTATTTGTTCATCTTTATTGGTTCCAGTTCTTATCGTTCCTTATTGATCCACACCGGAAATGGCTCACATCTCACATATTTGCATGTAGACGTACATAACATGTGACTTATTTTCCTGTTTTCAGGAGATGCAGAACCCAATCAGACAGTTGTAGGGGCACAGACATCATTTATACATCGAACACGCTGCCCCTATAAGAAATACAACACTGCAGCGTTTCTGAAGTTCCCCGTAATAGCTTTTGTGTGATGTGCTCGTCTTGGAGTTCTGGTCTCTTCTAAATCCTTTGGCGAATGTTGCCAAATTATTAATTTGCCTGCTATTATTAATTCATGTTGCTCTTCTCTATAATATCAACATGTCTGCCTTTATAGCTGTGTATTCATCAGCAGTATTCAAGTGTGTCCATGGAATCATGAGTTTTTCAAGAATGAGTCAGATGTGATGATGCTCACAGGGTGTGTGATGTGTTCAAGTATCACTGCATTCACTCTGTGTGTGTGTGTGTGTGTGTGTGTGTGTGTGTGTTTGTTATTATTGAACATACTGCTCATGAATATTCATTTGCATGTATTCATTAGATAAAATCCATGAGCTGAAATAGCAGCTGAGAAAAGCCTGTGTCTGGGTTTGATGAGGTCACACATAGACTGTCTAGAACAGGGGCGTCAAACATAGGGTCCACGGGGCCAAAGGTGGCCCGCCAGAGGGTCCAATCCGGCTGCCAGGATAGGATGATCCTACAGTTTTCAGCTGTGTGAATATAATTGCAGATTTTTCTAATTAATTAGCCTTTTAAACTTTTTAGCTAACACAATGTAGCATTAGAACACCGGAATGACCACTGCTGTAGACCTGTGTAAATATTCCATGAAAAATAAGCTGTTTTCCAGGTAGAAGACTCATTTACCACATTGACGATGTCTAGGCTGCATTTCTGACCAATTTTATATGATATTCATTTAAACAGAACAGTGCTTTTATTTCAAAATAAATACATTTTAAGTGACCCCAAACTTTTTATTTAGAAATATCAGGTTGTACATATTGTAAAAGGACAATTAATTAATGGTCAACATTCGCATAATGTTCATAATGTCCCCATGGTTTAGAATAAAAACAAAAGACAGATGAAATGTACCTTGATTCTCTCTTCTGGGCTGAGACTGATTTTTATTTCCAGATTCTCAATCTGCCTCAACTTCTTCCGCAGCTTCCTCACCTCCCCCATCTGGACTTTGACACAAACCCTCTGACTGGCTCTCACCTCGTCACAGAGAAGACACTCATTAAAAAGCCAGCAGAGTCTAAAATAAATTGGGACCAGAGTGCCCGGCGGTGTGTTGTTGATGGAAGACGTGTCGCCGGATGTTGACGCACCGGACAGAATGTGTATGCCTGCTCCTACAGCGACACTCTATGGGCGCCCAGGGAATTACATGGAGCTTCTGTAGACCACCTTGCAGCAGGGGGCGCTGCAGAAACTAACTGGCTCCATGTCAACATATTGGAAAGACTTTTCCTTTCGTTTACGTTAATTAGACATGTCATTCAAAGTACTTCACGGGGAAATAATGAAAGGTACAACATATCCTTGTCATATCTTGCATTGTACGTAATAACGTGAAATTCTCTCGTGAGATCAAATACAGTATCTACAATCTATCGATTGTACAATGTACAATGACAATAAGGTTATTCTATTCTACAAGACATCGATATGTTGTGTAAAACGTCATACGTTGGTTGGTCTAAATCAAGAATTGTATCATCTTTGCTCATTTTTATAAGAACGGGATATTCAAAACCCATTGTTTTAGTTTTGAGACCAGTTTTGGAGACACAATAAATAACCACAGAATGGGACAGTTAAGAGAATATTTTATTAATGTTATTCTGCAGTCACAAGCTCCACCGTACATAACACAAAAAATGGTATATGCTTTATATAACGTACACATAAATTGCTTTATGACAAACAGCTGTACAAGTAGTAAATTCGCTATTCAGCATTTATCTGATTTTAATGTGTTTGTTTTGTTATTAAATGATATTTTAATTGAACTGTAGTGTATAGGATGTGGTTCGAAATTTTTTTTGTCCGAGAGCTATGAAGGAAGCGGGGGTTGCCCTCCCGACAAATTAAAGCTTCGAACAAAATAAAATAAAAGAAGCGTGAACACAATACGCACATTAATGTAAACTAGATTTATGATATCCGTTTATTCAAGAAAAAAATCATTTTTATAAATTAACAGTCACGCTCGCTTAGCGGAAGTGACGCCACAGCACACGGTTCCTTTTGTCTGACGACCTTATCCGGAGGAAGTGAAGCTCGGACGAGGCAGCTGCCTCAGCAGAGAAAAAAAAAACAGAAAAAAAGCAGAGCGGGTAAAAAAAACTTAATCGATTTGCAGGAATTTCTGGCACATCTGGAACGGATCCAACTCGCCGCGACCTCCGGGAGTTCCGGGGAGAAAGGCCGAGTCGTCGGCACCGGTAATCGGCACTCTTCTTCATGCAGGCGGTAGTATTTGTTGCTAAATTTGCATGACTCCACAGCCGCCTGTCCTCCAGTCTCTGTAGCCGGAAGTCTGTGAGGATGGTCGGTTGTTCCCCTCTCTCTCTTAGCTTCAGTTTTTTTTTTTGGTCTTTTGTTTTTTTTCAACCTCTGGAGTAGGAGGTAGATCAGTGCTCTGCTAGCTGTTTGCTAGCTGTTTGTCAGTTAGCACGTCGGGCCTGATGAAGTTAACTGGAAAGTGCGACAAGAAACAGCATTTTCTCTTCCGCCCAGTCGATGACTTATATCTCGTTTTTGTCATTTTAATTTAGTTTGAAGGCAACTGCTTTTAATGTATTTCAAGGAAATAAGCAGAACACAGTTGCCTGAGAAGCAATCTGCAGTGAAGTAAGTGGATCAGAGATTATGAATCCTGTTGTCCTAAAAATGAAAAATGAGTGTACTTCCTATCATGGTGTTTGTAGTTTTTTGTAGATTATCTGCTTCGGCGCAGAACCAAAGGCCGCATTATGTTATTGACATGTTATAGCCCCCCTGCAAACCATTAACATTACATTTACCAGGTGTACACATTGTGTAATTCTTCTGTATTGTTTATTTCGTTTCAGAAATAATGGAAGATTCTCATTTTAATTCATCGTATTTTTGGTCTCCAGTTCCCACTGTTCCAGGACAGGTAAGATGTGATTATAACTCACCGATCATGATAATCCTTCAGATGTGTGACTTTCTCGTCTTATCTCACGTTTCTTATCATTTCTTTACTACCGACTCTAAAATAGGTCCTTCTTAGAATAAAAGAGAAAGAAACAAAGTACATTGTACAAAAGCACAACCTTGTGATGCACAAAAGTACTTGAAAGAACTAACTTACCAGTGATTGATGTATGACACATTAGTTTGTCCTCTAATACTAAATAATAATGATAATTATTATTATTATTATTATTATTCCGGTATATATAATGAATAGAAATATTCATTAACTATCCTTTGTGTATATGCAGATTGAGAATGCCATGTTCCTGAACAAGGTAAAAGAGCAACAGGAAAAGAGTGCTTCTTTCCCTGCTTCCTCCGCGTCCCACTACCAAACCGCTCTGCTCACCATCCCGACCCCAGCGACCAAATCAGATGGAGGGGGGCAGGCTGGCAGCACGGCTCACCTGCACCCTCCACACAGCACCCAGAACATCACGGTGCTGCCAGTCCCCTCCACAGGCATCATGACGGCAGGTGAGCCCCTTTGTGGATGGGGAGGCTTTTTAATCTTTTGGTGGTTATTGCAGCGTAAATCTGACACCATGTCTATTCATCTGCATTCACAGAGGAATGAAGCAGGAATAATCTCCCATAGGAGCCATAAAATAATATTAGGATCCTCTAGGAAGCCGATGAATAAACACGTTTGTCTCAGTTTATGCTGCAGCCCCGAGACTTACATCACACAGTACTATTACACTCATGTCACCGCCAGGTCTGGCACATGAAATATCTGATTGTATGAAGCTGTTACTGCCTGGGAGGAACATTGTCCACCATGATCACATGAATGATACTTAGTTTTCACACTGGCTGCAGTGAGCGTGGTTTCAGGCATCCTCTAACATATATATATATATTTTGTCTCCTTCATTTCCATGTCCGGCTGCCTCGTTCTGTGCAGCTGGTCTGGTCATCACCACTCCTCAGGGTACTTTAGTCTCCCCCACCTCCTCTCAGTCATTTGTCTCCGGACATCCAGCAACAACCATGATCGTGTCTGCTCTTCATTCTCCAGGTAAGTC
>JBBMJM010000022.1:974682-984682 GCA_037832705.1 Centriscus cristatus
GTGTGTGTGTGTGTTATTATACTCTGATGCTACAAAACAATGATTTCCAAAACTTCAATGCAGCCGCAGGTACATGATTGATGATCATGATCCATGACTGCACAACAGAGATGTGGCAACTTAATCCCATAAAAAGGATCAGTAGCATTCTGTTACAGTGGCGCCGAGTGCCGACTGTGAATTATAGTTGTGACACGTCACTTATTCATATGTCTTATAGGAATAAAATGTCCCTATCTGACAATGAGGAAGAATCCTGGATCCAGATGGTTCCAGAACACTACCGACATTTAACATCTGGTCCCGGCCCATTTTAGAAACTTTTAAAGTTATTTTACTAGCAGACAGATAAACATGAATGAGATAAAAGTATGAACAGACATTTCTGAAACCATTTAGTCTTTTCCACGACCAGGATGTAAATTCAGATTCGGTTTCTATCCAACTGCTCTGAAATCATTTGAGAAGAAAAGATAAACATATCCACCGGATAAAAGTAACCCTTTGAATAGCTGACACCCATGAATCACCTGGGAAAGTCGTCTGGCTCCTGAGTGTTGCTTGGTGAGACCCGGCAGTTTAGAACCTGACCACATGGGACTCCTAAACACACTACAGAGCCCATGTAACTAGCAACATGTACACACAACAGACATTTCTTCACCTGGGAGATCTAAGAAAAGGCACAAACACACACACACACACCTTCACCAGTTTTCACACGGGAACTGGAAGACTAAAAGAGCAAAAGTCTCAGGCAGCCACAAACACATGGAGCACTGAGGACAAAACCAGCGAGCGCAAACACACATTAAACCTGCAGGCTGTGCACCTGATGCCCCCTCAGGTGTGCCGGACAAACGGTCTTCTTTTTGGATAATCCTACTCATAAACAAACCTGCTGGGACTGTGTGTGTGTGTGTGTGTTCCCAAGGGTGTGTTATGAACAGTAGAATAATATTGTCAGCTAGTGAAGATTCTCTGAGCTCTCAGGACACTGTCAGATATATTTACTCGCACCAAAGTGATGCACTGCTCCCAGGACATTAACTCGTCTGCTTTTACATACATACAGTAGATACACACACACACACACACGCATCACCAACATCACTGTAAACTCTTCATGACCACGTATGAAAAGTGCAGACGCTGCAAAAAGTTCAGGCATTTTGTATCTGCAATCACCGATGGAAATTAAACCAATGAAATTAGCACCGACACACTTTCTTTGCTATGGCATTTTCAGTGTAAATATTCAATATTTGTAATTGTTTTTAATCATAGATATATTATAGCTATATTTGAAACCTTGTGTGTATATATATTATATATATACTGTATATTTTAGACCTTTTATATTTGAGAGAACGATGCAGACAATTTCATTGTACTTGTGTGATGACACGTGCATGCCCAAATGATGTCAACATACAAAAATAAAGAAGTCCTAAAGATATAACAGTTGACATGAAGAAGTGTTTGGACTTGAGCGATCTTAGTTGAGAAAAGAATGTTGGAAAATCCATCTGTTGCACAGATGGACGTGGTTCACATCAACAGTGGCGATAGGAGCCGCAAGAATTACGATCACTTTTGGCACAAAGAAGGATATACCTGATATACCTTGATGCGACGACTGTTGAATTATTAGTTCTTTCTAAGTTAAAGGATTTGCTTGAAGACCAGACATAAGCCGTGTGAACTGCAAAAATAAGTCCACCACAAATACGACAAATAGACTGTTTTCCCATCATAGGCTAATAATTTCCTTCAAAGTCCCTTTTAGGGAAAGGCTGCTAAGGCCTCACACACCCGTGTTAGAAGCCACAGGCGCCTCTATTCCCCTTCGCTGTGTCTCCCCACCTGACAGACTGGCGCTAATGTACTTCTCCAGCCAACAGCTTGGCAAAGAGCTGCCAGTTGACTCTTCACCCCTGGTTTAACACACATACTGCCTACACTCGCTGCTGCCGGGGCTTGGAACACTCACAACCCAACTCAACTTGTCCATGAAATTGCTTAGTTACTTGATATTAAATTAACTCTCATCCCTCATGATCATTTCACTCTTCTCACTCTTAATTCTATTCTGATTTTTGCGTTTAGCAAGCCCTTTGTATTTCTTGAGTTGTTACATCTCTGCACTTTTGGGACTTTTTTTTTTTTTAACTATGTCTATATTACTTTCCCCACTGTATTATAGAGCAAACAAATAAAGCTAAAACTAAACTCAATTTTTGTTTTAATGTTTAGGTCTTACGAGCTCCATTGCAGCCCCAGCCTCAATTTTTTCCCCCAACGTTTTTACATTATATATTTATTTTATTTATTCATTTATTGCCCTTATACATTTTATTTAATTCTTAACTTCTACCTGTTTATTCACCTCAAAGACATCTGACTTTTATAATTTCTAACGACTATTCAGTAGTATCCACAATCTATGACCTCTGAAAAAATAATCTATTATCTTGCCTTTGTCAAACACGTTGTAATGTGCATAAATGAATACATAAAAAGTGTATAAAAAAAAAACCAAATTGGCAATGTGAGCGTGTGTGCTTCTTTATTGGTGACACAGGAGCTTGACTGATGAGTCAACATCTCTAATGTAAAAAAAATGTGACACCTGAGAGCACATGACAGCTCATGTCAGAACTCAGTCACAATAAAATCAAACAGGAACAGAAAACAAACGTGTGGGACAGCACAGGGTGTTAATCAGTAAGTGTCAGAATGTGACTTGATGACACAGGAGCAGATGAGATGTGGTCTCATCAAAGCATCGGTCTGGTAGGTGGAGGAGATCTGTACGTGTTTAAGACAGTGGTGACACTTTTGGCAGGTGGATTCGTGGAATGTGCCACTAGAGCGGGACAGGAACTTAGCAGCTGCATTACACCACAACAACAGATCTGTTTCCTGTGTGTGTGTGTGTAAGGTGGTGGGGAGGGTGATTTCTGGCAGCGCCGTAAAATCTGGCTTCTGTGAAAAACCTCACAAGCTGACAAGAAAACAAAGAGACACATTGAGGGATCATCTCAACCATCAAACTGAACTCGTCCTCTGTCAAGTCAGTTCTTTTCGGTGCACCGGATCAATAGAATTCGAATATTGAGGACTTCAAACAGCAGAAATATTCCAGGAATTGAGGCACACCTGTTGCACTGGAGGGTCATTGAGAAGAGGAGGTAAATGAGTGTTCATAAAAAAAAATGCGCGACTACCGGCCGGTGCACATTCACAGACTGATGTGTGCATGAGCTTGTCACGGCAGAAATATGACAGTGGCACAACTCAACTGATAAAACGAACAAGAAAAACAACTCGGTAACAACAGCTACAGACTTAAAACACTGTGTGTGTCTGTATATATGTGCGTGGTTGTGTGTCAGTGCTAACGCAGTGTGTGTGTGTGTATGTGTCTGAAATTGAAAGTCTTCCCAACGAGAAAAAAAATAAAAATCTCTCCCTCCATTCTCTCCACTCTTTTTATCCTCTCTCACACTGTCTCCTAGCAACCAGACACTTAATGCCTAAAATAACCCCAGAGAAATGAACAGAACAGAAAAATAAAGCATAAACAGCAATTATTTCTTTCGAAGGCTGGAACAGGGATGCAAACAGAGCAGGTATTACACAGGAAGGAGCGGGACAGGATGAAGGGGAACAACTGATTGAGCTCCACAAAGAAGTGGGAGGCTGAATCCAACAGGTAGTCATCAGGAGGGAGAGCTCTGTGCTGCACGACAGGGTGTGTGTGCGTATGTTCGTGTGTGTTCTAACCGTCGCTGAGAAGGAAACCAAGCTTTTAACCCTGGACAAGGCTGGAGCTGCTCAGAGGGAACAAGGCTCCTGTATGAACCATGTCCCGGCCATCCTTGTTGATGTTTGAATAGAATTACATGCTTCTTGATAAAAGACTCCGCAAGGCCTTTATTGACACATTTATTGGCATGTTTCTTTTTTTGACCCTTATGTTATGAAATACTCTATATTACGAAACTGGAAAGTTATAAAAACACGCACATGGAGTCCAGCTGTCAGCCACCTGAGCAGTTTCAGTAGGCTGAGGTGGAATAAACTATAAAACATAGTAAAAACTCTCTAATGAGTATATAGTGCTTTTCTAGACATTCAAAGATGACACACGTTCACACACTAGGATGGGTTGAGAACCGCCAACCTTCTGGTTATTGGACGTGGTCTTGGTCATTATTAACCTGGGTTTACATTGGAAGCCACATTGACTCATTCTAGTCAATCAGTGCGTTGAATTACTGTTGATTTTCAAAATAAAGCACTGAATGCTGGCGTCCATCGAGTTTCAAGGTAAAACACCACATGCGGACTCTTGCTCGCGCCGCCTGTCAACACACTGGTGTTTTGCTGAAGACGTTTGTCTCTCATGCTCACGGTACTCGTCAGGCGCTCACACTTCACTTCTGAAATGTTCCCGGTGTGAATCGAGCCGCGGCGCAGCAGTTACATCCAGGGATTCTGTATATTTTCAGTTCTAAATCACCAAACACACTACTTACACACTAATATTACAAACTGCCCCATAGTTCCAATGGGTCTGCTTCATTTGCGTTAATGTGACAAAAACACACCGAAGGTTCGGTGACACATAATGAAGTCTGACACTTGTGAATGAATGCCAGCTGACGCATCTACTCATTATTTTTGTCATTCGCTTTCACGTCTGGCAGAAAAGTATCTACCTGATGATAATGACGATGTACTAATGGACTTGATATGTTCAGGCCAATCAAGCTCTTTGTAACCCAGTAGAATGTGACAATGACTGGCGCTGTCAATCAGGGAAAACAGCAAATTATGCATGTAGAAATATCTTGTGTAACATATCTACATCGATCACTGATATAAAGAGAAGAAATAAAATGGAAAATATCTCACATGCAACATACAACAGGTAGAGAAAAACATCAACAGCCTGAAACAGGAAGCCTGTGGATGTATCGTCCATGCACGGGTAGCGTGTGCCTCTTGTTATGAGTTGTGCGCTGTTGTTCAGACTAGAGGTGAGCGTGGAATAGTTGGCTGGCCCTGGGGAATCATGTTTTTCTCTGTGCTCTGGAGCTGTTAACTGGGCTGCTGATGGCTCATATTCAGACGGCATTTTGCAGCGAGTAGTGAAGTACGCACATCCACATGTGCCCTGGATGTTTTCTGAGAAGCCACGAAAGCAGTGCAGGTTCTCCTCAGGACTAAAAAACAGAACAAAAAAAACCCAACAACAACAAGCGCTTTTGTGTGGAAAAACGCTGTTGATGGAGCCAGGAGTGTCCTGTCTGAAACAAATTCATGCCCTCACTCCTGAAAGAGGTCTGATCATCCTGACAGGCTGGAGCAGTGGGCCCCCGGGTGCTGGGTGAACAGGGGACACTACCTTGCCAACCAGCAGTGTTGTCCCTAACGCCTCCCTGCTTCTTGGGGGAGAGTAACAGCTTTAGTGCTGCGCACAACCTCCAGCTAACAAGGTGCTAATGGACGTGTAATCGGAGATTAAAGATGGGAAGTCTTCACGGCGGCGTTGTGTCATGATGGTGAAAGACACGGACTGTCTGCAAGCATTTTGTTGACGGCATATTTAAATGGCGCAAATTAATTTAAAGACTCACATCCCTATTTAAAATTCCTTTTTAGACACTCCTAGGAATGAATTACTTCAACGAAAAAGACAACTTCCCATCAACTTCCCATTAGCACTGAAACACACTTGTTGTGCTGAAGAAAAATAACAGATTGTGATTGCGAATTTGAAAACCTCGCAGTTCCTGTGCGTCACAGTGTGTCACCGCCACTAAAAATAAACTCCACTAAAAGTCTAGTGAACCTATTCCTTCCTCCTTCCTCCACTTTAAGTCTATTACTCCATCAGTGCCCGCCCGCCCCTCCCCTCCCCTGTATGTGTTCTACCCTGTGTGCTTTCCTGCCATTCTTTTATTGCAGCTAATTTTAGATGAAGGAAAAAGCTCTGTCCACATCTGCTAGTGGTGTGTGTGTGTGTGTCACATATTCTTATGTTGTGAGGACATACAGATGTTGACAGTGTGTGAACTCACCTGATTTGTTCTGGAAAGATTAAGGTAAAGTTTGACAACTAAACTCAGATATTCCTTTATTTATTTATCCAAAAATGGGGAAATTCATATTGTTAGTATCAGCAATTTTTAAAAAAATGGTATTGCATGTCCTAAAAAACTGTAAGGTGCTGGAAGTGACGAAAACATTTGTGCACGTGTGTTCAAACGAGAATTGTACTGGGTAAATGTAAGGGGGGGAGGGGGGAGGAGCAAATACTGGACAGTAAATTTATTCTTAAGATATATTATATGTTACCCGATATTTCATTTTAATTCAACTCAGTAGGCAACAACAAATGAAGACCTGCTGAATAAATTAGTCACATGAAATGTGTAAAAAAAAACCAGATTTTCAATTGGACTTTTAATTCAATCTTCTTTGTTCATCTATTTAATCTCAAATAAAAGTACTTATTCGCGGTCAGTAGCAGTGGGTTTTTGTTGTTGCATCTTTACACAAAAGTAAACTCACTCTGTGACAAATATACACATGCACAAACAGTATGCGAGCGCACGCTCGCACCAGCGTGGGATCCTGTCAAAGACCGGTGAGCATCCCAGTGGGCTGTGAGGGGACACAGAGGGCAGAGCACAGCGTGTTTATGTGTGTGCGTGTTTATCCCGTCATAAACAGTGACAAGAGACACATGCCGTGTCACCGCCTGTCACCACTTCTCCTTCCTATGCCCGGCCTCTCGTCCTTCACTCGCTTTGTTCCTGCACCCTCGCTGTAGCCCCTTCCTCTCCTCCACCTCACTCGGTCAGCTCGTTAAGCATGTCTCCTAAAGCTGATTAAGTAGTGTTGATCAGTCTTACGTAACACTCACCTCGCGCAGACATCGCTGCCAGTCCACTGGCATACTGTCTTTGTGCCTCTGTGCGCTCGTTTGCCAGAGATGGAGAAAAATCGGAGAAGGGAACTTTTGCTTGAATGAACATGGCGCTGCATGAAGTCCACACAGCTGGAGCAAGCATGCACACACAAACCTATAAGCTTGTGGGTGGGAGTGCATTACAGTAAGTCGTGCTGCTTTAAGCCAAACTGGCGCATGTTTTCATTGGCATGGGCACACTTGGCAACAATGGTGGAATGTGCACATCATCATGGGTCTCCACAGGTGTGTGTGTGTGTGTGTGTGTGTGTGTGTGTGTGTGTGTGTGTGTGTGTGTGTGTGTGTGTGTGTGCACAAGGTCCTTCAGGCTGTGCAGATAATCACTTCTTATCCCCCAGTTAGCATAGTGCTGCCAAGAGAGACCATGCACTGATGATGCTGTAGCAGGAGCAACGAGACACACGCTCACGATTGACATTTGGGGGGAAAAAACAAAAACAAAACAGAGCCATCCGCAAACCCAGTCTTACATACTCTTTAACACTGTGGTGGTGCCTATAAACAAATCTGAGCCCCAGATCCCATTAATTGGTGAAGTGATTGAGTTAACGAGGCAGCGCACACAAGCAGGTTAGAGAGGTCGACTCGCCCGGCTCCTTTTCTCTCCTCTCCTGGTTTGCTCTCGCCCTCTGCCTCGTGGGAAAGATTAGAATCCTCAGCTGGAGAAAATAATGCTGGATGTTATGCAAGAGCCCAACAGAGAGAGGGGGAGAGAGAGAGAGAGAGAGAGAGAGAGAGAGAGAGAGAGAGAGAGAGAGAGAGAAAGGATGATGGTGATGTAACTTGAGCAAAAACAGAAATGGAGAGAAGGAGAAAAAGAGAGATAGAGGTGTGTGACGAGCAGCCTGGAGGCAGATGAACTTACGAGATGACCAGGCTCCTTAGCGCTCTGCTCTATGTACCTTTTGTTTCCAGTCACCAAACAATGGCAACCAACTCGCTCTACTAGGCAATGAGCTCAGCGGTCGACGCGCAGCTGCCGTACACGAGCAGAAACCAGCCCCGGACGACACAACCTGAGGTTAATCTCAGTCCCATGTGTCACTGAATATGAAAACAGCAGATTTTCAGCTACGGTTTTCCAGTGTTGGAAAAAAAATAAAATCACGTACAAGCACAAGAGGCTGAATTCTATACAAACAGCTGATCGATACTGAGAGGAGGGAGTTATAGGAGAGGCAGAGGCAGTACGGACGGTCTTAACAACGTCAGACTTAGGAGAAGTTGAACGTTTCTCTCTGTCAGTTCAGGGTGAATCAATATGAGCTCATTACAAGACATTTGTAATGAGTTGAGATTGTTTTCCGCCCTGGGACATTTGATATGTGTTTTTCATCTGACAGATACAGGAGGCTGAAGGCCTGCACCAGACTAGTCTGATTACGTAGAATGCGATGGGATATTCTGTCCATTCTGCTTTTCCTCTCTGAAGACAGGGCTGATGTTATTATTCTTGTGTGCACATGATCAGAAAACAGAAGAACAGACGTCAGAAGAGACGTGGAGAACCTGGAGGGGAGTGAATAAGAAAATGAATGATGGGGAAGGACGTTCACAGAGGAAAAGAAACAGCGAGGGGGACATAGAGCAACGAACTCTCTATCCTCTGTCGGTACACTGCTTGGATGGCATTATGTAAGCGCTGAGTGTACACACACCAATTACCTCCGCTCCGTGAAACTTATGACATGAGGCAGCGCCGTGCTTTGTGTGTGTGTGTGTCTGTGTTTGTTGTATGTATGTGTGTGGGTGGGTGGGTGTGTGGGTGCGTGTGTGAACATACACAACCTCTCGGTTACATTTTGCACACAAACACCAGCCCATAAGATGCATACAAAATATTGTCCTGAATGCCGATTGAAAGGAGCTCAGGTTATCTTTCCTGTGTGTAAGGTAGCACTGGGGAATCCCGATGAGGGGACAGCTGGTCTCCTGTTACACCTTTACAATACCTAACCTGAACACACACACACAGGAAGTACATCACGCTGGGGACATTCTAATGTATGGTTCATATGCTGTAGTCACATCTCTACGACACCTCCGATTTATAGGTCAATTGACGGATTCTAACCGCCTCAATTCCAATGCAGGCACCATTTGGAGCACGCTAACGCTAACGAAATCATGATTCTTATCAATGCCGGAGCAGAATGTCAAAATGACTAAACGCATCATTTCCAGAAAGACTAAACTTCTGTTCTACTCTTCATTCACATATTTGCCAGCGGTTTCATGCTAGCATACGTTGGGAGTACCATAATTACACGACTATTTGCGCCATCCGAATGGTTCCTGAACGCTGAGAAGTTGCACTCGGTTGCTCTACCTGGAGTGAAGAAGACGCTGGGAGAAGGAGAAAATGTTGATCATTGAAAGTGGACAACAGCCATAATGCTGTCATTACGGTAATCCCATTCATTCTGTTGCCAGAATGTGGCGAGTCGTTAGCGTAACGGCAGAAACTTGGTTGAAGGTGCAATCTTTTCGCGTTTGCTGGTGTGCATGTATCAGCAGAGATACCGTTGGTGTTGAAGGGTTAATAATTAATCCTGCATGTTCAAAATATCGGCAGTCATATCTAAAACGCAAGGTTGTGGCAAATTAGTTTGACTTCTTCTCTGGCTCTAAATTATATAGAGAAAGAAGTTTACATATTCCAATACTGACATCAATGAGTCACACACACCCACAGATCCCACGTTCCCACACGCACTTCTGCACGATGCCTCCTCCACAAACTAACCTGAGAGAGCGAGTGTGTTCCTTTGCTCCGATCCTGGCTAATACTTGGGCCAGACGAGCACAGTCGCCTGGCTACCATAATATCAACATAGGTGCAGTGGGGGTAATAGCTGGCGTAAGATGGTAAGAGCTCCTCTGCTTCATTTTCTCCACTTAAAATCTGTCTGGAACCTCTACTAAAGCAGAGCATTTGATTCTGATGGAACATTGTGTTTTTGAGGACACTGCAGCTCTGTTATCAGAGGACAG
>JBBMJM010000022.1:1166200-1178518 GCA_037832705.1 Centriscus cristatus
TGTGTGTGTGTGTGTGTGTGTGTGTGTGTGTGTGTGTGTGTGTGTGTGTGTGTGTGTGTGTGTGTGTGTGTGAAAGAGAGTCTCTTCCCATGGGGGATGAGACACTGGATCAGTGCCTGGTATGCCACTGCACTGTCATCTGTGGGCTCTCTTTGCACGCGTATGGAGGCCAGCGTTTCCCATGGTCCTCGGCTGTTATCCCACACCAAATCCTGGCATGTAACCTCTCTCCTCCTCCTCCTCCTCCTCCTGCTGCACCTTTCCCTTACTCATCTATTCCCGATCACAATAAGCCCTTCCTCTGTCTCTCTACCCCTCCCCAGCACAGCTAGAGGCTGAGCTTCTGCCACCTCCATGAGAACAGATGACAGTGATTTGTTGTTTTTTTCCCCCTACCCACTGCCACAGACCCCCCCCCCCCCTCCAGGAAAGGTCTGTCTACTTAGGAGGAGAGGGGGAAATGAGAAGGATTGATTAATTTAAAATGCGTGCTTTCCTCTTTTTTCTTCACTGAGCTCTGCTTCAGGGGGACATGCCTGCTCAAAAGAGAGATTGAGAGAGGAATATCATGGGAGCTCATTCATCAAGTCATGTATTTCATTATAAATAATCTGTGTAATGTGCAAACAAGCCTTAAGACGCAGCATTCCGGTCTTTGAGACGCCTATTATATCTTCGAGGAATTGTCTGTGATACTTGATGGACTGATGTGAAACACAAAGTCAAACAAACACATCTTCCTTTGTAAGGAAAGACACAGACGTCTTCATTTGCATTTGCCATGCTGGTAGTTTCCCAACAACAACGATAATAATAATAAAAGTCAACTTAAATTAGTATCATATCACAAAATAAATACCCCGTGGACTTACACTAAGTTCTGATATCAAATTATAGACAAGATAGTGATGACCCCGATGCCTTGTGACCATGTGAACCACATGTCATTCTCAAGTCAGATGTTAGTGAGTGAACAAGCACTCGTTTTATCACCAACTCTCGTCTTCAGTTTATTTCCACCTCTTCATGCATTGACGGCCGTTCAGCTTGCTTACACCACTTAGCTGTGACAGCACCCGTTACATGGCAGGCCGGGGTGTGACCGGCTACCGAAACACGAGAGGCAAAAGTATGCGATCACGCTATTTGTTGAAATTGTTGAAAGATCAAAAGCTTTTGGGGCCCGTCAATGACACAACAGCAACATTACATCAGGTTGGACTTTAGCAAATGAATAAACGCATTATGAGAACACAGTTGTGGCGTTACCGCCAACCAGCAGCAACAACGTCATGACCCTAGTTTGATTATCTCCGATTCGGGTGACTGTCCTGGTCATGTGGAAGCTCCGGCAGGAAAGGAGAGGGACGACTGAAAGCTATGCTGTGGGCCCCGGTTCTGCTCCAGGAGAGACTGAGAGAGTCCCCGGCTCATGTTTACGTCCGGTATTTCTTCTTCGTGTGCGGGCTGACGACTGGAACTTCCTATTAAAGGACGGAAAGTCCGAACTATCATCAGACCCTGCAAAAAAGACCACCTCTCTTGAGTGGACCAAATTTTGGTTCTTTGGTCGAGATCAAATGGAAAAGTCTGAATGTCCGGATCAAACCGTACTGAAGCCACAGCTTTCATTTTAACCATTGCTTGTATGTTAAATAATCACACAATGTGATCTACCCTCCCACCTTTTCATTTTGCCAAGTCAGATGTCTGTCTCCATTCTCGTCCCTCAGACCTCATGTGCTCTTGCCAGTGCATTATGCCCACAAAGGAGCTACAGTATTATACAATGTAGTGTCCTACTTTGGTGGCCTTATCAATAGAGGATCTGTCTCTGTCAGTGTCTCAGCCGCTGCTTTGTCTGTGAGAAGTCTTCATGAAGGGGGTGTAAGGACAATGGATGACTTGATCGTGGCCATATCCATGTGGATCACATGTATGGAAGAATGCAGGAACATGACCAGCCAGAACCAATGTTGTTTGGCTACTGTCGACTGTGAACGACTGGAAACAAGCAGGACTGGCACGCTGACTTGTTCCCGAGACCAGAGGTTCCATAAGGTTCTCCATGTGAGTTAAAGATCCCAGGCTAAATAACCCAACTGCATCAGAAGCGTCACGTTAAGCCGTTAACCAGCATGTACTGTCCCCTCTTGTCCAGCGTCGTAGACCCTGTTCCTTTTCCCAACATGCTGATTCTTGCAGGTCATTCAAAATATATGCAGTGTGTACCTCCTAATAAGCTTTCGCTTGTACGTCGACTGTGTATTAAATTAGATTGCAGCCTCCTGTGACTTTGCACAAGGTAAACACTGCACCCAGCACGTCCTTATCTCTTGGTCAATGTTTATCAAGGAATCCTCTGTACTCCTGCCAAGGCTGGATGTTAAATTTGCAAAGAAATGATCCACTTAAGATCATCGACTCAGAGGAGTCATGGCAGCTCAGCAGGTGCTAGTGAATTTGAATCTGACTCATGATTTTTGCTGCCTCCTTCTCCCCAGTCATCCCTCCATCTTCATTGCACACCATCCAGTGAAGCGTGGCTGCCATAAAAATAATCATCATAGAGAGAGATTATCTCCCTCTCACCTCTCTCTTAATCTCTCTCCATCTCTCATTGAGTTTAGAATGCATCAGTGTGATCACCCCCGCCGAGAATAACGCACATGTTGGGTAATTTTGTCTTACATAAGGGAGTGCATTGCACACAACAAGACATGTAAAAACAACATCAGGCGAGGCCAGGGGGAGAGAATGCAATCCTCAGCTATTTGTAATGGAGAGCAGGGGAGGGGCCGAGGGGTGGAAGATGGATGTGATTTCACATTAATTGTGTGGGTTCGCAGGAGTCTGCGTGCACGTATGTGTGCGACCACATAGGGTGGGATGTGTTAGTGGAATTTCTGAGAACTGTGCTGACTTTACAGGCACAGCAGGGGTTGTGTGTGCATGCAGTGTGTGTGCACATGTAAGTCAGTGATGATGCATGTGAGTATGGGGCCTGTGTCTGTATTAATGTGTGTGTGTGTGTGTGTGTGTGGGGCAATCGGCTGGGGGTAGCGAGTGGAATCTTCGGAGTGTGATGTTAAATTTGAAGCATCCGTGGAGCCAGAAACATGCTGGTGAGGCTGCTACAACCGTTTTATTGTTGTTTCCACAAATGAAAACAGGTTATAGCAACAACTTTGCCTCATTTGCATTTTTTTGGACAAAGAAGCCAGCGTATAATTTAGTCTTGCTGCTGTCAACACTTATTTCCTACACTGTGCATTATTTAAACATCTAAACGGCAAACAAAGGTATTTCACATACAATTGTGAATTAAAGTACAGTTTCTTTGCTTTGAAAACAGAGAGACCACCAACGATATAGACTAAAGTGTTTCCCTTTGACATTCTTCTATCATGATGTCACTCCTCTGCTTTATAGATGTAGATATTAAATACAACCCCATATTATGACACAGATTCATACTTGTGCATTTAATGGTGGATCGAACTTTGTCTTGACTTTTGACTCAAGTTCCATCTGTGAAATGTGCTAACAGCTAGCAGAGGACCGTATACTGTATTTGTTTGCTGATGGGAAATGTCTGTTGTTGTGTCCATCAGAGGCAGGAACAACAGTGAATGGATTGGTTATGTGAAGCACACACATCTGAATACTGAGAAAAACAAGCTGCTGGAGAGGTTCAGCGAAATTCTGCCTAGGCGAACGCGACGCTCAGAAAGCAATGTCTGTATTCATACGATATTTATAAATGGGTAGAATTTCAGCATCACCCAGCAATCCAGAAGACATTTTCTTCCAAACTCAGAATGCCTCCCAACAGTCCAATAGAGCCGTCTTCATACACAGTCTGGTGTCTATAAATGGAGAAACATCTCAGCCTCAGCCACATTTTTCCAAACAATCTTCCCCTGGCAGGAGGAAGATTGTTTGGAATAATGTGCTACACAATGATAGTAATGCAAGTTTTTTTTATTACTGTGTTGGACAGCGACTAGCACAGAACATCATATCACCAGGATTAGTTTTTGTATCATATTGTTCTTTTTGTCAGCGTGCCCAGTTTTTGTTTGTGGTGATGTGCATTGCATATCCATTACTTTCAGTGAAGTGGAGATTCGGAGGGAGCGCCGTAGGAGTGGTTGTGTTGTTTGGATGTTCAATTACAATGAAGAAAGGGACAATGTGGCTCAGGAGGTAGAGTGGCAGGGTTCGTGGTTCAAACCTCTCGCCATCCACCGCATGGACAGGAACCACGTAGAGCTGGGGGAGGGAATGGCTGAATGAGAGCCGTCATTGTTTGGCTAAAAACACACTACAACTCTGAAGCTATTTCAACATGTCTAATGTATGTTTTGATATATCAAATTTTGTGATTTCCTCACACGAAATTTGGAAAAGCTTAGCGTCACTCATGTTCACCGTCGAATCTAATCGTCCTTACGCCACATCAGCGGAACGCATGACCGCTGCCGTCTGTGATCACACACTCTTGTCCAATGGCTGACGGCAGTCAACAAGGTGCATATCCTCCCAAATCAGTGCGTGTTTACATTTGTGTGGGTAAAAAACCAACAAACAACGAAATTAGTTTACGAAAACACAAAAATCATTATACGCAGCATTCCCCCCGCTCAGCAGCCAGCCTGACCCAAATACTTTTTGACCCAGTAAATACCGAGGGTTGACACACTTCTGTATGTCAGTGGCACTGACAGTCTGGGAGATATTCCGCTTCAACCCCCTTTAAAACTGCTTTCTTGAAGTCCTGAATAGTTCTGCTTAACAAACGGCAGGAAACGTGGACTCGTTCCTGGAATTACAAGTTGTAGCCCTAACATAAGCCTGCCTGGTATTTCTGAAAACTGCAGGCAAGCCATTAAAGTTTGGCATGTTTCAGCTAACAATTAAAGTTCTTCAGCATATATAGTTGTTTTTAACCATGGGCGTCTTTCAAACGCTTGTCCTCATGTGTAATGACTCGATTCCAAAGCCTGTTTGTTTTGAATCACATTCAAAGTGTTTTTTTTTTTTTAAGCTTGGCATAACCTGTTGCCCTCTGTCTGAATCGAACCAGCCATCTCGTCCGATTACTGCAAGTTTCTGCGCGGCTTTGAAAGACATGATGGAAAACCAATTCTGATTAATCATGTTCCTTGTTTGCTGCTCCTTTCCCAGCCATCAGTCACCCAGCTGCCCCACTGTTTCTGTCTCTTGCTCTAAACCAGAGGTGAGCTAAAATGTCCAACCCAGCATGCATAATCCACAACACTGACCTGAATTCCTGTCCCCCCCCCCCCTGCTTTCCTTCTTGTGCTCGACTGTTCCTCTGCCGGTGCCACCCCACCCCTAATTTGCACTCTCTTCCTCCATCCTCGCCCCAGTTGCCCTTCTCCTCAAAGTGAACCCAGCACACGAGGTGGTTTTGCTACTTTATTTTCTTCCCTCTTGCGGTTTGATCCCCACGTTTCCAGCACTTCACCTGTTTATCAGGACCTCACATTGTGAGAACACTTGTACTAATAGTGGGTGTTTCCAAGGTTACTGTTGAGACTCTAAATAACTGTGACAGCTGTGGCTGGGGGCTCCAGTCAAGCAAAATGATATTGCCATAGATACAGAGTACTAAACAACAACATTTATTCCCTATGCTCTGAAAACAAACAAACAGGCATTTCCATCACAGACAACCATGACCTTGATTCCTTAAACTGTTTGAAAGATTCTGTCTTGTGTGTAGCGAAGCAGGAGGTTGTTAAGAGTCAGACGTCTGAAATAAAATTCACTCTGACAACCAGACCAGAGTCACCAGAGTGTCGGCAAGAGGCTCCCAACAGCAGCTCCTAGGGAAGAAGGACACAACTAGCGTTGCAACAAATCTGTGATTATATTACATCCACTTTACCGAGTGGTGAGCACGAGTGGAGACTGCTTAGATTGTAATCTCCGCAGTAGTGTATCTGTGACCATCTGTGCTGCAGCGATAGTGTGTGTGGCCTGCGTGACGTCTGTTCGGAGCCCGCGCGGCTCCGCTGCTGCATTCATCTTTCAGTCACCCAAAAGCAGATGTCACCAGGGCGATGGGGAGTGGCAGATTGCGGTGGCAACCGACCGGTGGCAGGTTGAAGGTGTCTCCGCCCCACAGTGCCCAGCAGATGGAAGCTGAGGTCATTATCTGCTTCTCCGCTCATCTCCTTAGCGCCAACTCCCCCCCCTTCTAGCCTGGTTGTTGTTACTGCATGACACGACTGCATACAAGTCAGTTCATCAACTCTTTGTCTCATCATCGAATGCAAGCGGACGATGAAGTTCTTTGTGCCACGCAAATACTGTACATAAAGCAACCTAAAACTGTTTGTCCAACTGTCAAATAAAAGTAATCATCGCAATGTGCACAATGATGAGAAAGAGCACGAAGAGGCCCAGGAGGTGTGTTTTGCTCCATCTCGAATTCAATGATTTTCTTATGAACAGCACAAGTAAAGAAAACAACAAAACATAACAAACAAAAAGAAAGTAAGTGGCCATTCAGAGTAAATCATCAGCTGCATTCAGAAAGTAGGGCACGCTGGAAGCAAGCACTCTGTCACAACAGGCAGCAATTCCTGGTTTATTATGCTGCCAGGATCCTTCTATAATAAGCTGCGCCAGCAGTATGGAGGACATGGGTAAATGCATGTTTACATGCCTCGTGTCATGTCCCTTCTTTGTGCTTCGTTTCAGACAGCTGTCAGTAACAGAGGGCTTCCCTTACCATTGCAGCATGCAATGGCTTTGTTGGCAATTACCCCTACATATTGTAGGCCACAGTAGCCGATGCTGTGCAAATATAACCCTTTTCATGTGTGTACGTCTGCTACCAAGCAGCTTTGGGCTCCTCCTGGGTTTTCTCGCTCACTGACACATGCTCCAGATGTGTGGCGATGTGCATTATTGAGGCCAGGGAGTAAGTTGTTTGTGTACGAGTGGGATGTTTGCAGCCCTGGCACTTCTCCAAATGTGCAGAGTTATTAATGTTTGTTTGCTCTTTTGGTTAAAGCAGCGTTGTGCCAATTTAGCTGCATATGGGCAGTTTCTCCTGTGAGAGGGACGGCGTTAGAGGTGTCGGTCGTTTTACAGCCCGTGCACACATGTGGCACGCAGATGTGCTGAACGACGCTTCTCGGGGGCATTGCTGTCTGGCACTAAGTAGCATTTTATTGAGCTACTGAAATGATCAAAGGTTCGACTTGCTGCTTTTCCACTGTTGGTTTTCTGCTGTACTTCATTTTCCTTTTTTTTGCATAGATGTTCGGGGCCAGTGGACGATGCAGTTTGCTCCTGAAGCCTGTGAAGTGTCGGTTTAGAACAGACCTATGATATGGTGCTTGACCACGTCCAAACTAGAATGGTTGAGTTGGAAAAAAAAAAAAATAGAATGAATACAGCTCTATTCATTCCATTTTTTATACACAGAAATGATGAGCGAGAAAGAAGAAGAAGAAAAGTTTCATCATAACCACCCCCTTCACTTCCTGAAAGGTGACTACACTTTGAGTGCTGACAACACTCTCAGAGCATCTAACAGCCAAAGGTGCTACCAAAATAACAATAAAATAACAAATAAATACACCGAACCCAACATTGCTACATTATTTAAAATACATCAGTGGAGTCTCATAGTCTCATAGATATATATGAATACTATAGATAATGTATATAATTTGTTATTTGTTTGTGATTATTTTCACAGTTCAACCATGAATATTATACAAATAATAAAATTGCCTGAGTACGTTCCAATATAAATAAATATCCTCATCCCATAAACACGTTGGCTTTAAAATGGTTCGAAAAGCCAACGGTTGTTGTGATACTTGTCGCTGTGATTGGACCTCCTGCCTCCAGTGACATCCGTGCTTCATGTCTTTTGTCTGTGGCAGCATCCACACAGCTGTGTTTGATTGATGGGCCGGTAAGCTGCCTCCAAGGGTCTCAGTCAGCTGGTCGGTGGAAAGGAAGAGAGCAGGCACAAGCGCAAACATCACAGAGCAAACACAAATGTCGCAATTGTAGGAGTATTTTGGTCATGTAGTAGTAATAATAATAATAATGATTATAATATTTCACCTGCTATTCCTCCTCACTGTTGATGCCCAGTTAAATAGAATATTACTGCAGTGACATTCAGTTTTACATGCCGGCCTCACTCATCACATCCCAAAGGTCTTTAGAGAGTTTACATTCCTCCTGGCCACGGAGGGACTCCCCATGTCGTCCACAAATAATTCCATTAGGGTGGAGACTGTTCTGTGTCCAGACGGAAGCTCAATCATTAACATAAATCCAGACTGTGTGGCACACTTCAGTCTGTGGTGAGCAACCCCCCCCCCCCCCTCCCCCCAACACACATACACACCCCTTCCACCCCTGCACCCCCCACCCCCAGCCCCAGCCCTTCTTCTCCAGCAATGCATCTTAGGGAACTGTTTTTTTTTTGGGGGGGGGGGCTCTTGTTACATTTTTGGTGAGTAATCGTGTGGATTTGGAGTTCTCAGTTTGCCATTTACATGTCAAAACCTCCCTAGGCTCTGGATGTAAAGGCCCCAATTTGGAATGACAAAGCTCCACCAGAGACAGCTGATCCACAAAGGAGGCCTGGTTAAGTTCTTCCTCCCAGTCACCAGCTGCTCCACTGACCCATAGAACCTCTATTCTGCACACGCATACAGAAGTGAGAGGAAAATGCCGCCACGTGCACACGCGTGTGGCAGTGGAACAAGCTGGATAGGGAGCTTCAGTCAAATAAATCTCATTTGTTTCAACTGCTGTTATTAAGATTTGAGTTTCAAAGATATTTTGTGAATGTAAACATCAACTGCACTTGTTAGGATGTCTTGTGTGTTTTTCTTCCCCGTTCCTCTGCAGAAACAGGTCACACAAACAAACCTCTCCCACAGTGGTATCTGTGGGGTGTTGGTGACATGAATGTATTCTGTAATTCCAGAGCTTGTAGACCACTTATTTTATTGAGGAGAAGCCTAGAACATGATGTGAAGTGAAGTGTCACTGATTTTAACACAGCCCTTCCTGTGCAGCATCTGTCACATGGCATGACGTTCTATTTGTGTCTGTGTCTGACACAAACTGGTTTAGGGATTTGTCACCTCCCTCCCTGCATTGTGCACAGGAATGACGGGATCCTGGCTGGAACATGGAGGTCACACCCAGCGTGTTTTTTCCTGGATTTTGTGCTTGACATCCAAATGCACATTCGTCACTCAAATCCCTACTCACACTTGCCGCCTCATGCACCTGACCTCGGAGAACGGCAGTAGAGTGAAGACAGGCCACGGTTTCTGAGAAAGTAATGACAGGAGGAGATAACTACAGGATCAGACGCTTAGGTATGACCTGCTCCTGTTAATGCAAGGAACAGATTACATAAGTAGATTTAAACCAGTGAAAAGGGGGACATGTTTCATTAGCGTCATCGGTGCCAGGTCTATATTTGGAGTGTGAGCCCACAGAAAGACGTGCAGGGATGAAAATAGCCCTTAATAGCCCAGTTTGGGAGCTTTATTCCATCCCACTCTCCAGCCACAAGGATAGTGACAGACGGAGCGCATTCCACAGAGAGCAGCTCTATTCACCCAATCACAGCACTCCCTCGGGCAGACAAGGAAGGAGGAGAGTGTGGGAAAAAGGAGAGGGGTGGAGGGATGGGGGATGGACATGCAAGGGAACAAGATGTGGTGACAAGAATGGGCTTGGAGCTGTGTTGTTTTATAGTCCTTTTAGGAATGATACTACTACATAGCTGAGCAGCTCTGGTGCCAGGATGATCAATTATTACTGCCTTATCTTCATGAAGAGAAGTGGCTCTTTTGCAGTCTGTAATATCTCTTAGTCTTAATATCTCACCACACATTCAGAGGCATTCACATGCCACAAAATTACAGTTCTTAGAAATCATGCTTCTTTTTTACAAATGCTTCACACAAAAATCATCATTCATGGTAATTCCTCTAATGCCCATGAGTCTCAGACAAGAGGGATAGACAGTCGCCGTCAAAGCTGCTGCTGCTGCTGCTGCAGATGCGTGGGGGCTGGGAGGGAGTAGGTGGTGGAAACTCAATCCCTACATATTGGGTGCACATTACCCCCAGAGAGAACGCAAGAAACAAGAGGCCCAGCTGTCCTTAACAATGGACCTCACCAGCCCGGGCTCAAAAGGGCCCACTCCGGCTCTCCAAGGACTGCTTCCAGGGAGTCTCGCCAGGACATGCTTCCATTGAGGACAGACATGTCTATCTCTGTTTTGGACCGGTTTGTGTGTATAAATGTCTGCATGCATGCTCCAGCATGAATGTACATGTTAAGACCGGAAACTACCCACCACAGCACACTGTTGTTGGTACACCCCTCTCCCAGTGCTGAACACCTGCGTGTTACCCGTTCAGCAACGCTTCCTGAGCCACTGAAATGCACCAGACTCCCCTCGGAGACCTTGACATTTTAGAAATTACATCACCGCATGACGGGGAGGAACGCGGGTTTTAACATTTGTCTATTTGTCTATTCAGTCCGAATCAGTACATCAGCGATCGTGTCCTGCTCTTTTCTCCCGCTTGTCTGTGACATACAACCTACCAGGAAAAGCACCGTGAATGAACTGACTACACTGGAGTTCTCATAGTTTCATATTGTCTTTTGAATTAAAAAAAAAAAAAGAATCTTGACAAGAAGTGGTGGGTACAGCGCCAACCCAACCCCCCACCCCAAATCGAAACCAATGGTGTCGCCTGTTGTCTTCCTGATTTTGGCTGAAATTTCATTTTTAGCACACAAACGACAACCGTTTCTTTTTTAACGTCCAAACAGCGGCCAAGATGACTTGGGAGTGTTTACCAGAGGTGTATTGTAGTACTTGACTTTGAACACATCAGTAGAGGCTGAAATTACACACGCCCTCCGGTTCAGTGTTCAGGCCAAAACTTCACAATAAATGGTGCAGACTTTTGCGTTTGAACTGTGCATCTGTTCGTTGTCGACTAATCCGCCAGACTGGCTGTTTCACAAGAGTCTGCTGAAAATGGAATTCATATGATGCTAGCACCAGCAACCGGTGGTAGAGTGGGTGCAAGCGTTCATACAGAACGGTCAGTGCAGTAGCCCTGCATGCTAATGAGCGGGTAATGGACAAACGTCATACTCTGAAGACAGGAAATTTGAATCCCGTCGGTAACCTTGAGTGAAGGCTGTTTCTGACGGGAGACTGCAACCATGCGTCAAGTGTTTTTTTTTTTTTTTTTTTAAATGTCCTCTAACCTTCAAAAAAACGTTGATGTTCCCCGAAAGTGTTTTGTGCCCATTGAACATTAGCTTTCAACAGTGATTTCTAATAGCTTTTTGAATGTGTGTGGGGAAACCTGTGATCATTCGGATTGGGAGAAATGTTGTAAGAACATGTACACCAACTACCACGAGACTGTTCCTGCACCCGACTAAACCAGTTAAACCAGTGATTGGCGAGCACACACCAGCGTATTGACATTCACAGCAAACGCCAATAGAAGAACTATTCTGCTTGGAGGAGGTACAAATAACTTCCACACACATTCTTCCATTCATCCACATCCTATCGATATTTTCAGTGTGTATTTTCACTCTCTTATCATGATGGAAGAGACAAATAACTCAGGAAGAAGTATTTAGTGGAACTTGGCAGTTGGTCACTTCCAACAGATTCCCGCTCTGATATTATCGTATTATATACACAGTAGTCTAGTCTTAATAGATGTTTGTCTACACATGCATCTGCCTCATTACCTCAAAGAGGAATTTAAAAATGAACAGAAGTATCTGAAACTGCTCATGTTATGAATTTGTGTTAAACCAACCTAAGTGGAAAATTATTTGCAAACACCCAATGATTGGCATCTGCGCTCCATATTCATAAAGTGTCTTTTTTTCCCCCCATAATAACCGCCTCCAGCTGTCAGTCTACATTGTGCACTGGCTGCTGTGGATAATGTGACAGTGATAAGTGTATGTGTGAGCGCTTGGAGTTTGATTAAGTACATTTGTGAGGTAAATGTGTGGGTGAGACGAAGAGAGGACAACGTGTGCTTGTGATGGTGTTTTGTGTAGGTGACAGTCCCCCGGGTATCCCCTGCCAGCGAGGTCTTTATTCCATGCAGCACAAACAGCCAGAACTCTACAGGGAAAGCAGTAGTCAGTCATTTCCAGGGCTTAAAGTGAAGGCTTCCCCTCCCCCATCACAACCGTTCTCCCTCTCTCCCTCTGTCTCTCTCTCTCTCTCTC
>JBBMJM010000022.1:1185840-1204338 GCA_037832705.1 Centriscus cristatus
TAATGATTATCCATGCTCACTGTGTGCTCTGTAATCTCAAATCTCACATGTGAGCGTAAATGTTATCAAAGTGAGTATATTATCCACCACCCTTAATAAGCATATGTGCAGCTACCAGAGACATTCTTCTCGTCTCTCACACTCTGTAATTAATGTTCTTTGGGGGATGTGTAAATATAGTTGCTCAGTCTTTTAGCCAATTACGCAGAACAAAGACGGTGGATGTCAGCAGAATCCTCAGCGCTCTGGGAGCTCCCAGCCCAACCAGGACTGACCTTCAGGCTTTCACTTCTTTGCCGCTCCTTATCAGCACACATTACTTTGTTATTGTCATCCAGCTCTCTGCAGTCGACCAAGGACAGTTTGAAGTATGAAACATACCGAAAGGGAACTCGAAATTTAAAACTTTCTTTGCAGAAAATACGTTCCAAAAAAAAAAAAAAAATCTCAAAGACTAATGTTGACCCACATGATTTACCGCTGTTGTGTGTATTCTGTAATCATGGTCAAATATTACCGTGATCATGAACTCTGTTCTAAGTTTAACAGAACTCTACATTCTTTCGTCTTCTTCTTTGCACTTGTTACTGTGTCAATAAAATATTAACTGTACACAAAAAGTCCTATCTCTATACACTGCAAATATTCATATTTTACCAGTTCCAGGTATTCCTGCGAACATCAGAGGGTGATAATGGAGCTACGAGTGCTGAGTGAAGAACAGACAAAGATGTGTGTATTTTCTGCAGAAGATGCTGCTACCTGAAAAACTTCCACCGCCTCTGTTGCTGTTCCTTGCCTGGCAACGTGCATCGCTGCAAGCCGCAGAACAGAAACTCACCCTCATCCTCGTATACATACAGTATGTGGCTTTGAATATATCCAAATACAGTATCATTTTCAGGAGTTCAGCAAAAATGAATACGATTTCTTTGTTTGTGTTTCTAATTCATTGGCTTTACGCAAATATTTGCCACCAGACGCACCGGTTCATTCTCTCCCAAACCTCATAGGCAAACGTATTATTTAGCGACATACAACTGTTGGATTCTAAATCCTGATCGCTCTGTGTTCCTCCACACTTCACATGCCATCATGTCATCTGCTGTCTGGTGAATCCTTTCGGTCAGTCAGGCTATGAAAGCTCGCTACGTCCAGGCTTATTTGAAAAAGGCGTATCCGTCTCCTGTTGAGCTTCACGTGAATTCTCCTTGTCAGTCACATGCTGTCACAGATCATTTGCATTATTTGCGTGGCTTAATTGATTCAATTTGCATATGTTAGGAACAGCCAGAACATACAGACACAACAGGGATTTTTGTTCCTCCATAGAACTAACATCAATAAAAATGACTGTTGTGTTGTATAAAAGAGTCACACTGGATGACCACGGATCATAAGATCTATAAGAAGAGGACATTGTATTGAAAAGAACACAAGGACCCGCTCATCTCCCTGCCGCTGCCTCGCTTGCCATTCATCCGTTTCCAGTTTACCTACGTGACAAAAGAAGATGTTGATGATTCAACATGATGAGGCACTAGAACTGCTTCACTCGAAACAGTATATGCTCTGACCTGTGATGAAAAATCAGACGAGTCAGCCGGAGGTGTGGCTCGTTGCCTACAGGATGTCTGAAAAATAGGTCACTCGTGTGGGAGGACTGATCCTTGTGTCAGAGTTACAGAAAACAAAAGGATTCATTCTTGCCACTGTACAAACAGGGATCCTGGCTCCCTCAGCGCTGATGGGATAGTGTTTGGGGGGCAGGGGGCACCAATGGCCATTTTAAATTAGATGAAGTCTTGCTTGTATCGAGGCTAATGTGGGGGTGAACATGCTGAGCAAACAAAGTGGACATTCATCAGCATTGCCAATCATAGTGGACGTGATTAAGTTACACACTTCGCAACGTTGTGGCTAACGTTACGCTGGTCACGAAGGCAAACATACACAGGTTGCACTCGCAGCTTCAAAGGTCAGAGGGTGTTGAAGAGGTTGGTGGTATGAATTCCCAAAGCGGACGCATTAACATTTTGTTATGTTCAAGTGTCATGTTCACATTTGTGAACAGCAGCACTGAGTGGAAGCAGGCTAGCTAACTTGTTAGCTAGCTAATGTGATTAGCTACACTCGATACTGATTATCAATGTCAGAAATTTCATCTACATATTTAAAGTCGTCAGATATTTGATTGTAGCCATTTATTAAATTATTTATATTATATATATATATATAATATATATATTTATATATATTATATCATACACTCATTTGTGGTCAGTTGGTCAGTGTTCAGTTCCCAATTTTCCGCAAATTCTACTCGCTTTGAATTTCACTTCAAGGTGTCTTCAAATCTTCCCAATCTACAGTGTCATTTTCAGAAGGATGCATTAAGAATGACAGTGCAGATATGCATTCATTAAATTGATTAATTATTAACGTTCCTTCAGCCTACAATTCATATGTTCTCTTTGATCCTTTGCCTAGATATAATGACATTGCAGATGGTTGTAATTACATTAGATGTTACAGCAAGTGAGCTGCGTGACGGTAACCGTGGAAACAGCTGCGGCTAGCCATAGAGCTCGGAGACGACCGAGTCATGAGAATTTTCCTCAGCACATGGAAACCAAATCTGAGTACCTGAAAAATGATTCTTGTCCATCTATGTGTAGCCTACTGTTGTATGAGCGCAGGCACCTCCACACCCAAGACTATGAATCATCATACCAGTCAGACCTCTTATAAAAGTGCTAATGACATTCTGGATTACATGATTTATGTTTCTTTTCCCCAGAGATGATGATGCAAGTAGTTGGCAGGATGCACGAATCAGGATTACACAGCTCCGCCATGTCTGCCATGCTACGTCATGCACACAACAAATCCAACTAACCCTAATCACGTCTGAGATATCTTTCGTTTGACTATCAGAACTGACTTCCAGATCTCTGAAAATTCACTTAGAAAGTGTGACGAACAGTGTAGCCTTCTAACGTCACTGCAGATAAGTGAATCGCTCCTCTTTAGCTGTGTGTGATGGTACATCTAGCGCATAACTGCTGTTGTTCTGTGTTACTATCAGTGTACAAAGGGTTCTTCTTTTGCACATGAATTTCCAACAATCCCATCCCAAAAAACTCAAATGACAATGCTCCCAGCTTCTAAAATAATGTTTATAAGAGTGTATGACCTTGTTCGTGTTGGGTTTCTGTTAGAGTGGTTGATATGTTAAACATCATGATAACTGTTGTTGTGACCTGGTGCTGGTCCTTCTATCTAAGCATGCGACAATCCTGACATTTACTTTATAGACAGGCGATTGCTTTGCAACTGTTAGTTTCTCAATCAAAACAGACTGAGAAAACAACTGACAACTGTCACTGACAACAAATCCACCAGAAATACTTCACAAACTAATTGTACCAGTTGGATCCTATAAAGCATTCGCACTATGGTTAGCTCAGGCACAACAAGCACATGGTTGTAAATGGAAAAAGGTCATGGTTGGGGTCAGTTTGCCATCTTGGATTGACATAAAGGGCTTCACTTCTACAGAAACAAACAGAATGGGAGCTTTGTACGCCAGGAGCAGATGGGGACCGCGGTGACAAAGTGTCACTATTTTAGGACCTGAGATAAGCGGGAGCTTGAGCACCTTCAGATTCTACAATCATTTTACCAGAATTCCTATTATGCTATGTGTTATTTTCGTTCGTTCTTACAGGCACAGGAGTCACTTTGCTCTGAAATGTATGATGTGTGTGCTGAATTCCTGTTGAGTGCCCTTGCGTCAGTGGAACTTGTTTGGATTCTTTCCACCGAAGCATATTTGGATGCGATACATTGCACTGTCTGAAACATAAGAACGTAATCTAAATGAGATTACCTAAACTTACCAGCAATCATGGAGCGATGATGATGTTTCGAATCAAAGCTCTTGGGGAAGACACAAGCCTTTGTAAGAGAGGACTTAACGGGATTTTCAAACGCCGACTACTTTGGGCGTAAGTCTTGAGGGATTTTGAGGAGCCAAACCCAAACAAATAGTGTGCTTCTCCTCTCCCCCAGCCATCTCAAGAGTAAACAGGATGTGTGTAGCATGGTATAGGAGGGGGAGGGAGTAGCTGTGGACGGGAAGCGACAAAGAGGAGGGAAAGGAGGAAGACCAAAAGGCTTAAATGTTTCATGCAGTTAAAAGATGAAGACAGCATTTTAGTTTAAAGAGGGGCAATAAAGGTCGGGCGGACATTTAGTGATCTGTGGCAACATCTGCCATGTGTTTTTAAAATAGTGCCGCGGAGGAGGAAGTGAAACATGATGTGCCGTTTTGTCACTGACACATGACACTGAAACAGCCGCTCACTTCTTGGGAACAACAATGGTGATTGAAGAGACGAGTTCATTAGGTCCTGACGGTTCTGGTGGCGGCGCTTTTGTGTCTGCGGCTGTCATCACTGCCACTTGTTTGCTGGTTGCACAGCTGATCCAAGCGCACACTGGTTACACATAAAATCCTACAGAGTGCCAGCTCTCTCATCACTTGGCTCCGGCGCGCCATGTAAATTTCATGACCACAGCATGTTGCTGCTGCCAATTCTTTGCTTTGAGTGAGATTCACTAGGACACCCACAAAAGCCGAGGGCATTCATCTTTTATAATGCTGTTTTTGTCTCGATGTGGCGGTCTCAATGAAAGATTTAAGAAGATGCTTAATCCTATGGGTCTAGTCAGGTAGACAGATACTGCTACTGCTGCTGTTGTGGTGATGAGACCCGCTGTGGAGGGATTGAGGGAGGCAGGGTGCAGACTGACAAGCAGACAGACAACCATGGCTGCTAATATAGAAGAGAGGGAGGTGCTGATGGCCTGTTGCCAAGGTGACACAGGCCAGCCGGGTTCTGTCTCATTTGCAGATGCAAACGAGACCTCGCAGCTCTTACTGACGCTTGCTAAGCCTCCTCTGGAGACATAAACGGAACCCCCCCCCACCACCACCACCACCACCACCACCACCCTCACCCTTCTTCCTCCTCCCTCCCCCGAGAACAGCTCCTGCATACACCTGATCTGAGAAGAGTGGGAATGTGCAATTATTTATTTGCTTTTCACGTTTCCCTGTGATCTGCTGCCTTTGTGCCCAGTCTGTCTGGGCTCCTTTGAGAAGAAGGATTGCGTATGGTTTCTAAGTGTTGAACAACCCCCACATTGACATCTTCCCTCCTTGTCTCCTCTCCTCTTCCATTGATTCTCAGTGTTGAATTGGCCTTTTCAGAGAGGGGGGCTGATAGCAGCGTGCGCTGTTGAATAACAGCTCTCAGCCGACACAGCACTCCACCCCAGCGACAACAAAAAGGCAGACTCCTTTGTTTAGCTAAAGGTAAACAGCTGGGAACAGATGATGCTGGCCAGGCTGATTTACGTAGCCTCAGCACTGCAGTGACAAGGGTTAGTTTGCGGTAGAGACAAATGGTTGAGAGGGAGACAAGAACGGCTGAGGGAGTGAGCAGTCAAGTCAGGTAAAAAGAAAAATGATTCAGAGTGAAGAGTGTGTGTTTAAAAAAAAAAAATTCCCATCAGAGAGCACTTCCTGAAAACACCTGTGAGTGACAAATGACACATGCTCAACAGAACAACATGAATAAACAAAAGAAGAATAAACAGCTTAAAATAAAATAAATAAATAAATAAAAATAAATAAAAAATAAAAAAACACAACATAGTCCTCATTCATTTGTTTATGCAAACTAATCTATTTCTCCCGAATGGCTCTCACACAACAGAATCATTGTGTTCTTAATTCAAACAACAGCAGTCAAACTGCCATTAACAAGTGTGGCTGACGCACACTTATGAGAAACGCTGCATATGCCGCTCAGACCAAATCCGGGATGGTTAAATGGTCATGAATAATTAGGGCATTCTCTCAGTGAGCAGATGTCTCTTTTTGCTTCTCGCAAGAATGAACGGGTAGTAGGAGATAAGCCTGGCGAAGAGACAAGAGTGGGGGGCTCACCGGATAGAAATGCAGTAGGGAGAAAAGATTGAATGATGTGGCCTGTAAGACAATATACCATGTGTGCATAATCACACACACACACACACACACACACACGCAGGTTTATATAATGCAAAGTCTCAATATGTACACATGCTGATCAATGCCCGGAGCCTCCTGACCTTCCTCCAATACATACAAACACACTGCACTAACATTATTTATGAGCATTCCCATTTCGAGCCCCTGAAGTCTGAAGAGAATGTGGTGGCAAGGACCCACTCCACTCTGTCGTCACTGTGTCACTGAACCCATAAATTACTTACCTTGCCCCATAAATATTAATAAGGCAATCACCATCTCGTCCACAAAGACTGGATACTTTCCCTTCTCTTTATTCCAGAGCATTATAAAACATTGTTTTATATAAGACTGCACCACTTTATGTAATAGTACAAAAACATCCCGTATACTGGTCAGATTCATCAGTTTCCTCCCGCGTTACGTTGTTGCATCACAGATGTGCGGCTGCGTCTCAATGAAGTTATCTTTTTAATTGTAATTTGCTTTTTGGTTTTACACATTGAGACGGACACACCACAGAGTAATTCACACACTCAAATTAGAACCGAACATAAACCATGGATATTTAGTCACAGCTACTGTCCCAGCCATATTACTAATTCTCACCAGCATCTGTTCATATATGGCGCTCTTTCGGTCATATTTTTTAATCCCAAAAACGGACAGACTTTTTTCACTGAGGTGGGATTGACAGACGTGAGCGAGTGTTTTTTGTGTGACATGTGACGCCGACCGTGACACCTAGGCGACGTGCCTTTTTACACTTCAGTATAATCACAACCATTTTAATCAAACACTGACACTTTGCTACGGCCGCTTGGAGTCTGATTGTGATGCCGAAGGATCACTTTAATGTGAAATTCCCTCTTGCCATAATGAAGCGGACTAACTGCTCCAACTGCCCTGTCCATACTAACGGATCGGTTATTCTGCAAAACAAACTCTCTCGCCCGTGTCTCATCCACACTTTAACGTCCTAAAACCGAAGTGCTGGTTTTCAAACCATCGATTTGCCCACTGTTGCTTTGTGTGATGAGCACGTGCCAGAAACAACAACAATGGCCGACGTGTATCAGCATTGTGTTTGGTCAGCACTGCTAGTTTCATGTTTTTCATTTAATTCAGTTCCAATGTGTTTACATTAGAGGTACTTATAAGCAGTTGCCAAAGTTGCGTCAGTTGAAGAAGCAGCACGGAAGCGTCACTATTTGAGCCGGGAGCTTTGTTATTTGATGCCGAGGGATGAGAACGTGTTGTATAACCAGTCTGGTACAGTTCATCTTCTCTGGTTTATATTTCCCAATCAAGTATGCGGTCCAGCACCACAGACCTCTGCTATATCCAGTGCAACGTGAAAAGAAGTCTATTGATGAATAAATTTGGTTTTAATTGCTTCTTGGCTGATGAAAGTGAACAGCAGCTCTAAAACCTTTGCTGAATGACCACTTACTCTTTTCGCAGTCACAGACCAGTGGTTTCATCCGCAATAAAAACATGTAAAGGTCACGTAACGCCAGGCCGAATGAAACATTTTCAGCGCTACGGTACACTGATTTGACTTGACTGTTAAAAGTCAGTAGACAGCAATAACAGCCCAAAACACGCTCACGATGGCCGGCAATGATCTTTTCTATGGTTTGTCACCGCACAGTCACAGAGATTCACACATTCACACAACCTCACTACTGTGAAGTTCAACTATGGAAAACAAGCGAGGTGTCAATATATAGATTTGTCTTGTTGGGATCAAATCAAGAGGAGGGGACCTGAACTCTGGGATTAGAAGCAGGGGAAACAATAATTGGTTGTTATTAAGCAGATTGAATTACCAAGTTGTAGCGATAACGCAATCGATGGCGAGCAAACAACTTAGTTCTTGAGGCGTATTGATTCCTACAGCTTCCCATCCACGCTGCTGGAGGGATTCTAAAAGGCTTTGACGGCTCAAGGTATGGTCGTATTATGACAGGGCACAAGACGTGAGTCAGAAAGAGACACTGATACCAGTATACCAGCTGCGCTCTGCTGTGAGAAAGTCTTTTCTGTTCAGTTGAGCAGAGAAATCTGTGGTATGCTTCCTCTTTGTAGAATCACAACCACCGACACGACACTGACTGGGGTGGGGAGGCAGCTTCAGAAGCAACACTCTGTAAGTGTTTTTCACTCACATACATTCATTTTGGTTCCTGTCATCGCCCGCCGTTTGCTTTATTGGCCAAACCGTGACATCTGAACAAGACAATGACTTACGGGGAAGTCTGCAGCGTTCAGACAGCTATGACTGACGCCGGGTCGTCTTTGTCATCCTAGAATCTGCTCTTGACTCAGACACATGCACTGACATTCGCGAGCAGGGGAGTTGTGTTCCGTCAGCCGGGCTGAAGCGGATAAGTCCATCAAAGCCCATCATGTAGGCACTGGTATTTGTGTGTAAGGAAGTGAGTGTCCTCGTCACCACAGCAGCAGGAAAACCCCCACAGGAGGCAGCTTGTGGCACCTCGTCCCATTCTACTGATAATGCTGTCATTGTCCTTTTGGTGACGGATGAAAACGAGCTGCTCTTTTGGCCGACTGCTGCCACATGTCTCCACTCTGGATCCCTCAAAGCTGTTTATTTTACATTTTTATAACGTGTGAGTGATCATTTAACACCTCTGGATTTTTTTCAGCGTCACTGCGCAACAGCAGCGGCGTAGCAGTTTGTCCTGATGCTGAATTCATTAGCAGAATGTTCAAGTTGGTGCTCCAGCTGCAAAGTCACACGTCAAAACAAGATGTTAATTTGCAAGAATGCAAGGACTTTCTAAAGTTACCTTGAGTGTGGTCTTCAGTATCCCCCCCCTCCCCCTTTAGTAGAAATGGCAAACTGCCCTTCTGCCACCGGTTTTGAATACACTTTACACCTTCCAAAATGCAACTGGAAGTGTGAAGTCATTTCGTTTTCTACTCCAAATGATTTGGTCAGCCAGCTGGAACGGAAACTAAAAGAGAGATGACTGGCTCGCTACCCGATCTGATTTACCAAGCTTACTCTTCTCCCTCCACAACTGAAAGTCACTTTTATTCTCTCTGTCTGAAAAATAAAAAATGGAAAAACAGTAAAGTACATGTACAAATCGGCTAAATTATTTGATCGTCACTCACGTCAGATTTACATTATTAGAGGTTTTGGTTTTTTTGGGGGGCTGGTTTTTGACTGTTTTTCCTTCAGCGACAGTGACGTGGAAACTAAAAATGGGAGCGGCAGAATCCTAGACGCCCTTTTATTAGACTTTGTTAGCGGCATATTTTGCTCCAAATGTTATTTGTTCCTTTTTATTACAGCAAGTCCCACATTGCCCACTAAAATATGATACTTGCCAACCTACTATGCCAGCTGTGACCATGCGGGGAGGATTCAAAATATCACATTCCTGCCAGGGCCATCATCAGAATACACGGTAATTGAGGTTCACTTGCAGCCACTGAAGAAATAAAGTTACATGTCTGTGCAGTCCTGGCAGTTCAGCAACATATTTTCTCCATGTTATCAACCTTTTTCTGTCCTTCCAGATTCTCCCCCATGACCCGTAGTAACCCTGTTTATTCAGCTCCAAGCATGGTTTAATAATCACACGAAGTCTTCCACCTCCTCACGCACCTCATATTTACCACTCACACTTTCAGCATTTTCGCCACAGACACACGTTTCTTCTCAACATTCTACAGATCAGATTTTTAAAGCGTTTCTTTTACCCGATTAGCCAGAATGGCTTTTAAATCTTCCAGACATCCAGGTTTTATCCATGGCAGTTTTAATATTCATTCTCCAACTGTCAGGAGGGAAGCTCGCTCCCCAAAATTCAGATTTGGTGTCCATTCGTCAGAAGGTTAATCCACTAACCGCTTAGATTTCATTATCTTCATTTCCTCGCGAGCACCCAGCTGTGGGCCAGCAGTCAAACCTACAATCAACCTTCACGCTTGGCTAAGCTGCTAAGTCGAGGTCCGTTTTGGACCACCGGAACGGTTCTCTGGGGAATCCGTTGCCTGCTGTCTGTTTCTCACCCAGTGCTCTTTAAAGTTTGACTTATAGTCTCCTTTCATTCTCGCCAGCAGAGCTCACCGTGTGGTGTCACAGTCAGCCACGTGCGTCTCTGAAACACCGTCCAACTTAATCCTCCAAAGAAACTGCAGATTGTCCTTGATAGGGTGTTTGGTCACCAAGGATTTAATGTGGCAGCAGGCTATCTGATCAGGAACCCCAAGTTCCTGCAAGAAGGCGAACACCAGCTTCTGTACCGCCCGATCCCCCCACCCCCACCCCCACCCCCCGAGACCCTATTCCCTCACCCATTTATGCCACTTACCAGATAAAAGCAGGGAAAAAAAACACCAATAATAGACAGATAAGAGCAAAGCAAAAGCATGTGGAAATATATTTTATAATTTTATGCCAAGAAAAATTGAAAATGATGCTTTGAAGGCGTATAATTTACACTGATTATTAGCTTGGAGATATTCAACGCATATCACTTTCACTTTAATCTAAGGAAATCTGCGTCTAATGTTAATTTGTGAATTCGGTTTCATTTTCTCGCGCAAGTCATGCTCATTTCCTGGGTTCTGTCAGAAGGCAGACACAGATACAGATCATCGTGTCTGTTCACACACTAAAGGGGAAGTCCTATGCTCCCCAATTCCAGCCACCCACTCCAAGATATCAGTTCTGGGCATTAACTACATGTTCATTTGTTTCCCATCAGGCAGATTTGGGAAGCACAGAAAAGTGACTTCTGACCTGACGTAGGTGCAGTAATTGTATTGTTATCTTAAAACATGATGTATAATAATTGCATCATATATTCAACCTAAACACTTGACTGTCTGTAGCCATTATAGGACACCGTCACGTGTCATTAACATCAGCAAACAAAAAACAAGTCATTAGCAGGAATAAAGGGTAATCACACAAGCAGAGGACTGGCACACGTCGACGCTATAGAACGCTGCAGACAAACATCAGGGAAATCAGTGCTCTTCAGTTCCTTTTATGAAACGTCTCATGCACACGTTCTCCATAAATGAAAATCCCAGTGATGTCACGGGAGGGACACTGATTGCCTTTGTTGGCGCAGGTTTGTAGAGTTTAAGTGCAGTCGCTTCTCATAACAGCAGCACATTTACTTTCCGTACTGATTAGCAGAGCATAAAGAGCCGTGGAAACACACACACACACACACACACGCAGTAAAAAACCCCAAAATAAACTGAGTAGTTAATAAAATACCAGCGGTCACGTGTTACACACAAACACATGGACATATGGTACATTTCATTTCAGTCGGCGTTGTGCTTAAAACACTTGTTTGGATGCGGTAAAAGGTTTGTCCATCTAACTATAGTGTGCTTAACACTTTTATAAACCGGCCACATTTCCCTGTGGTCATTACATTTCATCGGAACTGTTGGTACTAGAACACGATGCACCAGCAGACGGATGACGGTCTTTTGCAAACAATGTACATCCCACTCTATGTGTGATGTTGATGAAGACAAAAGCACGAGGCAGCCTTATTTTACGCACTAAAAGCTTTGATGGAGGGTCCAACACGTGTCACTTCACGGCGCTGCAGCGTGCCACTGTAACTGTGCCCTGCACCGCGTTATAGATTAACTTGCTCTGTATAAAACAGTTTCTATATCTTTTCCAAACATTGGAGCGTGCTGTTATGTGTTTCACTCTAACAGAGAGGTAGCATAGACCGTATCGACGTCCACAACATAAAACGCTATTACTTTGAATTAAGAAACAAAAGGCAGTCACGTGACTGTTAGCCCTGTTAGCTGCTAATGTGCATTTTTAAAAGCTGCTGATTTTAAACATGAAAAGGTGGTGTTGATTTCAGTGTCAGTCATTGAAATTATTTAAAGCGGCAGTGGGGACAGCAGAATTTGAAGAATTATTTTTATTCTCTGCTTGGACGGTATGAGTCGTATGGGTCCTGAAATGACCCTCTCTGTTTAGTCACGTGGTTATTTTCTGAAAGAAAATGTAGGAATTTGAACTACAGGCCATCATTTCACCATGAATAACAAATTACCGATGCGCTTGTTGTCTATGCAAACAACTGCTGGGCAGTTCAATCAAGAACTTTATCTGCTTGAACTGCTCTCATCGAGACAAACTAGAGACATTTAACATAACAGAGATACCCAAAGATTAGCATAAGTACGAAAAAGCACCTACGCTCCCCTCCCACTCCGAAAGTTCCACTTTTTAATTCCCAGTAGTATTATCTGGGTTATTGGAGAATGACAATTTCAGATCCAAATTAATTTGTTGTTTTCCTACTAAAGGCAATCGCAGAATATTTTGACTCTCAGTTGGCCCGAGGGAAAAAATACTAGGGCAGGAAGTGACGTCAGTGCGTGCCTCCATTACGCAACAATTTGATAGCTCTTTCCAAACAAATATGCCGCGGGAAAAACATTCAAGGAGCAAGTATTTGTCTGAGTGGAAAAATGTCCCTGGAAAATGTCGGTGGACTAATCTTGCGCTTGTTCCAGTCCCATGCGGTTCTCTCCCTTGACTAAACAGCATGCAACAGGGTGGAGGTCAAAACAGCGGCCACAGATAAGAGGGACAGAGAAGTGGAGGGAGAGGAGGGCGGGTACTCCCTGACCACAGAACACAATGTCTTATCTTGTCCTCTGTCCTCCCGTCGTTATCTCCTGCACATGGATGGAGAGAATGCGTGGCGTCTGTTAGCTGCCATCAGAAGTGATAACTTTTCTTGCGTTAAAAGAAAAAAAAAAAAAAAAAAAAAAAGGGTTGTGTGAGTCATTTCAAATGCTACATACAAGGAATCGTTTCCTTAAAAAACAACTGTTTCAAAGAGCGGTTGGAGAGTGACACAGTAGGATTTCATAAAAATGGACACAAACAAATGAGGTTGGCAGGCAAGACTGTTGGTTGGCGCTGGCAGTATTTTGTTCGACAATATATCCCACTGTACAATTTAAGCAGCAAACATGGCTGACATATAAGTCAATGTTATGTTTAATCAGCCTCTCCCAATGTTATTTGTTCAGTTCCTTCAGATACTTAGACATTGTTATGACCATGTCAAAGGCTGGTCGGTTGTTATTCTCTATCCTCTGCTCTTGAGTCATGGTTTCAAACAGCAATATCAAGGGATGAGCCTAGAGTGGATCTTGGATAAGCCTCTAGCCCTTGGCTTAGGTCCCCACCCCCATCCCTCTGGTTCTTGCTTTTCTCTCTCTCTCTCTCTCTCTCTCTCTCTCTAGAAGCACTACAGACACTCTGCCAATTTAATAAACAGAGACTTTGTCATGCGTATCTCTCCTACAGCTTCCTGGCCAGAGTGACAACAGTGTGGGTGTGTGCAAAAAAACAGGAAGAGGACCGGCATACCGAATGCAGCTCCAGTGGGCAGTCGAAGTCCCGCGCATGTATGTGTGTTGGCCCTATTGTGAAGCACGTGCGTATTGACAGCATGCGTGTTAACCTTGCGCGCACCAGGACATTGCTCAACATTCAGAAGTGATGGTGTGTGTTGGTGTGTAACACTGATATGCTTTCCCGGTCAGGAAGGAGAACTCGCATGTTTCCTGCCTGTGACATCAAACTGTCAGCGCTCAGGTCGGGAGCGGGATATGGCTCCATGATGGCAGGCCGACGGACAAAGTCCACGAGGGAAGTTCACCCAGGCACAGAGCTTTTGGGGAAACTCAATAATGCATGATATGTGTTTTCTTGACGGAACAACATGATTGCTCTCCTGAATGTCCCTCTGGAGGATGAATATCTCTGGAAAACGCACAGATGCCTGAGAGTGTTATTGAATTAACTCTAAAAGATACACCATTGTGCCTTGTAGAACTTGGCTGTACTTTTATCACCCCCCCCTCCCCCCCAGAGACCAAAGGTAGCCTGTTCTACCCTCAAGCAGTCCACCACCGCCGGTCTGCAATATTGTTCTTAGTCACACACTCTTTCCCAGCTAAATACGTTTGAGAGATGTTGTAGCAAACTGTTTGAATACTTACTCTGCGTGTCCGGGCCGTTTTTCTGCAGTGAGTCACTTGGTAAATATAGAGAACGACAACGCTGACTTTCTGTTTGGGCTCAGCTGTTTAGCAGTCTAGCAGCGACACACAAATATGCGAAGGCGACGGTGTACGCACACACATATAACGCAGCTGTCAGTGGTCGGAGCGTTCAGGGATGACATTTAAATTCTGCAAAGCACACATGAAGGAGATGAAACTGCAGCGTACACACGCGGGGCGTGACATGAAAACCCGGTCTTGGAGATATGGCCATGCCATAGGTACAACTGCACTGGAGCTGCTCGGAGTGTTATTGCACCAATGCATCAGAAGAAGATTAGACATTGCTTTAGCTTTGACAGCCCAAGAGGCTCCCCAGATGGTAAACAGAAAAATGAAATCATGCCAAGAACAATCCAGATTGTTATTGTCCACAAAAGGCTGTTAGTTCCTGGTGTTTTTGTAAGGATGAGCCACAGTCAGAGCTGCCTCGCTGTCACGTTTTTGTTTTTTTTCCAAGAGATTTATTTTTGAGAGAGGAATAAACTCATTTCCCCCTGCCTGCCCGACACAAGGACATGCGTTAACTGAAAAAAAGGTGTGTCTGAGAAACACAGCCAGGGCCACAGGTACATGCGGACGCATGTGAGTGCACCGCCCTTGCTCGTGCATGTGAGCATAGGTGTTTGTTTGCAGAGAGGGAAAAGTGTCACCGGGTGCGTTGGCTCCAACACAAGCTCCACTCCTCCTGACATCTGTGAGTCAATTAGCTGAAAGAAGAAAAATATTCCTGCCCCCCCTCTCTCCCACACCCTCCCTTCGCTTCATGCATCCCTTCCTCCACCAAACAACTCCGGCCAGCCAGTTAGGTGCTGTAGCTATAGCTGCTCCTGTCTGCCCAGGGTGGTGTGAGGCACTGGGGGAGGGGCGCCAGTCAGGGCCAGGGGTGGGAGGGTAGCGGGGGTGATGAGGTTGGATGTCAAGAATGTGGCTCATGGTCTGCTCTTTTGTGTGTTTTGTGCAAGATGAATAGGCCCATGGCAGGCTGGGGTGCTAGCCAGCCGTGCTTCCCCGTTGACTTGCGTGTTAGGAAAGCCTAAAGGCCCTGGCCTGCCCCTCTTGAAACGAGACAGACAGAGAATGAAGGCTACCGGGTGAACAACTTAAACGCCCACTACATATAGACATAACTGTTTCAATATGTTATTTTCTTTCTAGCTCCGACTCGTCTCAGTCCTGTGTGGGGCTCGTTCTCTTCCGTCTGTCTCTATCTCTCCGGCCATGCCTCCCAGAGCCGCCTATCAGGATAGTTTTTGTTTGCTAAGCTGTTGTGGGGGGGGCTGTTCTTTTTTTTTCTTTTTTTTTTTTTTTTTTGAGGCCTGGTACATCCCATACTCCCTTTCCCACTCGTCCCTAATGCCCTCCACGTCCTCAGGCTACTGCCATGGAAATATGCTTCAGTCACATTGCTAATTATTTAAGAGTCGTCACCTCATTAACAGTGCTGGGAGATAATGAATGATTAATAGGTCACTCATCATATCGTCACTATGCTCTCCCACTCCCTCCTCCCACAATAACGACTTGTTTGACAGGTTGTGCTGGCTGTTTGTTGTCCATTTAGTGTGTGCGTCTCCAGCTCTCCTGTGCTGTATGTGCACATTCCTAGAGGTAACTGGAAACATCATCAGTGGCTGTAAGGCAGGAAGTGCAGTGAAGGGGACATGATTAGTGTTTGAGTCGACAATGATACCTCGGGCTAGAAAGCGTTAGGATGGTGTTGCCTGGAAATGCAGCCGGCAGGATTGTGGTTCTGACTGTAAATGACTGACACAGCTTGGTAATGAGCCCAGATAGGATACAAGAGACCTGGGAGAACTCCAGTCGTGTTTGCATAGCGTGCATTAAGTCATTATTGAAGTGTGGGAACACCTGCAGGCCCTAATACTTCTTATCATGTCTTTGGCATCAGGAGAAGGGAATGGGATTTCTCAGCTGTGGTGGGGACGTCGTTTAAGTGGTTATCTTGCACCTCAGACATCCCCTCATGGTCTCAACTGACAGAAACCTCAGATTCCGTAAAGCCACCGCTATGACAACTCCTTTCCATCTACTATTCAGGGGCTCCGAAAACAGATGGGATCGTGTTGTGAAGGGCGATATCATCACAGTGTGAATGTGTTTATACCCAGCTGAGAGTGGAGAGGGTGGAGAATGACTGACGACAGTTTGAATAGGTGTAATTGTTTCCCCTCTTATGTAAACCTTGCAGGGAATTTCATTACGGTATATTGAAGGCCTGAAAGTCTAACTACTGGTGTCTGAAAACAGAGCTGAACTTTCTGAAACTAATAGCAGAACTTTTGGGCCAATTATCAGCTAACTTTGACGCAAGAACCTATTAGGCAGTTTTGAATCTTTAAGCAAAAATGGACCAACAAAAAATAATTACAATGATTTATGTCTTGGTATTTTGCCACCAACATTAGAGCAAAATATTATTCACCCACATGATGTTATCGGTAGACGCTGATTCCATGTTTGAGTTTGAGCAAAGGTACATTTAAAAAAATGTATATGCGTAACCATAATTTAGCAGCTTGACAAGCCAAAATATTGATTCTTGTTATTTGGATAAATGAAATGTGTTTCCGAGCTAACAAGCTAGCGTGGAGCTAGCTTAGCAATGTTGTACTCCAACCTCTCCCTGGTGGTCTTCACGTGGTGATAGTGAGGAATGACGGGAACACATACTCCACTGTATCGTTATGTACGATGTCACAGGTTTTTATGTAACATTCAAACAATAGAAACCAAGGCTTCAGGCTTTTCAAAGCTGCTTTTCTGTAACGATACCACACTAATCTAGCATGGTCATGCTGAACAAAGTCTGTCAACGTCTGTCAACAAAGACTGGAATGTTCAATTTCCTGTCGAGATCTGTTCCTGTTGTACACGTCTCCTTGAATACTAATACAAAAAAATAGAAAAAACAAAAACTCTCCCATATTTCAAAAGCGTCACTTCTTTGTTCGACTGCACACCGCCATTTGTTTTTGTTGGATCACATCAAATTGATGAACCCATCTATTGGATTAGCTCACAGAAGGTCTGACCATGCTATGAGTTTGAAAATGTGACAGTGTTGCACACACTAGCCAAATGCCTGACATCAGGGTCTCAGACAAATATTCGTGGTGCGTTCTACTTGCAGCACATGTCAGAGTTTGTAGCGCGCAGTGACAGAATTTGTGGATGAAAAACCCCAGTTGTTTGTGTTCCAAATGTCATCACAACATGTCACAAAAAGCCTTCAGCACCAAGGGAAACAGAATTTTGCCATATTCAACATACCCAGTTCATGCTGACAGGTATGACTGCGTGTCGCCATGTTTAATTCTGTGTGTCCTCGGGTTGGACTGAGTTACAGGTCAGAGGTCTGTTTGCAACTTCCTGTTGCCAGCTTGGACAATGACTTGGAAAGCGACTTCAAACAGCAGTCGGAACTATCAGCGTCCGATAGATTCTTGCTTTTCAGAGTCCAGGATTTCTTCCTCTGCAGTCGGGCAGTCACACGTCATACCTGCATCAACTATGCGCAAGGACGAGACGAGCGCTCAGTGTTCTGCTCAGTCAAGGCTCTTATTTTATGTCTCATAGAAATTATTTCTACCGTACAACGTAGCACCATGTTTCATAGTGACTCATGGATTTCCCCAGCATTTGCAAGAGTCTCTGTTTAGAATGCTGAAACTCCACTTTGTCATCGTCTGATCGCCATAAACCAAAGTTCATGAAAACAAAGTCATGATGGTTATAGAGGTCAACAAACAGTTCATTCAACTTCTTGGAACAGTCTTGTCGGAAAGCTGCTTTAATGTGGTACATTCCAACAACCCAGCACCCCACCTAATCACTACTTTCACTCCCCCACTTGTGGCCTCAAGTCAGTGAGTGGCAGTTACCACCCTGACCCCTCCCCGCCACCCATTCTCTGTCTCCCTCCAAAGTACCTCACCCACTTCACCACCACCTTATGTTTGCGTCAGACCCTCCCCCACTCCCTCCCCCGGCAGCCTTGACTCAACTCAGGCTTATTGCCCTTTCTCAGCTGCTCAGCTGAACAGTGACTGTTGATTGGTGGCTGAAACGGAGCAGGAAGCCTTGGGAGTATTTATAGAGACTCTCTCATTTACCAGAACAATAACAAACCTCCCCCACGCGCAGAGACAGAGAGAGGTAAATTGACTTTTGGTTTCACACACTTTGGATGGACGCACTTTGTCCTGTGGACAGAGACTGTCCAAGCTCTTCGTGATGGACTCCAATAACAACAAAACATGAGATATATCATGTTT
>JBBMJM010000022.1:1268222-1282955 GCA_037832705.1 Centriscus cristatus
AAAAGAATTGATTCTCAGTCTACCACGTCAACCAGCAAAACCAAAAAACCTAGAACCCCCAAATTTATTTACATTGTAATCTCTCACAGAAACCTGCGTGCCTAATATTGCTGCCATTACATACCTGAACCTCAGTGGTCTGTCAAGTTCGCTTCACATCTAATCATCCATTTCCTTCATCATCATCAACACGATTGATGTGGTTAGTGTTTTCAAAAACCAAAATGAAACAGTCCAAAATGTCGTTGGAAATGCTGTTCAGTAATTGGTTAGAACGTTGGCAGCTTTACACATATGAATGTCTGCCAATACTATGTAACATAATAACAAAGGCAATGAGAGGAGCACGAGCTGCCATCAGACCATCTCAGAAGACGGCTGGCTCTAATGAGATCCAACTCTGACCTGTTCCAGGTTTGTCCAAAGACTGACAAAGAAAGCCAAAGACGATTCTGAATCACAGAAAAACACAACCCATAAAATAATGTGTATGCTCAATTGACAAGAATAATTAAAATTCACACAGAGCACAGGCTCTTTAGGCTTTTTTAGTATCAGCATTTCAATTTAGATTCTGAGCCTGTCCGCTGACAAAATACAACCCCTTTGGTCGTGTTGCAGACTGAGGATTAAGACCCCATGTTACGTTTGTGAATTAAGTAACGATCTTGTAAATGTCACCACACACCGACATGAATCTATTATGCCAGTGTGTGGTGGTTGAAAAACATAACCTGTATTTGGTTGTATTTTCTTGTCAGTAATTGTGCTGTAATTAATATGGACCTCTAATCTTAATGCTAACCTTAACTCTAGACTGAACCCCTTTTGTCACCAAGTAAAAACCCCAAGGTGCATCGATTTAAAAAAATATGTGTCATATATCATACCGCAGGTTGAGACATGAGGGGATGATGTTCTGAGTCTTATTTTATGGTTAGAAACAAAAGACTAATTTCAACTAAATGCTCATCTCAGTTTGAGAAGATGCTCTTTCTTCTTTTCAAGCTCATCGTGGTTTCAGTGCTATAATTTACCATTGTCTAGAGTGGCTATATGGCATGTACAGCTTTGTGGCTTGTGCTTCTAAAATATAGACCATCATCCCCCACATTTGTAAGTAGTAGTCAGCAGGACCCCCCTCTCATGGACTCCTACAAGCTCTTTTACAATGTATAGTCCTTTGGGTTTGACAGCATCCAAACATATTATATTCACCCATGAAAACCTGATGTTAATATTAGATATTTTAGGGGCAATTCATATGGGCAGGACATATATCATTCAGTTCAGGTACATGGGTGTGATTTCGTGCTTATTTATTTTGCTTAAAAAAATAACAATGGTAGTATTAATCACTTCAATGGACGATAGACTTTGGGAGATTTTTTTTTTTTAAATTTCGCAGCCCAGACAAAAGTGAGAACTGCTGAATCCTCATAAGCACTCAAGGACATCTGTACCCTGGAGCCTTGCCTGGGTGGGTCTGTCTGTTAGCAGTTAGCAGTGTCCCCAGCCAGCCTTTAGCTCCAAGGGCGGTCTCTACAAGATATCGCTGGGCCAAGCGAGGAAGGACCTGCTCCCAGATGCTTGAGTGGATGAATAATGACACTGTAACACAGCTTCTCTCTCTGTCTCTCTGATAATGAGGAACAGAAGAGCCGGTCCTCCCCGAGGCACAGCACCTGGACTGGACTGCCTTCCTGTCTACTTCAGCCTCTATCTCCCTCAGGAGAGAGGCAGGAAAGAGTGAGACTTTGGCCGTTTGCCAGACTCCTCGTCTCAGCCACACTCAATCAGGTTGCTCTAATTGTGAAATTATGAAACATCATTTGAAGCTACGTGACTATGTTTTAAGTCACCATACATCTGTCCTCGGAAAATTGTTCTTTTTTATATATTATATACACATAAACTCCTCTGTGTCTGTCCTCCCCATCTGTATCTTCCCCTGTGCATCTCTTCTCTTTCCCCTCAAAGAGCCTCTGTCAGGTAGAGTCAATTAAAACTGTATGTCGAGGTGAGAAATGACTGTTTGTGAACGCGTGTTGGTGCGTATGGCTTCATGCCTGCGTCTCTTTGTCTAGATGTGTAAATCGGTGGTATTTCTAAATGCACGTGTGTTGTTTGTAAAGGTGCGTGTTTGTGTGCGTGTGTGTGTGTTTGGCGGGACTCCCCTGGGGTTCTGGCAGTATGGCATCGTACAGTAGTGTTGCACACCCCTCCTGTGAAAACACCTCCAATGGGACCAGGACAGCTGTGGCCAACCTACATGGCTTTATGGGCAAAAGTCTCATTACACACACGTACATATTCACCTATTAAGCTCATGCTGGTGATTCTGTCTGGCTGTCTGGGCGTGTCCTTGATTAGTCTTTCTGTCCACACCTTCGTCCCTTTTTGTCCAAAATACAAGCGACGCCTACGAGGCGTAGGTGAATGTACCTTTTGTCCATTTTTCATTCAGAAATTTCATTCACATGGCAAGTGGCTGTCCTGGGTGCAAACATGACTGCCAAGAGGGGTTGTGAGCGAGTGCAAAGCATTATGGTTAAAAAATGAAGCGAACTAGTTTATGAAAAATACATTTATGACAAATGCGCTTGTCTTGGCAGCCGCTGCTTACAACTGTGAAAGAAATAGCACCTGACAAGCACAAGTAAGTTCAGAAAAGCCCGCGTCTCTGAATAAGATCTCTTTGTTGTGTTTTCATGACAAAAGAAATCTATTTTTATAGTGATAATCTCACAAATGCAACTTCAAAGTAAACTTCTTTTAACTTAAATTTATTTAACAGTCACCAGATGATGAGATACATTCTCTTGAAAAAAAAAGAAAAAAAAAAGAAATAGACAACAAAACTGATATTCTTTTGAGATTTTAAAAACTATTTTACAATATTCTTAATATATAGATTTTGTACAAAATAAAAGTAAGTAAAAGGGGAGAGTGACATCTTAAAAAGCAGAGGAAAAAAGAGGACAGGCGTTGACTCGAACAACTACCACATTTAGGAGTGACAAAGACCAATCTGTTTCATAAATAAATATAGGAAAATTAGACATCATATATATCTCTCTTTCCGATAGAATGGCATTGCTGATTTCTGTACTACAGGTTATGACATAACTGCATTGCGAAACCCATTTGCTTAGAAAATTCCACGCATTTTCCATCCGCAGATTAACTGGAACCATTGTGGCTAAAAGCCCTGTAATAAAGGTATTTACCTAGGTAATGGAGCTGATAGTCGGTGCCGTGCTTGACCTTTGGCTGCAATAATAACCCCCATCCCAACCATACCCCCCATCTTTTCCTTTGTGTGCTGTACTTGGTACAGACTAAATGCAGTGCATCTCCTAGAGGGAACTAGCGAATACGGGCGTCCACGCTTCTTTCTCTCCCAAGGCCGATACAAGCGTCAGTCTCCCCCACCCACAGACACAATGACAATCGAGCAGGGGTGTACAGTATTGGAGTGTAGGAAGGTCATACAGCACTACCAAAATCATTTTGCCATAGAATTTCCATCCATATGCGGATATTTCAGCACTGTTGGTCCTTAGAAATTCATCAATACGACAACAACTACAAGACAACAGAATAAACACACAAAAAGGGATGGCTGATGGGCTTTGCAGCCCTGTTTGATATAGACTTATGCCACTCAGACTGGCTGTCTGTTTTCTTTTTAATCTCTCTCTTTGCACTGCTGTAGTATTTGAGCTCAGGGTATAAGTACTGAAAACATGGGTACAAGGGAACACAAAATACAGAAAATGGAGATGATTTACAATACAATTACACTACCTGTTTTCAGACACACACGCCCATACGGCATGGAAACTGAGGCTTATGATTGTTCCCACTAAAACCACAGACTTGTTCTATCCTTGTCTCCATTTTTCCATTTTTACCCTCTGTGAGCAGGCAAGCGGACAGTGACATTGGCCTCCTCAGAGCAGTATAGCAGGCAGAGTGACTTGGCGTTAATCACAGTTTTGTCTTGCTTTCTTGGTGCATTAACTTGAAGGAGCAAGTGGCTGCCCAGACGGACGGGGTGAGAGATGGGAGGACAATGTGTTAGATTCTCAATAATGATGCATCACCACAGCATCACTTTGGAGATTAAAAGCAAGATGCTGAATTTCAATCAAGCCACATTAATGGTGTAGCGTGAGTAACTGCCACTTTGTCTCCACTGGCAGGCAGAAAGAACGAGTGACTTATGGTGGGTGCAAAAGACCAACTGGTATGAGAAGCGCAGGTGTGACAAGGTGAAACAATGTTCTAATTCACCAAATTGCATTGCTGTAATGATAGAAACCAGCTAATGATGTAGTGACAACATGCTTCGACTCCCAGTGCAGCATCCAAGAGTCAGTGTGCCAAGGTCTGAATGCATGAAGCTGTAAATAACCTGACTGGTGATGTGAGTTTTAAAAAAATAATAATAATAATTGAATCTCATTAGCGTATGACTTTAGTTAAAGAAAAAAAAAAGTCTACTTGCATATACGATAAGAACACCTACTTCAGATGGAGGTTAAGTAATAAAAAAACATTATACTGGGCCTGGTGCACTCCAAAGGATATTCAGATCAAATATAAAACCATGGGAGTCACATAAAAATAGATTTTAACTATCACATATCAACATTTATTTCAGAATTCATTACACAGGCAGAATAATACACTTGGAGTTCTCAAAATTAGTGTGATTCCTGGGCTTATAGGAGAGAATCATCATGGTGTATGCTTTGAAATGCGAGCCAAATGTGAAGTGGATCTTTTAATGTCTCTCACACAGGGCTGGTGCTAGCTACTGCTACAGCTTAATTCAGCATTGGGTGTTTGGTACTTTCAGCTCAAAATTCAATTGGTGCTACACTCATAGTACATAATTTCTAACCCTGCCGATCCATTGAGTCAAATTAAGACCAGATATGTGCCACTCACAGTGTACAATAATTTAGACAGATAATCCACTCAAACCAGCTTCGATTATGGACACTCCAGATTGTTGTTAGGGTGAAATCAGATCATCAGACTGATACAGTACCTGTTAAGCTTTTTTATTATTATTATAAAGCAAGAGCAAACTAGTTTTAAGATTTAGAGTTGACTCTGAATTTTGCACCAAGGCTATTTATTGCATGAAATTCTCCTCCTGTCAATTACAACTGTCTTTGCAGAAAATATGTGTAATTTAGATACAATGCCTGGATTGGAAACTTGTGGTTTTTCATTTCGTCCTATTGAGTATGCGGGCCCCTCATACGACATGCCAAGCTCTGCCTGAACTGCTCTGTGAACACATTGCACTGCCAGATGAGACCTACTTGCAATAAAGTGCATTGAGAGTTCAGTTCTCACGGTAGATGAGAAGTGATGTTAGCACAGCTGAGATTGTCATCACAGTATAGCTGATGTGAAGAAAAAAAACAAATGTGACATGAACTAGATCTCTCAGGGAGGAAGTGTGTTCAAAAAGAAGGGGTGAACAGGATAACACAGGAATTGTCAGGACAACAAAGAAAGACAGGACTGTTGGTCCTATAGTCTCTGTGTCAAGTCAGGAATGTCACAGTTGAGCACAGTGCTTTATGGGTATGATAGTTCTTTGTGAGTGCTGGATTTGTTGTCCTAGATTTCAGCCAGGAACCCAGCTCTGGTTGCTATGGGTTTGCTGTGGACCAGTCAGCCCACTCATCCCCATTCCCATGCCCATGGTCACTCCCATACCCATGCCCATTCCAATGCCCACCCCTTGGGCAAGGGAGCAATCGAAGTTAAAGTCCATCTCCTCCCCTGAGTCCATAATGTCATGAAGGAGAATGGACTCCACATCACAGTCCAAGCTACCATGAAACATGTCGATGTCCAGGTCGGCCGGTAGTCTCTCGTGGGGGTGGGGCTGGTGATAGCCATGGTAGTTGCTATTAACGCTACTGGCCACCATCCCTTGGCCATGGTGATAAAGTCCATTCGCCATGGCTTGGTGTTGTAGGTCAGGGTAATGATTGTGACGAGGGTGGGGGTGTGGAGCAGTAGCCACATGACAGGAGTCCTGGGGCATGCCAAGCATACCTGCTGGGTTTGGTGGCAGCGTGGTGGAGGCAGGGAGGTGGGCATGTGATGGGGGACTGTACAGGTAGGGGGCTTTGTGGTTGTAATTCTGGAGCTGGTTGCTGTTGCCACATGGTGTCAGACCTGGAGCCCGGGGTGGTGTATGGTTATGGCTCTGGGTGAGGTTGTGACTGTTGTGAGTGAGGCTGTGAGGTGAGTTGTGGTTGGTGTTGGTGTGATTATGAGTAGGAGTATGGCTGTGAGTTCTGTTATGGCTATGGGCTGAGCTGTGATTATGAGGTCCATTGTGGCTATGACTGTGGCCATTGTGGTGACCAGGGTGGTGGGTATGAGGGTTGGAGACTACTCCATTACACGCTTGACCCATCAAGGGATGGCTTTCTCTCTTCTGTCCCATCAACATGTCCTTGGGACAGTATTGCTGCCCACTTGAGCCCCCTGTAAGTAGACTCTGTAGGGCATTGGTGCTCGAGTAAGCCCGCATGGTTCCAGAGAAACTAGCAGGCTTATTCTCTTGAATGGTCTGCATGGGTGAGTGGTGGCGCAACATCCCCATGCTTGATGCACCATACACACCTGTGCCATAGGAGCCCTGTCCCTTCATTCCAGAGCTGTAGTGGTAGACAGGGGATTGGTGCTTATGTCTGGTAACAGCAGAATGCTGTTGGTGTTGCTGGTGCGCATGATGGTGATGATAGCCATCCTCCATCAGCTGTTCATCAAGACTGATGGCACCTGTCAGGTTAGCCAGCTGAGGCAATTGCTCAAGGGGTGGACACCGATTTCCTGCACCCATGGATGGAGAGCGAGCACTGGTCGGTGAAGGATAGAGGTGGGGGGAGGTGGAACAGGACAGGCCTCCTTCCTCTGGTTCCTCCAGTTCGCCCTCTGCGAGGATGGGTGACAGACGCCCACTTAGGGTGGAAGCTGATGAACTTGCTCGAGAGTGGAGGTCTGTCCAGGCATCAAATTCACCCTCTGTACCAGATGTTCCTCCAGAACCTAGGAGGCCTTTACGTGGTGGGCTGCCATGGTCTGGGGAGCCCTGAAGCCCCACAACAGCAGATGTGGCACCTATACCAGGACGTCCAACTCTTTTCCCCCTGATGCGGCCTTTGCTCTTTAGGTATTTGGTGCTGTTGTCCATGGAGACTGCTCGCCGGCGTGGAGCCTTGCCCATCTTCCCTCCATCTGGGTTCAACATCCACCAGGAGCTCTTCCCGGTCCCCTCGTTCTGCACCCGGATGAAACGTGTGTGAAGAGACAGGTTGTGTCGGATTGAATTCTGCAGAGAGAAAAGAGATTGTCTCAGTGAGTGAGCTCGATCAGAGCTATCACCATTGCTCATGGATTGTTCAGCCTATATATTAAGTCTATCAGGTTGCCTCTATGTATATTACTATATATCAACCCAGTCTTATGATTGCCAAGCAAAGTTACAGAGTCAGAAAATCATTGTCACATTAAAAAAAAACAAGCTTATTGTGAATGACAGCTACAGCTGGCAACGAGCAAGACCTTGTCAGCCTCAGCCAACCTGAAATGACCTGGGAAATCAGTCTTGAGGCGCACGCTGTATGTCAGTCCTCCACTTTCACACCCATGAATCCATCTGGTCTCCTCTACTTCTCCATTCAGCCAGGCTGATGTAAGCTGCTGTGGTTGGTTGTCGTGTAGGTTTGAAGTCTGTGCCAGTCTGGCTTAGTGCCAACCGTGTCTCGTTCACTATCATATTGTGAATGGGTTGATGTATAGCAATATTGGCCCACAGGCAGCAAAGGCTAATGAATGTAGCCCACCTTCCAAAATCCATCATCACTGCCAATCACCCTTTCCTCTCTTTTCCTGCGATCATAAAAACTCCCCTTTCTCTTGAGTGTTACATTCTGATGAAATGTCTTGATTTCCCTTTTTCTTATCTTCATACACTTCTCTGCTCACAAGTCATTTTTCACTTCTGCTTTCAATTTCCATGCCCTCATTTATCCAGTGTGCTACCAATTACGTCCCCATTGTCCTCCCCAGCAGCATATACTGTCACTTACTCAATAATTCATTGGATATATTTTTTTATTATCATGTGTGTATCACAACGGTTGCTGAATGCTGAAGTTCCTGATGTGAAAATTTGTCATTTGTAGTTTTTCTCTTGTTGAATGCGAGGCATTTCGACGCCCAAGCAGAAAAAAAAATATAAATCAAAAGCACCTCCTGTGGTTCAGAAATATACTGGTACAATAGATTGATTCAGATTGAGGGTACTCACACTTCCACCATCTCCATTATGTTAGAGATTATTTGTATTCACATTGAATTGCACAGCAGGGAAACAAATAAATCAAATTCCGGCAGAGAACACACAAATGGGAGGCGAACTGAATTCAGGTGATCTGTGAATGCCTCCTTGGGTTATCTTGCTGTGACACCACCAGCATTGGGTAACCTAGCAACCGGGTAAACGTGCAACGGCAGAACTATATCATATTGTGGTGAGAGTCAAGAGAGGGAGATGGAGAGAGAGAGTGGGGGATGGGGAGAAAGGATGCAAGAGATTGTTTGATGCTGCTGCTCCAACACTAAACATCCTTTCATCTCGGCAGTGCAGGTCCGCAGGGGATGCCCGCTCCCTGCTACTGACGGCTTCTCTACGTACCGCGCCAACTCCCTATCTAGCCCTGGTTGGCTCATCTACCTATCGCACTGCTCCAAATCATCCCTGCATGCCTGAATTAAAACATATGTAAGCTTTCATGCCATTCCACCACAGCCGATTGTAAATGGGGCATCTTTCACAGAGCTGAACCACTTCATGCTGCAACTCTGTATGACCTGTCTGATTCAAATCTCAATTTATCCCCGTATGAGGGAAGAGCAGCCACATTGAACTTGGAGGGATTTGCCATCATCCCAAACCCTCTTTATCTGATGAATCCACCTGCTAGAGAGATTTGAGAGATTTCGGACCATGGCCAGCTATGGCATCATCAGCATCATGAGCTGCTGGCTTCCTGTCATGTTGCTTTCCACCACATGCTTTTCTTTGTGTGTATTCTAGAATCTAAGAATAGCAAACATTGCAGGTGGTTCCAGTGGGGGTGTGGTTCTGCCTCCTGTTCCCTGAGTCTGAGTCAGGGGCAATTTGGCCAAGCCATGGCCCTCACGCCCCCGAAACAGGCAGTCACTACTAATCCTCCTCTATCCCTGAGTAATCCCAGACAATCCTGGGCTAATCCCAAGTTGATTCAGGGGCACTCCCAGCTGGGTGTCTCACACGGAGCCATGCCAGGTCACCATGGACACAGTGGAGAGCCCGGATATTCTATGATCCAATAGTAATATGGCCGTTTGAGAAGTGGGGAACTAAGTCTGACGAAAACCTTTTTAGATGCCTCCATTGAATCGACTACCTTTGCTGTGTGTTCCGCCCTTGCAGGGTGGCTCTGGCACGTTTTTACCCTACGGATTGAATGGAGTAAAATTGAAAACTTTATTATGTATTAAATATTCATAAAATGGAAATTCTCTTTCAGCCCCCTGGCTTGTTGAGGCAGACGAATCAAGCTCACAGAAACATACAATGACAGGGAGGAACACACACATCACACGCCTGGGTCCAGGAAGCTACTTCTTATTCAAATCATACTCCTTTAATACAATGGGCCTAGTTGAGAGGGCTCTAAATAATGAATGAACCAATGGCTGGGCTTATGCAGCGAGATGCACTGCCTGGTCCCATGACAAAACTCACAAAAAAACAAAAACAGGCACAAAAACGAGGTAAAAGCACAGATGTGAAGATGCTTTTTTTAACTGTTATTATTATTATTATTTTATTGTTATCCGAGACATTGACCCTCATCAACCTACAAACAAAACGAAATCAGGTCAAAAGGGGATAATTTGGCCATAAGTAAAAGCGGATAAGGGTAACAGAGACAGACCAATCACGGCCACTTAAGGGGAATGAGGTTCTTTTGGTTGTACCAAGACAATCAGCTTGGGTTAAACTCTCATTAAGGCCTAAAAATCCTAATAGCTGATTTAGATATTTAGACAATAGGCTTCTTTGTCTTCAAATTAAATGCATGGGTTCCTTTCCTTCTTCTACTGAATCTGACATTGACTTTCTTTTCACAGGTGGCCAAAGACCTAAGAGGATTTCTCCCTGGATAACGGAAATAACTGAAGAGTCAAAATGTATCGTCCAACAGATCATTGCTTAATATTTGTTGATCAACTGAAATAATTTCCCGGTGTTCTTCGGTGATAGCCTCTTTCAGAAAACATTTCAAACATGAATCAATTGCTCTGTAAGTCCCTCTTCCTTCTACCATGCCAGCCTAGCTTCATCCAGGGACTGCAGAGGTCCATTTAGTGCTGGGAATCAATGAAAGGTAATGGCTGTCAGTAGTGAGGCTTAGCACACATCGAAGTCGGACTAACTACACTATCTGCCTGCAGTATGAGGCCAATATGGGTGCTCAATATGCCATTCCCTCACTCCAAGCACAAGAATGTCTAACTGCCACGGACTTGTCAGTTAAGTGACTTATCCCTCCGACTAAAAATTGGCCTGGATCCCACATTACTCTTAAGATATCCATTAGGCATTAGCATTGCAAATCGATATAAAGTGGGGTGAGGGGTTGTTATATTATAACCTGACTGGCATGGTGGCAGCTGCACTGGGGGTACAGGAAGAGGTGGGGTGTGTGTGTGGGGGTCCTGGGGAGTAAAGGGTGGGAAAATATAGATACAGCAAGGGGCCCCTTCAGCATCACAAAGGGGTGCCCTCAAAATGCCCCCCATTCACCCAATCCCCACCCCCTGCCCCTATCAGAACCTGTTCAGGGTTTTCCCACTCACACACCCACACACATGCTTACACACAGAAGGGCGAGGAAACAGGTCAAACGGTTTTTAGGGCCCATCTTGTGGCAAATGTGCACTCACTTGAACAGAACTGAGTGAGGAACTAAGGACTGTGAGTGGGGTCTGGGAACCGGCTAAAAGAAACCACTCACCCGATTCAAACAACCTCAAGGGTGAAGCAGCATGGTGCGTTTGCCCAGCTAAGAACACAGCAGCTGTTCTTGTAGTGGCACTGGGTAAAGCCGTTTGCCACACTCGACTGGTATTACCAAAGCATTTCATGCAGAATAGAGCCATTATGTTTTGTCAAAGGGTATCCCTCTATGGTGCACATTCATTTGATGAGCCTAAATCAAGAGGGAGTAACAGAAGCACTAACTGTGTTTATTGTGATGCTGTTTTTGCCTGTGCAGAAGGCAGGAGGGATCAGGGGGAGGGGAGATTTCAACACAAGCAGTTTTGTTCAGCGCAGGAATGAGTTTTGTCAGCTAAGCTTGTCTCCAGGCTATTGGTGGAAATTAGTGCCGGCTAAATATTCGCTTTCCGTGATTGATGTCACGGCTTGCCTTGTCCCTTTGAAGGGAAATAAAGAATTTAGAACCATGTGGATTAATAGGGACAGGGTTGAGGGAATTTCATGTGTCTGAGTGGGACTTGAAGAGGGACTAAAGGGCCTAATGGCTGCGCAGATATGCCACAATGGAGCTGAGACAATATGTTGTATCAGAGAGAAAGAAGAAAAGTGAGACTATGACTGTGAATACAAGCGGGAACACTAGAAGTTGTTTGTGAGTGTATGTGTGGAAGAGAGGTGAGGGAGAGTGTGTGCACGAAGGAGAGAGATGTAGCTTTTTGCACGAGAAGCTCAGAGTCAGATGATTAAAATCCCTTTAGGAGGCTTCTTTAAGAGAGACAGATGGGCAGACAGGCCTGTTTTTGGAATGAAATCAAATTGAAAAGATTAAAACGGAGTCTCTTTTATTAGGAGGTGAGAAACAGTTACTTCTCTGCCACATGCCATCATCGCCTCTTCAGCAGCGGTCACGACTGCATTGGCATGCAAGACACATTATGGCCCTTGTTGGGAGAGAAATAAACCTGGCATTAGGAACGGTACCCCTCACAGTGCATCCCTGTAGGGTCTGTGAGGATTTTGAAGCTTTTGGGGTGTCTTGTGGAGGAAATGAGCTAAACAGGGAAAAGTCCAAAAGTCTCTTACTTCTTATAGGATCATTGGCTCTATACAGAAAAGCAAGCTTGAGGACCTGCGGCCAACAGCTGTCCTATTACAGAAAGGACAATGAGATAAGCTCAAAAGCAAATCTGAACAGGTACAATTCAAACGTGCCTTCCCGGGGCTCCCATTGTACTTGAATAGGCCGAGTTTGCGGAGTAGAGTGATTCAAGGACTGTGAAAGGTGCTCTGTATTCGACTCGATTATTCTACAACCCTGCAGGAGAGCCATTTATGAAAAGGCTCAAAATGGAAAGCAAGTGCGTGTCTGGTTGCTTCGGATCGGACAGTGGCTTGTGGAGCAGGGTGTAATGGAGTTGGTGGGGGATTCCTGCCTGACTGTGCACTAATTGCAGCCAATGGTTGGCGACTCATCAGCTATGCCCAACCTGGTGCCAAGGGAAGCGTTGGCTTTGGTGTGGCAGGGTGTGGGATAGAGAAGGGCTGCCACAGCTTTGCAGGGTAAAAATAGATACTAACAGATTAGCAGAGCATCTGAGACGCGGACAGGGGATCGGAAAATCCACTCGCCTGATGCCAGGGACAGCTGAGTGTTTCCGGTGGGCGTAAAGGGGACACAATCTGGGCATCACATCTGACGCCCATGCATAGCCTCGGAGTAGGTGTGGGCACATAAATGAGCACGTGTCACGAAATAGCATGGGCTTGTTTTTTTCCACTGGTACCTGCAAGGTAGGCAGACCTCACACCCTCCCACTGAGGATTCACACAACAGGTGTTTGGGCTTGGCCACCTGTGGGGCCGGCCGCCTGCTCGCACTTCACACACTTCATCTAGGGAGCAAACTAACATTTTCCACTGGGCTTGCCATGCTTTTGTTAAAAATGGACACATTTCTGGAGGCTTTTATGGCTCTTTTTACAAGATCGGCAAGATTTGCATGTGCAAGCGCAGAGTCCTATCTTCATGTGAGCACCTGTGTGTTTACATTTCTGCATCAGCCCGCTTAATAGCCAACAGACATAGTGTGGATTTGATTATATCGACCCCCCCGTTACATACAAAGAATCTGTTGCAGCTGAGTGAAATCAATGCAAGTTGGGGCTTTTTTCCACACTCGGCCTCTACATAATCTCATTCATAAGAATGAGAATCTCATTTCCCACATTCTAAAGGTCAGTGCACACCTCTGATCACACTTTAATAAACATCATTCTCAGCATTTAATTTAATTTAAGCAGAGGCGGAAACTCAAAGGCAACCATGCACATGGCATGCAAAATTCATTGGATTGTGCGTTTAATTGCCTCAAATTCACAGTGCAGAGAAGAATGGCTGCAATCTCACCAGAGAAAAAAATAATAACGCACCAATACAATAAAACCAGCACACATCTGCAGAGCACACCAACACACAAAATACACAGAAAAGAATGGGTGAGTGAGTCACATGTGAGTTTTTTTTTTTGTGGAGAGGATACATCTTGGGCAGCAGTAAGTCGCACATTTAAACTCTCACCTGAAGCAAAACAGACACGCACGCTGGCGCGCGCACACACACACACACACACACACAGTTAGATTACATCAAGCACACATACCAGCATGACACAAAGCCTGGCACACTGGGCACACTCATTACCGCAATGCCAAGCTACCAGTTGCTAAGGAGACCTGTGGGAGAGGGAGGGTTCCTTGTTGTTGCCATAGCAGCCAGCTTGCTCCCTGCCAACTCTCTCCCTCAGGGAGAAACAAGGCAAGAGGTGGGGGGTGAAGTGGGTAGAGGTAGGGGGCAGCGGTTTAATAGGGCTATGAGGTACAGGGGAACTTCATTAGCCATTAGCTGCACCAACCACTGCTCCCCGTGAATGCCTACGTACATGCAACACTTCAGCAATGCCGACTGCTACTTACTCATGCACAGTCCAAAGACTCCCACTTATCCACACACACCTATACGGGGAAGACGCAGGAAAGCGGCATGCGTAGAATGAAAAGCACAGAGTCGGTCGGAGGGGTATATCTGCAGGGGGAAGGGCTGAGAGGGCAGAGGTGGGTGAAGAACTAAAGGAGGACAGTGGAACAAAGGACAGTCTAAAGAGGGTCTTGAATGTGGAGGCCCGCTTGGAAGTGGTTGGGAGGGAAATCACAGCCAGTATGGAGACATTTTTCTCTGAAGCGTAACCAGCCTTGACCTTGAGTTACAGCATCCATCCATCCAACAATCGAGCAAGACTGCACAGACTCGTCCTATAGGTTTTGGATATGATTTTTCCTGTACATAATGTATTTCTACAGTACACAAGAAGTCTAACAATATTTCTCCCCCGATTTTCATTTTAGCGCAATACCTCGGGAACTGGAATTTATGTTGGCTTGTAACATTTCTTGCCATCAATCAGTTTTCTATTGATCTATTGACAGATGGAATGGTGATGTTGGTGTGTCCATAGTATCACGTCCATGGATTTGTTAATGATGAAATCAGGAAGATGAGTGACTTCATTGTTCCTTTTTAATCCTTGTTTTTCCCCGTAAATCTGATTATGTGAGGGAAATGCCATTTTTTCAAAGTTT
>JBBMJM010000022.1:1454131-1467259 GCA_037832705.1 Centriscus cristatus
ATAATAATAATAATAATAATAATAATAATAATAATAATAATAATAATAATAATAATAATAATAATAATAATAATATATTTGGGTAGTTGAACCTCATCAGGTACATGATCAATATTCCACTCTCTCCCCTTAGAAACGTTTCAGGCTGCTTAGCTTTAACACCAGCGTTCAATGAGCTCATCTGGAGTTTCTTCACCCCATTACAATCTTCTTCAATACTAAATAAACCACGCTGTCACCTTATAATAGCCGATATTTTACAACTTAAAGGACAATCAGCCACTTCTTTGTTCGGCTTAACTCAGCTGAAACGGGAAACCGGCGCCAAGGGAGCGCGCCCAGCATGCTTATCAGACAAGAAGTCTTCCTTACAGTCTCTCATTTCATTTGAAACTCATTACATGTCTGCAGCTTTGGCTTTCAATATACAGCTCCCGGGGCTGCAGCACTTTATGAACCCAACCTCCTACCCGCCAGCGTTATTCGCAAGACGAACAGCCCACGGTGAAGCGAGACCTTTCCAGTATGCAGAACATCCATTTTAGGGAATAACATCACTGCTTAAAGCTCATGTTTTTGGGTCGACCAGGATTGATAGAATCCAAACAGTAGTGAGTGAGTCACACCGTGGTCAGCGTTTGCACAAAGGTAGAATCTAACCGTGAAACTGTCTGTCAACTGAAAATGCTTGTTTTTTTCCGCCACCGACAGAATCAGATCTGCCATCATCAGGGTTTGACAGCATGAGAGACGAGGACAAGGTTTGAGAATCATCACTCACAAAAGAAGGCTTATAGTTCTCCTGTAGATAAAAAGCAACAAAACAAGATGACCTTTGACAAAACAGGAACACACTGACGTTCACACTAGTAGTGCTACACGAGCGTGGAAACTCGCCCTGCCAATCCTGAACCTTCTTCAAACAACGTCCTGTTCGAAGAGTGAGAGACAAGTCAAAGTGTCTTACCATCGGGACAAAGGAAAGCCCAGCAGGACACAGCAACGAAAGGATGTAAACAATAATTACAGTCAATCTATTAGCCACCGCACACGTTTTACTTCCCACTGAACTGAAAGAGGCAGAAGGCGCGACAGGTCAAATGTCTCTTTAACGACTCTGTCTGTCGCCCCCTGTTCCAGCAGCACTCTGCTCGACTCAGCTTATTTTGCGTTTCCATCGGGGATGGTACCTAGTACCTGCTGCTCTGTTTGCCACCTTCTCTGACAAAGTGAACACGATATGTTGTGGCGAGCCCACCTCTGATCGGTCCGTGTAAAGAGAGGGACGTCAGCACTAGATCCTAACTCCTGACCCTAACCCTGTCAATGAAGTACAGTATCAACGAGGTGCTCGTAGAGCCGATTCGAGTTGAGTCGCGTTGCAACAGCGTCGTGGAAAAACGACGTATGACAGACCAACACGGTCTGAGCCCATCAGTGGCAAAAACAAGCACTTCTATTGGACAGACCGTCCCCGAATATTTCCCATAACTGGTGAAAACAGGGTGGAAGTCGAAGAAAACCAGACTAATCCTTTAAATCGAATCATTCTTTGTGATCGATCCACAAACTCATAAACACCGAAAAATGAAGTCAGCCTTCATGTTATACACCACATGACACCTTAGCTGCTTTTTTTCCCTCCATCCCAACAACAGCCTTGATTTACCTGCTAATTATCCCTTTAATTTGGGAGTCTTTCTCCACTTGCTGTTGCCGTAGCCTCCTTTCGCTGTCGTCGAGTCGATTCTGGTACTGCAGGAGGATCTTGTTGGTCTGCTGCTCCTGTGTGAGGAGCCTCCTCTCGTACTCCTCCAGTTTTTTATGAGACATCACCAGGCGCTCCTTCAGGGAGTTGATCTCCTCCTCATACTCCCGAACCTGCACCAGAAATACAGAGCAGATCCTGAAACACTGTTTGAGTTCAGCAGCTGTTATTTCTCACTGGGTTTAGCAGCCACAGTAGCTGTTGGATGTTCAAGTGCAGGCTGGACCACACACTCTGGACCCAGGTGACGTACACTGACACAGATCACTGTTCCTCAGCACCTACCCTGTCCATGCGAGATTCGTCCATGCTCTTTGAGTATTCCTTCAGTTTGAAATCTTCACGGTCAATCCGTGAACTCTCAATGTCAGCCGACAGATGAGGCATGTTGGAGACCCAGGCCACTGTTCTCTCGTTGGCTGGGGTCGGCGGATTGAGGGTCGATGGAGTCTGGGAGCCCTGAGAAAGAAAGGCGTGCACGCTGAATATGAGAACATGAGTTGTTCAGTGAAGTCAATCTCAAATCGAAATACTCGGCGCAGGTTGGTATGCAAAGTGTCCCCAAGTTGCATCAGTTGATCAGAGTGTGGGCACAGCTGCACCCAAGTGGCAGAGACAGAGGAGCCGATGTGAAGTGACAACGTGCAAATGTTACCTGTTTGCTCATGGTGGGTTTGAGCAGGTGCTGCTGCTGTTGAGGCTGCTGCTGTGGAGACTGCTGAGCACTCGGACTCGTGGTTCCCTGGGGACTCTGGTTCTCCCTGACAGAGCTCTGCTGGTGAGGCAGGCCAGGGGCAGTGTTGTCTTTGACGGACAGCTGCCGGGGGCCATGCTGTCTGACGCCGTATCCTGACTCTGGGGACTGGAGGAGGTTCCCGCTCTGCGGTCGACTTTTCGCTGGAGCAGCAGGGACAGCAGCGGCACTGACGGACAGTTGATGGGAGGTCTGAGATTTGACACGCTGCGTAGGAGGCGGGGCGACAGAGCTCTGCCGCATGGGTTGGACGGTGGAGGGCGGTGTCGTGGCCAAGGAGGAGTGGGAAGTTCCTGTCTGGGACGTCATGCCCATCATTTGTTGTTGCTGCTGGATTCCATCCTGAAAATGGAACAAAGTAACAATAAATTAAGAGAAAAGAGTTACTAGATTTGTAGGGTGGCGACAGTATGTCAGGAGGAGTTTCTCTCCGACAAAGGTAGTAACAAATGTGTCAGAAAAAAAAAGTTTTGACTGGCTTGATACAAGAGTATTGATTGACGGCCCCCTGATGTCGTCCTTGGAGAGGTTTGCTCTATTTTGTTTGTTATCTCCTGTGTGCTCCTTAAGGGTTGCGGTTCACCGATACCAGCTGTCAACGGACGGACAGCGGGGTAGACCCTGGACAACTTCATTACAGAGCCCCTGGAGGAGTCAGTGGTGCATAAAGCTAACAAATGGTAAATAAGACAAACTGCTTGTCTGACATTGTACCAGTGGTCCGATCAAACCAGGAAACACTTAAGATACAGTAAATGAGCTGACAGAACACTTAAGCTCCACCCACTTCCATCTGTCTAAACCCACCATGGCCCTGGACAAAGGAAACTAATGAGATGAAATTATATACACAGTGAAACACACCAACGTCCATACATGTACCTGCATATGCATGGACATCTGTCTTCGTCCATACTCAGCCCTGCTGAAGTCATCACTGTAGCTGTGTGAGTGGATGATGCTGGGTTGGCCCAGGTGACCGTCCCTGGTCCTGAGGGTGGACAGGTCCTCACTGCGAGAGAACCCCCCATGGGCAAACTGTGGGATATAGGTCTGGTGAGAGGGCTCAGGTTCTGGGGTCAGGAGCAGGGGTGCTGGGGGTTGAGCCCGCCCGTGGTGGTGATGGAGCTGTTGCTGTTGGGGCCCGTCAGCCGTCGCCAGATGAAACAGGGGATTCTGGAAGGAAAGCGGGTAGCGCATGGCGGCGGCCTGCTGTTGCTGCTGCTGGGATAGCGAGTCGGTGGTGGTGCCCATCTGGCTCAGCTGGCTCAGGCGAAGGCCGCCGGACATGCTGGAGCCGCCAGAGCCAGCTGACAACCTCCCACCGGCCCGCAGCTGGCTGCTCAGGCCCGACCCCAGGCCGCCACCGCCTCCGCTGCTCAGCCCTCCGAAGCTGCCCATGCCGGCGATGGAGGCCTGGGAGGAGTTGAGCATGTCCACCGACTGCAGGTTAGACACGCTGTTCATTCGGGAATCCTGGAGGTCCATCATAGATACGCTTTTATTGACACTGAGCACCTAAATAAAAAGGGATATCGGAGGCTAGTGCCTCCTGTTTTTTTTTTTTTTATGTTAGGTGGCCACGGATGATATGGGTGAGGGTGGTGCGGGTGTTTTTACCGAGAGGCCAGGGTATCGGAATGCCTCAAAGTATTTCCCAGGAAATACCGCTAGGATGGGTTGCGTGGTGAATCAGTGGAAAAAAAAAGCAGATGTCATGATATACTACAGCCTTGATCACACGATGGCAGATTCTGTTAAGTATGACTGACATGCACGTCATACTAATCTCAGTTGGAGAAAGGTAAACCTAGTGGATGGGATGATGATTCCCCTGGTCAGAGGGATGAAACTCACCTTAGGGTCGGGTTCCGTGATGTCCGAGCTGCTCGTGCAGTAGGCCGGGCTGGATCGGGCCAGGGGAGGGCGTGATACATAAAACATGTCTTTGGAGGACGCTCGATGGAGGTGGTCGCGGTCCTGAAAACTCATCTGGGAGCGGGATGGCATGACCCCACCGGTGGAGGTAGGGGAAGGCAAGCGAGTGATATCTATAGAGCTGGAGAAGAACAATTACAGTTGTGATTGTTGTTCCTACACTGGTGCTCCACAGAATTAGTGGAATAAGTTGAAAAGAACAAAAGCCTACAAACACACAACCTACCTATTGAGATCTCTCATCATGAGATTTTGAAACTCCGATGAGATTCCCCGGTTGAAGCTTGGACGTGACAGCAACCTGTCTGACTGCCTCTCTTGGACCCTGTCTGTTTGATGACTTGGCTGCCTCTGGAGGTGGGGGTTACGCAAGGCCATACTGATGTCATTCAGGAGGCGGGGCAAAGGGCCCAGTTTGATGATGGCATCCTGTGTGTACATGAAAAGGGACAGCTAGTCGAGATGGCAGAGGTCCAGAGGTTCCAGGAAGTCCCCCAAAGGTTAATATTCCTATGGAGAAATCCTAAATATATCTGACTATGCCTGTGTGACAATGCGTATTACCCTCTGAGCAGTTGTCAATCATCATGATACCACACACACTTGTGAGCTGCAAAACAACAGCAGGGGGCGATAAAGCTATTTCAGCTTCACATCTCGTAAGTTCTTTCATTCATAGATCTTCTGCTTATTATCTTTTTTTTTTTTTTTTATCACAGTACGACCAAAAAACATGTTGGACGCACAACGACAACATTCACACACCAACTCAACTCAGTGTTGCTACTGGTTTTATTGAGGTTTACCTTGCTAAGCTGAGCCATGACCTCCCAGAGGAGACTGTGCAGTATAGACAACTCTCTGCCCAGGTCAATGTATCCCTCAAAGCCGCCCGCATTACTGACACTGTCCAGGTTGGAGATCTCGTACAGGAACTGCTGCATGGAGCCCCACTCCATCTCTAAAAACTCATTCATGAAAAACATGTACTCCTCTTTGCTGCCAAACCTACAGGGGAGGATGAGAGAGCAGGGTTAAATAAAGAGAAAGAGAAGAAAAGAAATCAAAGACAAGTGACCAGTATAATATTGTTTTAGTACTTACTACTAGTAAACTAAAAATACTCATGGTTTGTTGTTTTAGCTTCACTGAACTCATAACTTCTCTTTAAGCAACATTAAGCTGCTGCTGATGTCGGTTCTGTTGTAACAGATTAGCTTGAGGTTCGACGGGAAGGAAAGTTAACTGACTTGGAGAAGTTGGCCAGGTTTTGCACAACTTTGGCGATGAGGGTGAGCGTGCGTGATGTCTGCTCGTCGGGATACTCCTGGGTGAGGTTGAAGAGTGATGGCGACATGATGGCAGGACACAGGAAGCGCAGGAAGAGAGAACCGCTGATGAGCCGGTCAGCGATGTCTTCTCGACCCCTCTCGGCACAGCGCACTCTCCAGGAGGCAAACACTTCTTTGAGCTCTCGTGGGAACACACTGCGAGGAGGTATACTGAACGTCACAAACACACACTGCTTCTGAAGTGTAATATGTGTTTAATTTGAGGAAGGAGCGCAAAGACGCAGGACCCTCGTGCGTTTGCTCACTGCTCACCAATGGGAGTTGACAATCTTGCAGAGTGCCAGTTCACAGCACATTCGGAGATTGGCTTGGTGGTCTGGGAGCACAGAGGGTGGCGTTCTCATGGGGTCCACCTCACAATTTTCTTCTGACTCATACAAGGCCCTTATGAACTCCCCTACAAACAGCATGTCATTAGTAACTGCCACACTGCAGCGAGATGAGGTCAGGGGCGTAAATAACAAAACACAAGAATCGACACCATGATACAGTCAACATACAGCTACACCGCCAGCAGAGGATGTGTCACATGCGAATAGGTTTATATCAGCTTATTTAGGATTTCAAAATCAAAATGATGGTTTATAGTTTATGTATCATTTGACACAGCGTTACCGTAGAAGAACTCCAACTGCTATTACCACTCAGCAGTGGCGTGCAAAGTAATAAACACGTGATTTGTATGACGTGGACGTTAAAAGTGACTGGGGGGCTAATCAGTCTCAATCCATCATCCGTGCATTTGATTTGTAAATGTTGATGTGCTGTGGCTACATCAAATTTATCATGACAAATCAGATCAAATTGTCAAGAAATAAGAAGATTCTACTTCGGCTATGAAATAATATTCTTTCCCATATATTCACACAAGCTGGATTTTTCTTCTTCTCGTCCACAAGCACATGTAAATCGATCGATGTAATCATCACCACATCACTCAGTACGTGGGGGCAACAGATCAAACGATCTTAAAGAGAAAGTGGGGTTGATTCATCTTTTCATTAAAAGGTCATCTCTTTATCACCCGACTCAATTTGGAATCTGACAGGAACGTGATGCGCTTCCGTTCTTACAGCGACAAGCTCAAACGTCCCCGTGGTTAAAGACATGGCTCACCTATCGCGTCCTTGAGGTACTTATGTCCGATCAGTTTGAGGTACTCTTCTATGGCTTTGGTGGCCAGAGTGTTCTCTCTGAAGATAAGGTGTTCTCGGTCGATGAATCTGTCTACCTCACACATTGCCATGTCGGACAGGAAGTCCTGTGGGAAGACGAGCAATCATTCTCTTTACATAGATGATGTTTGCAGCAGCGACCAAAGACACATCCTCCGTTCCAATGCCTCTTACCTTAGCTTTTCCAGTGCTCTGCAGTATATGCACCAACGCACACGCCACTTCCTCTTTGCTCTTGACGCTCAGCACGGGTTCCAGCACAGCACACAAGGTGCGGTAGTTATTGGTGACGTACTCTGCAAACTCCTTGTACAGCTCCATGGGTAGTATGTTCATGGTCTGGAAGCGGGATTTGAGGCGTAGGGACGCATTGATGATCTTTCCCCCTCCGACGCCAGCTCCCTTGGTGAGGACGCTGGGTTGGATGACCGGGTACCACTGCTCCACAAACTGACGTCCAGTGATGCTTGAGATGGGGATGCTTACAAGTCCTAAGTATGTGCTCTTTTCCTTAAATGTAAAACAAGAGATAATGGTGATATTTAGCATTAATCAGACTAATTTGTCTGAAAACCTAATTTAAAACGTATCCACCTGACTGCGCATCACTTAACTAATGACCGTTTCTGCCACTTCTTCCTCTCCAGTCCGTACTGTGAAACAGCATCAACTATGAAAACTGCCAACCGCCAGTTTTCATTCCAATAAAACAACCAATCAATTAGAAAAGCATTCGGTCAGTGCAGAACTCCACCAAGCAATATTTCTTTTATATTTGAATGTTCACCAAATACTCATTTAATCTACATCGATCCCTTGATGAAAAAAAAAAAAATCCGCTTACAATTTGGACACAGAGTGATGCAAGTTTTTCAATAGTCAATGACAAACGTCACAGTTTTGCTAATGGCACTTTTCTTCTGGAAAGCTTCTTGCTCCATAACTATTGAAGATACAACAAGTCTGTTCACACATCCTGACTCAGCAGACTCTCAGCTACTATTTGGTGTTAGTTCATGTCTTTATCGTTATCCGTTGCCTTACAGTAACACAAAGTCTGCCAGCACCACAACATTTCCTTTGTAGATCATCGTATCCAGACGTTTGAAAGGATCTGGATCAAACTTTGATATGTTACAGAAACTATAGGGAAAAGATCTTTTTTTTTTTGGCCAAGCTGTCTGACCATTGATTGAGGAGTTATATATTCATATATTGAAAATGGCCCTCGCAACGATAGCGAAACCTTCAAAACTCCTGGATCCGGTTGGTTCCACAACACTACCAACATCGAACCATCTGTTCTTTGTCTCATTATCAGTATTCCTTGAAAATGTCATTAAAATACGGTCATAACTTTCTGAGTTGTTTTGCTAACAGAAAGGCAAATGCTCGCAAAAACCAAACCACGGCGGTAAAACCAGAAACACACTGAAAAGACTGAACTCTGTCTTTGTACCTTGCGTCTCTTCTTGTCCGTCTCCTTGTACAGGTGAAGGCGTAGGTTGCGGACAGCTGGCAGGTTGTTGAATTCAAAGTGCTCGCCCCAGAAGACGGTGTCAGTGCGGGGTTTGCTGGTGGTGCGTGCGTACAACATGTCGTCCAGACAAAGTTCGCAGTAGTAGCGTTTCTTTGCTGGAAGCTCACGAGCCTCAATGATCCACAGTTTGAGCACATTATCCACCCGCCGGCTGTTGTCCTGCACGGAGGTTGGGGTGGGGTCAAATATAAGGTCAGGTGCATTGATACATCAGCAGAAAGCTTCACAGGAGTCGGTATGGCACAGTGCCGGGAAGCACATGACAAAAACGACAAAAGCAGAGAAGGTGTGTGTGATGAACAGGTGACAGCAGGTCAGCCTGCAGGAGAGCGGAGGAAATGACAGGAAAGGAAAAGACGGTGACACGGCAGCGAGTGACTGCCGCTGCCGCACTCCATAAACTCTCAACATGTAAACATACATCAGCACAAGAGGATGAATGCACCAAAAAAAAAAAAAAAAAAAAAAATCCAAAGACAACATATAAAAGAAGAGTCTGACAGAGAAAATACAAAGACACAAAGGACACAATGCACATGTGCTTCAGAGATGAGGGACAAACAATGGCGGTAATATTTCTGGAGACAGCTACACGTCCTAATCATGCTCACAAAGCTATTGTTGACATCCCCCATGGGAAGAGACAGCAGCGTTTTGATTGCAGAGGGATGTTTCAGCAAACGGGGGGCTGAGTCATTTCAATCGGGCCGAAATGCCACCGTCGTTAGCCCCCTGTTTGGTTCAGTCCTAATTTAGACAGCTCAATACGAGGGAATCAGCACGATCCAACGTTCTAAGGCTCTCCGCTTGTGTCGAGCACAAGGCATAATTAATTCTCCCTTTGATTGGCCCGGGCATCTGGTGCTCACACAGTGCAGCAGCACCAGCAGGTCCAAAACTTTATATCAAGTTCTGGAGCTTCTGTCACTCGCATACATCTTAAAAAAAAAAGAAAAAAAGAGTGAGCGCTATCGTGGTTCAGACGCCGACTCTTCTTTAAAGAAGACAAACACTGAAATCTGCAGTAATCAAAGAGACTTAGTGATAATCTTTGTCTCTGTCGATGCGTCTGTCGTGGGACGTGTGTGTTGTCGAGCCAGGACTCCCACAGTCCGGGCATCTGGACACGACAACGCTGATGTTTCATCTCAGTCGAGCTTAATAACTCATCCTTCCTGGTTCAAAGTGCTGTATCATTGCATAGTCGCTCACTGTGGTGCGGGACAATGTCAGAGAACTACGAAATCTTAAAAATCAGGATACTGGTTTGGTGAAATGACGAGCAGGATTACTTTTTTTTTTTTTTTTTTTCTTTCTTCAAGCTGTGAGGATGGAAAATTACAAAAGTTTAAAGCTGCACTAGTAGGAGACATAAATGTGAAATATGCTTTCATCTCTACTCAAAGTGCTGCAACAAAGGAAGGAGAACTCTTCTGTATCTGCTTTCAGACGTGGGCCTGAAAGTCAAACAGGAGTCCCTCCATGCCCCCTCTCTCAGAAAGTGAACTGTTTGGCTGCAAGTAAAGAAAAGAAAAGTGTACTAATATACTGTGATGTGTGCCTTGCTGATGTAATGATTTCTTCATTTGTATTTCAGTTTTAAATAGAAGAAGTTAGGGACAACAAAGCACAATATGATTCTGACTGTGTCATGGATGAGGCAACCCTCTGTTCACGTGGAGGTTACAAACGCAGTAAAAGCTTCACCATGACTTGAACCGCTGACTCACACCTTTCGCAGCTCGTCCCTTCAGTATCCGGACGTTTTCAGGGCTGCACTATTTACCAGCGATACATTATCAGATTTGTGTTTCTGAAATCGTCAGTTTGGATCCTCTTGACTTGACATATTACTGCATGCAGCTTTAAAAATATTCACCTCCTTTATTCAACACAGACACAACACAGACACGAGGATGGAGTTCACACAGAGACATGAAGCGGGGAGTTCTTATCGTAAACATCGACGTCGACGTCAGACGGGGAGGAGAGAGAGAGACACACAGACAGAGGGTTCGGCCATTTTTTTTTTTTTTTTTCCTCTACCGCATCCCTTTCTCTCCCCTCACCTTGTTGGGCTTGACAGCTCTCTGCAGGTTCTCGATCCATTTGTCTCTCTCTGCAGCTGAGCGACACGCAAAGCACTTGGTTCCTGATGCCGTAGTCACCTGAGGTTATAGCCAATGGTAAATTCAACAACCACAGCCATTAGTAACTATGGAGACTGCAACTAAGGTGCAAACACAATGTCTTGTTTTCATTCAACCTCTGTCATGTTCCACTTATGGAAATGTGATGGAAAAGCTGGCAGAATCCTGCAGCAAAATAATGTGGGGACTAGAGCTCATTTCAGTGACCTGGCTTCTCACATTTCTGCATGAAAAAAAAAAAAAAAATCCAATTCACATCATTGTCACTTGTCAGGAATGAACAATCTCTGAGCAATTTCCTGCTCTGTGCTGCACTTTGCGTGCATGCTTGTTTGTCCCACTTCTCACCTCAAAGCAGTACTCCTGTCCCAGGATGCTCGAGTGGACAGGTTTGATGATGGCGTCCTCATCCAGCGTGAGGTCCAGCGCCTCGGCAGCGCTGCTGGGAGACAGTAGGGACTCATGGGAGTGGGACTCTTTGAAGCTCTGCATCAAACGGGTCCTGTGAGGAACGAGTTGTAATCAGAATCAGAGGAGGACAGGGAGTCTTTCATATCGACGGCGGCCTCGCGCTACTTTCAACGTGTTGTGTAGCTGGTGCGATATGTTGGAGAACGAGACTAGTTCAAGGCATTTCTAATGTTTAACGTGTCTAAAGCAAAAGTAGAAGAGACGACTGACAAAAGTGGGTAATTACAACACAATTACAATTAAAACAAAACTGATGATGATAACACAAGTGAAGTCAAGCAGGGTTGTGCATTTCTGTAAAGTTCAGGAAACTCTGAAACTCTTGTCATGCCGGAATAATACAAATGAATACGTAACACTGCTGTCCAAACTATATTCAACAGTTATTTTATGATTTTACGACGTTTTGACATTTTCTATATATATTTTCCTCCCATCAACTCTTCAACTCGGCTGTTCCAGAGAGAACAGGAGCAGTCACAGTTCTTCAAGCAATAACGTTTATGAACATTCTGAAACTATCCCATCTAAATTATTTAACAGACAGCTGTAAAGTGTAAAGGGAGGATCAAACCGCAGATGCCACAAGATTCATAGTCAGGAGAAACCTGCACGCTCAGGAATAATCCCCTCATCATCCACGCAGCCAGACGTTCGTGAGGACTTGTTTCTCACAAAGTGTCACAGCTTCGTCTCTTCAGGACACTTTATTAAACCCACATTTCAAGAAAGATGGAGCTGCTTTAAAACATTCATCGACCCAGCACACATTCGCTACACCATTATTAATCCTGAGAGACGCATCCAACACTGAACAGGGTTCGCACTACAACACACATACGCATGCATGCACGCACGCACCCACACATACACACACACACATGCATGAAAGCACGGCAGTTCAGCAAGTCACTTAGACAGACGTAAGATGACACAGTAAGTCTAACCCGACAACGAAGAGGTGTGACGAAGCAGTCAGGGAAGAATAGAGGAGTTAAAAAACAGAAATAAATCCTCTGTGCTCAGCCTCTCCTGTGCGTTCACTCTCCTCTCATCTGTGTTCAATCATAACATTCATCAGACAACAGAGCGCTGATTACATGTAGGGGATGGGGGGGAGGCAGAGAGAGAGAGAGAGAGAGAGAGAGAGAGAGAGAGAGAGAGAGAGACAGAGAGAGAGAGAGAGAGAGAGCGAAAGGAAGAAAGAAAGAGGGGGATAAAAATAGACCCGAAGGAATGAGTCAGATTGTGGGGGAATACAGAAGAAGGGAGAGAAGGAGTGGGGGAGGTCATGAGAGTATGAGAGAGGAAGAAGTGAGACTGTCTCTCAGAAGGAATCTCATCGATTATGTAAACAGAGCATCCTTTGGAGATGAAGAAGGAGAGAGCTCGAATTAGAGGAAAGAAAGAAGATGGGCGGAAGGATGCAAGAAGCAAAGTGCTGGAGGTAAAAGCGGAGGTCTGTGGCGGTGTCAGTGGACACACACACACACACACACACTTCTGCAGACAATCCAATAATTGATGTGCAGCGTCGTGTTATTTCTGAAGTAATAAATAGAAAATGTCTTTTTTTTCTCCAATATGAAAATTTGCTTTTCATTCGCATGAATCAACAGTGGACCTTGTTTACTGGAACGCCGCTGAGGCTGAGCAGAAGTTAAACATTTGAGTGTTATTTGTATTCAGGACGTGCGGTCGGTCGACCAAACTCGCCGATAGGAAATGAATCCCAGTGAATCACTATTATTACCATTCGTTTGGACACGTCAGATGTTATGTTATATCGTAGCTGCTCATCTGCCAGCTGTATTTCAAACAGGCCAATGTCGAGACCTCAGTATTCCAAAGAACATACAGAACTCCGTCTCCACACTGTTGGCCTATCGGGAGAATACCCAAGGGAAGTTGGAATATACATTTTCTATTGGGTCTGAATAAATGAGCAGCGTTACTAAATACTTCATATTTTCGATAATA
>JBBMJM010000022.1:1504274-1517638 GCA_037832705.1 Centriscus cristatus
ACACACACACACACACACACACACACACACACACACACACACACACACACACACACACACACACACACACACACGTTGTGGCGACACTGATTTTAGCTCCTACCTGCATCTCTGAGAGCGGAGGTGCAGAACTCGCCCACAGCGTGAACTTACGATCTCCGGTCTCCATGTCCCACATTGAAACTTCATTATTCCCCTGGACAGCTGCAGACAGACGTAAATAAGTCTTCCACTTCGTATGTACATTCTATTTACAGGAGTAGTTCAGTACTGTTCCTGTGTCAGCTTCTGCTTATTTAAACAACAATGATTCCCATTGTGTCTCTGGACATTTCCCCTTTCCCACATCCCCCTTCATTTCCCTCTGCAGGAAACAACAAGGTCCATATTTCCACTAAATACATCCTCAATCAGAGTGACAGTTTTGAATCTAAAAGAAAAAGATCCACTTCATCTACTACAGTGCTTGTAATCGTTGTGCTGAACGTCCAGATAAAACGAGACCTGGACATGATTTGGTCTCTTACCCGCGATGACAGACGATTGGTAGAGGGGATGCATGAGCAGCCGCCTGATTCGTGCCCTGGCTGGGTGGGAGTGGTTAGAGATGGGGAGCTGAAACCGCATATCCCAGCAGGCCATGGTGCCACTGCTCGTCCCTGCAGAGGGAAACGACACGTTTGTGTTCCAGCACTCAAACTTTGTTTAAAAGTTGATCAAACCACATTCAGTTGTAAAATGTTCTGTGTGACGAATGTCAAACAAAAACAGGAAGGTACGTACCGACACAGAGCCAACACTGGTGCATGTCAACACTGAAGGAGGTGATGAGTCCCAGACGGAGGTCATGGCGTAGCGTCCAGGCATTGGAGTCAGAGCGAAGGTCCCAGCCAACCAGAGAGCCGTTGACGGTGGCGTACGCCAGCACGGACTGGGCGCCGGAGTTGAAATGGTGGATGTCGACCGCACAGCCATCCTCCTGGAGGTTCAGGGACCTGGGAGGTGTCACCAACAGAGAGCTACAATCTGCATCCAGTCACAAAAATATCATTCATCATGGTCGTTTCAAAGATGCTGAACCAACATGGACGTGAGCTCGGCTCGGATTGTGATTTCTGTTCTGTTGATATCTGGGGAAAACACTTCTTTTAGGTGTACTGAACCACTGGAATCTGTTCGGTCAGAAGATTAGTTCACCGAATTCTTCAGTGTCGATAGTCAGAACATCAAGGAGGTCGCCAAGCTGCTGACACACTGTTTCAGAGTGAGTCGCTTTCAGTCAGTGATTCGAATCAATAGACTTGTTCACCCACACTCAGCTGAACAATGAAATGAACAGACCTTCTCAGACGGTGAGTCAGCACAATTCCTTCACCCAAAAGACCCACATATGTGTGTGTGTGTGTGTGTGTGTGTGTGTGTGTTACCTGGTCTGGAAGGGCTGCACTTTGGGGGATTTCGGTGGTTTATTTGCCTCAACTGCCAGCAACTGAATGGATCCGTTGTCAGAGGCCACCGCTAAATAATGTGACCCCTGACAAAAGGTCAGGGTTTTCACATGGCCGCCAATGCGCGAATAAGTCAGCACTGACCTGCAGACGCACATAACAAAGTTAGATGAACCTTGTAATGAATACAAGCTCCTGACACACATTCAGACACGTTCAGAGACTCACCGGGTGGTTGTCGTCTTCCCCTCCATCTTTTGACTGTCCCAGACTTTTACGGTGCCATCATTGGAAGCCGTAGCAAATATGGAGTGCTCGTCTGAGACTCTGATGCGGTTCACAGCAGCTTTGTGCTCGTGCAAGTGGGCGACCAGCAGCCCTTTTGGGTGCCACCCTGCAACACGCATACACAACAGATGAAGGACTCCACAGCGCCCCCGTCTGCATTAAGGCGTTATCTGCAGCAGCGTGTTACCGGGCGGAGGAGGACGGCTCTCCCACTCGGCGCTCTCCATCATCTGTTTGGCCATTCGCTCGGCGCTGCACTGCTCTCTCTTCTGCTGCACCAGCTGCTGCAGCTCCGCCTTGCAGGTGTTGATTCGGCGCTGGTAGGCCGGTCCGCTCGCCACTGACTGCAACACAGGAACTGCTGGAGCCACGGCGCTCTTTCGGGATTGATGCGGTTGTCCATCGGCCTGGAAGCACGTCACATAGAAGAACACAGGAGGGCTCACTGATGAAAGGTCCATGGCGTAAAACATCAGTGTAGAACTACGTATCCTGGACACACCTGAGCAATGACAACAATCATTCAAATCAGGAAGGGAACGTGATACCATGGTGAGCTGGGGGGTGGATGGCTCTTGAGAGCCGAACATGCTCTTCCACTCCTCATTCATGGTGGAGTCCTGCTTCGTGTGCTTCCTCGCTGCACAGGAAACACAAAAGAAACAAAATGTCAGAGCGACGCAGATGCTGGGTGATTCACACATGAGCACGGTCCGAGAGCATCTCCTGCTGGAGAACAGTCTGACACAGCCATTTCAAAACAAGTCACCATGACGACTGTGATGTGGTACCTTTCTTGTCCTCGGCCTCAGCTTTGGGTTTGACCAGGTCCACCTGGCGGCCGGTGATGCCAAGCATGGCCAGATCAATGACGCCCGTCTGGGTCGCCTCTCCCAGGTGGCTCTGCTCACCCATGTTTGCTTTGGCCTTGTTGGACTTCAGCATGAAGTCTTTGAGCGCCAGCAGCTTGTCCTCCTCTGCCTCCGTCATCCCCTGCACAGAAACCAATCAGAGGACGTCACGTACGTAGTGTAACTGTACATGCAAACAGTTTAGCTGCTGAGGACGTGAGCGTCCTGCTGTTCAGTGTCCTCAGAAGAACGCTGACCTGCGAGAGCAGCTTCTTCAGGAGCTGTGCGATGGCTGGGTCTTCAGGAGTGGGACATTCAGGAATGGATCCGGCGCGCTTCTTTTGTCGCAGCAGCAGGTGGCGGAAGAGGCTGGCAATGTCCTTGGAGCGCAGGGCATAGTCGAAGATGGAGCGACTGACCGGCTCCTTTAGGACGCTTAACAGGACAAGTTCCTTATCGATCTGAGGAGGGATAGAGGGATGTCAACAATCCTATGGTTGTTACCAGATCAGAGGGTGATCTACACGACGGGTCTGTCCCACCTGAATGATGGGCTGGGTGATGAAAGGGTTGAGATGGGGCATCAGTTTGCAGTAGACGTCAGCCACATTGATGTGCTGCGCCACCACGGTGATAAAGCCAACCGCGCCGTAACGGATCCACAGGTTGGGGTGACACAGGAACGGACCTGCAATGAATCACAATGTACAAATTCTACCTGGTGAACTGGAACCCGATGCAGCAAATACGCAGAACTTAAGTGCTGTAAGTTAGACTTTATATGTCTGTTCTTTTGCAAATGGTCACGTAATTGTCAGATGTACAAATTGGAGTAAAATCTGAAATCACATCGACACAGGCGGCATCATGAATGATCGATTACTGTCTCGTTTATACAGATTATTGCCTGGTATACAAAGACTACTACAAGTTCAAGCGACCTAATGCAGCGTACAGGACACACACCGCCGCCTGCAATACGACCTCGCAGACAGAACCGGAAGAACCGTCTCACCGATGTCGCTGACGAACTCATACAGGTGAGGTTTTTGCAGCAGGCCCAGCTGGCACATGCACGTGAGCGAGTTCAGCGCTTTATAGATGACGAACTCCTCGGTGTCACTGAGCCCCTGCTGCAGGAGGGGCTTCAGGATGGAGGAGCTCTGCCAGCCCACGTACGCTGCTACACCTTCAATGGGGGACAGAGGCGCAGGTAAACAGCACAACATGAGCACACCTTTGGTTCGTTTTTATGAATTCATTGTGGTGCATTAAAAAAATAGAACAGCAGTAACTGACTAGTAGATAGTCAGTGCAGATCTGCAGGCTCCCACACGTGTACTGGTTTGTCGTTAATCAAACGACTGACCTGATGCTGCCAACGCGTGAGGGACGTTATTTACTTCGCCAAGCAATGATACTTTCTACTTCCAGAGGTGTGACACCTCATACGTAACGGGAACTCAAAACACCAGAACACATTCGGGTCATTTCAGTGTGTCGTGTCATACCGACGATGCTGTCGAAGAACGCTCCACGCAGGTGCCAGTCGTTCTTGTCGTTGAGGAAGGTGATCATGTGCGACAGCAGGACATCGTTTGCCTTCTGTCGGCCGAAGAACACGCAGAGTCGCGTGATTCCGTTCTCCATCAGCGACTGTTTGACGACGTTTTCGGAGTCGCTCAGCAGTGTCACCACCTTCTGCTGCACCATCTCATGCAGCGCCTGCAGCTCTGGACATCACGCATGCACACGTGCACACGGCGTCATATTGATGGAGAACAAACCGAAGCAATCGCTGTGTTCTGTGTGTGTACCTGAGTCATAGTTTTCATTAGGGTGGAGCGTTCCCTCGGTGTCTTCGCCACTTGTGTCATGCTCCGTGTTCACGTTATTTTCCTGAACCAACTCCAGGAAGCGCAGTGCGCTCTCTGCGAGGTGGGCGATGTTCTCTGTGCAGTGGTGAGAAGGAAACAATCACTGACCTCATGAAGTGAAAACACTACGACGAGGGTCTTCCAGAGGACTCAGGCAGATAAAAACGATTTCGTTCTTTGGATGCAACGAAACAAATGGTCCTCGTTGATCTTCTGAGATGGAAACTGGAAAATCTTAATAAGAACATCACCTGAAAAAATGGTTTTAGACATTCCTCACTTGAAATAAGCAGAAAAATGTGCTAGTGGAGCAATGTTTATTTGCTTGTAATAAGAAAAAAACAATTTGCTCCAACTGGCATTTTTTCCCCCCGTTTTTTTTAAGTGAAAGTTACTTCACTATTTATTTTTTCAGGTGCTGTGTCTTATTTCAAGTCTAAATATATGAGCTATATCATATCTAGACATTAGACAATATCCTCCTCCAAGCGCTCACCTGCATACGCCAGCCTAACAATGGTGGCGTCGTCCTGAGCGAGGTGGGCAATACCAGGCAGGATGTACTCTGGGTAGATGTTGACATCGTTTCTAGGCACCTCTTTCACCAGTGCCAGCACCTTTGCAAGTGTGCGCACAGCCTGGGCGCGCACGCGGGGCACGGGGTCATTGCAGAAGTGCAGCATATAGGGTGTGATGCGGTCCAGCAGGATGTCCCCACCAAGCCGTGGTGCCAGGTGGAGGATGAGCTCCAGCGCTGCCAGCTTGGAGTCACAGGAGTGCAGGGTTTGTAGACAGGAGGTGATGACACACACCAGGACGATGAGGCCCTGCTGCTCCCTGGAGCTCACGTCCTGAGATGAGGAGGAGGAGGAGCCTGGACAGAAATAGTTTGTTTTTACCAGGCACCTTTTCAAAATAAAGTGTGGTTTCTAATCTTCAAGTGTCTCACACCTCGCAGATTGTGCAGAATGTTGTCAAGGTCTTTTCGAATGACAAGCACCCGTTCATCAGCTGACTGGAAGGTCTCCTTGGCAAACTGGGCCATGTATGGTAGTAGGAATGTGTAGAAGATGTCGGGGAAGGCTTTCCCTCTCTGCTGCTTCAGGTACTCCTCTGCTGTCAAGCGCTTCTCTGGCTCCCGCTGCACCATCTGAGCGACCTGAAAGAGGAGGGTCTTCGTTTTTCATTACGTCCAAAAACGAAAAGTAAAAGTACAACAAACTACGTTTGTCGATTAAAACAAATCAGTCACTACTGTAAAATACGACAAGCCAATGTTCTTTTACTAAACATTTAATTTCTTACATTTTTTTTAATCTATCTATATCTATACATTATTACATAAGTGAGATCACATTTATATTTATTGATAAGAAAAAATAACTGTAATCTGTAATTTTCTGTGATACCCTGGTGGAAAAAGCTCATTAGCCTGAGTCTTTACCAGCTCTCGGATGCTCTGGTCCTCAATCTTCTTGAGGACCTGCGCGGTCTGGAAGTGTCCTTTACGATACGCCAGCAGCTGCGACAGATCGAACAGTGGGACGCCCTCTGTGAAGAGCTCTGCGATCACACAGCCTGATCACAGAGAGAAAAATAACAGTTGACGGATTACCGTCAAGACTGTCAAGAGATTTACAAAGATTTAACCTCCAACCTCCTGACTCTTCTGAAAGTCACGTAAATGAGAGCAAGTGAATAAATGTGTCCATACATCGTATTCTTATGGCGTTCCTTTACATTCATAACGCCCATATGGGAGGAAGAGGGGGGGGAAAAAATCAGATGTTAATGCAAACGGCACAGCAGCTGGTGAAGAAACACTACCTGCAGAGAAGATGTCCATGGCCTGACGGAGCTCCCCTCTGCTCCTCTGGTTGTTGTTGGTGAGGTCCACCAGTGGCGTGTTCTGGTCACTCTCTGTCGTAAACATGCTTCCATCTACAAACCTCTCAGGTGCAATGTAGCACGTCCTCCGTCTGGACGTGTCAAAGAAGTAGTTGAAGTCGGCGGGGTTGTCTTCTGGAAGGTATGTCGGTTTGAAACTGGCAAAGTCACTAAGCAGAACCCAGTTCCAGCTGGTCACCATCACGTTCTCTGTCTTGATGTCCCCGTGGCGAACGCCGGCTTTATGAGCCTGGTCAACGGCATTGAGGATCTGAAATGCCAGCCAGCGCTTTTCCACATTGTTGAGGAAAGGACGTGTGCTGATGCGATCATACAGGTTGTCACGGACATACTGGCGAAACAAGATTGCAGCTTTCTCCGTCAGGGAGGTTTTCTGGAAAGGCAGGCAGTTCTGACAGGAGTGCAGCCGGATCTTCAACTCCTCCAGTTCCTGTTTGTAACTGGTCAGGGGCAGCGAAGGATCCTGGATGGCAAAGACTTTGACCACCACCAAGCCCTCTCGATGTTTGGCCCTGGCAACCTTGAAGAAGCGAGTGCTCCCCAGGCTCTTGTCATACTCGTGGTCGTGGATGTCTGAGAAGTAGCTATCCACAGATAAGATCTGAGACGGAGCGATGCCAGCCAGCTGATTCCCCATCACGTCTCAACACCAGTCTGTCAAAGAGTTAAGTGACAAAAAACACAGAATTATTCACATCCTCAACACACAAAAGCAAAAACAAAAACTTAAATAGAAGCTTCTCGCAAACGCTCAAAAAATACTACAAAGGAAAGAAAGAAGTTACATTCTTTGCAGACATAGTATTGTGTGCTGCAACTAGTGATCACTCTCATCAGCCCAGCAGAGATCATCTGCTTCAATAAACTACTTTCTTCTACCTTAATTTCTTCACCTTGAATTTGTATCATCTTTATACTTTGTGGTAACTGCATTTTCATATAGTGGCAGGTTTTGACACATGCACACTTGCCATCAGAATATTAGTACATGACAGGTCTAATTTGTCCAGTGCACTTTTTATTGCTTCACTATGAAAATGCCACTTTATCAGTGAGAAATTACCCACACCAACAGAAATCCACTCCATGTTTTCCTGGTTTCCTACACACAACTGCAGCGTCCACCAGTATCAAAGGAAGTTTGCTTCTGTTGCAGTTACCTTGGCAAAGAGATGACACCAGAAACATGGCTGTCAACATGTCCAGGTTTTAATATTACTTAGCTTCCAATCGTGATAGTGTCATGTTTTTTCCACGTTTTGATCAAACTGACAGCTTTTCTGATAACGGCACTTTGCACATAGTTAGTGCAAAGGAGTCACAAGCTTTTCCACTACAGGTTGACTCAACTCGCCTCAACGCTACCCAGCTTGTTCTTTTTGTTTTTGTTTCTACTGGCGATGGTACTTGGTATGTCTCTTAATACCTCATTTAATACCACATCTAAAAACATGTTAGAAGACACCAAAATGTAGGAAATTGCACCAATTCGACCCCGGGGATGAACAAGACCCCCCACACACGTACACATTTCTAACTGTTCCCAATTTTAATGTGCATACATGTGTGCATTGTGTCACATGTAATGCCTTTTGTCTAAGAAAGCCATAATTTTTCATGACATTTGTTTAAAAAAAAGATCGCTATAACGATCGACCTAGCTTTTGTGAAGTCTGGGGCTGTTTAACATCGAGGTTTGTCCAGCTGTTGAGCAGACCTCCATCTGAGCTGTCACATGATGTAGCTCCTCATACGTACGTAGATAACCTAGGGTAGCTTCCAGACGAAGGCTAACAAACAGACTCAGAACCACTGAAAGACTGTAAAGACAGTGATGTATTACCAGCTGGTAATGTGGCTGCTGCTGTCGACAGGACTGTGATTGTTGTTGTGTTAGCTTGTGCAGGTTAGCAGCACTCGTCGTCCCTCCGGTTCGGGTCGATGCTGCTGGCGGCGGCCTGCTGCAAGTGCTTTCAGCATGGACAGACGAGTGCGTCAGACGTCACATCGCCTGGAGGTCCCTAAAGCGGCCAGGCAACCGCCCAATAAGCTGTCGGTGACCGTAACGTAGTTTTAAGCTACAGTGACTTGACAAGTGAGGGCTAACCGATCAGCTTTCTCCAGCTGTTGTTATGTTTCCGGGTCAATGGACTCTTCAGTGCCCCCCACAGGTCAGAAAGAGGTAATGCAGGATCGTAAATGAGTATATTAAATTACAGAACGTTTAATCTGAAACTACGATTTTTACACGCGTAATGATGCGTGACGTATGTAATCAGTTTCCTGAATTCACGAACTTGCTTGTTTTGTGTATTGTTGCATGTTGGAAAGGCGCTTCAACATCAATACATAGCTGACTCTTGTTTTTTTTATTTCACAGAGTCCCTTTTTCACAGTCTTCGTCCTGACAAGACATAATACGCCGTTACCGTGGAACAAACCGAATCATACAATCCTCCTTAGCTGTGTTTCTAGTCCAGGTCAAGATTCACATTTAATTACAACTTTAAAACTACACTGGATTCTTGTTGTCTTTCTCCTGTTCTCCGCCTTCTGTTATGTCTCCTGAACCAATCAGCTCTCTGCTGCCCTTCTCTCACCTGTCATTTCTTCATTCACATCTTGTTTCCTGTCTCTCCTGTTCTCTGTGTGGATTCTGCTGCCTCTGTGGCATTCTTCCTCTGATGTTTTCATAGTGTACCTGCAAACTGCAGGATATTTCTCCCAACTTTCTTTTTCTTTTGGTCCATTGGGAATTATACACAAATTCAACTTTGACCTGTGGCAGGTTCCAGTACCTCGAGACAGCCTGTGTGATCAGACAGCAGCGGGAAAGGCAAGTTTGTTTGTACAGCAGTGTCAACTAAATGGTGCTTTACGATACAAAATGTTTTTGTTTGTTTACAAAAAGAAAGAAAAGAAAACAACCTGTTAAAAGGGCATAAAATACTTAGTTTGTTTTTAATAAATCATCACACAATACAAGACAATAGGAATACAAGCAACTAAACCTGAAGCAGCAAATGTCAAACTAGAATAAAAGTGACGACTGACAGTCCTCCACTGGCCCATGACCCAGAGCTGGAGCAACCGTGAGAAGATGAATGAATGACCTCCTCCACTGCCTGTGGTGAAGTGTATGTCATCAAACACTGAGTGCAGTGTCGCAAACCAGACGAAGACATCCAAACAGCTGTTCAGAACTATGAATGATTAGCTGTTGAAACACAGCTATTACAAGTAAAATTGTAGGGTTGAGGTGGGCCTAATTGATTGTAGCAGAAGACCTGCAGATCGAAGTTGTGACCTGATGACACTTCTTTCAACAAGAAGCAGAATGTAAACAGAAGGTAGGTTTCAGATGGTTCTATGGTTTTTGCGAGTTCATTTTGATGAGTCTGATAACCTTCTTTTTCTGAATAGATGACCTCTGAAAACTAATGTGGACAGTGGATGAAGTGCTGAACATTTGTACTTCAGTAAAAGTAAGTTATTATATCACAGAATTAATCAATTTCTATCATATTTTAATTTAAATATCTATTTAAATGTATTTAAACCATTGCTTGCAGAGTCATACGCATGCATCCACATAAATATAGTCCTACCTTCTCTTACAATAGTAACCAAATTTGTTACTATTTCCTGTTTCCTTAATGTGCTTTTATTGTGAAACAGTGTTCGGAAGTGCTTTGGTTAGGACATGGTGGACTCTGTTCTGTCAGAGCAAAACACTCTGTGGTGGGATTGTACGGAAGATGCTGAAGAAACGGGAGCTGCTGGTAAGTTCACCACTTTTTCCTGTTTATGTGAGAATGTTGATGAAATGGAGTGTAAATTGTCACACCGGCACCGTCGGGAGGTATTTAACCGGTCGCGGTGGGAGTCAGGCGGCAGGTTGTCTGGCTCACCGGGGGTCCCGCTCGGCCCGGGATACAGCTAATGTTAGCTAGTGCCCCTGTCACTGTGTGCGGACATGGTTCCGGTTGAGGCTCTCGAGTACCATTGTTCTTTTTCTGTCATGTGTTCTCCGTCGTTTGCGAGTCCCATCGAAGCTGTTAGCCGGACAGCTAGCTGGCTAACCAAGGCTGACGTCCCCTGAATAAGTTGATGTTAAGTGTTCTATCGTAACGATGATGACCCGGTCCCTTGGGGTGTCGGACATTCAACCGGTAGCCTCCGTGACAGGAGGCTACCGGTTGAATGTCCGAGGCAACCCCCCCCACACACACACACACACGCACACGCACACGCACACACACACAAAGACACACACACACACACCCTTCCTGAGGCGCCCGACCGGTGTCCAGTCCACCATTCTAATGGTGCCGATGGTGGTCGATGGTCATCAGTCGGTGATGTTTGTGTTCATGTCGTGTATAGTTGCAGTCACAAATATTCAACCCCCAAAGGTTTTAAGGATTTACCAGTTAAAGTAATTTCAAAGAGCAAGATTCTGCTTTGGATGACTTGTGATGATGGGTCAGATGTGTGGATGACTTTATGGTTCGCAGATTCGTCATTTTCACGAACAGGAAGTTACCTGGCAGCGTCAAGTGTCATTGCTCTAGACCGGGGGTCGGCAAACCTTTCATACTTATATTTCATAACTCTTTCATACTTATGTTGCGGCTCTGCATGGCTCGGGGAAACAAATTAAGTACCCTATTTAAATATATTGTAGGGAACTGATTAGAACAAGTAATACACTCCGTCTGTCTGCTGCCCAATGTACAATTGACAGCTACTTTTATTATGACCTTTATTGTGACTTTTATGTTCGTCACATGTTCGTGAAGAAGGAAAGTATTAAACACAGTACATCTCACACATTTCACAGTCATGGGTGAATTAAACAGGACACTTAACTAACCTTGCGAAATTAACAATACAACAAAAGCATATTAAAACACAAATGCTGCATTGCAGCACCACAGTAAAATAATATAGATTGTATTATTTTTTTGTCACTTAAAATATGCGTCACACTCTCCGACAGCACGCCAAAACGCAGTTCATTTATCGAGACTTTCAACCCTAGGTAGGCCAAGTATGGATAAATCTAAGAAAAGAAAAATATCTGAAGAAAATAGCATTTAATGATGCATGTGTAACCGATATGTAACTCTGGTTAGATTTCACGCAAAATCCGTGTTTTTGTTCCTGTTTCAGTTCTTACAGAAAAATTCAGTTTGTTTGTCTGTTTTGTTTCTTACGTGGGGGAGCTTTTATTTTGTTAAATTATTTTATTTTGATAAGTGCTCTTGGCAGAAGTGATGTCACTTTTCATGGCACTTGCCTCACTGGCCCCTACCCTGGAGAAGAGAGATAAGACACTATGAATGCTCTTGTTAGAACGGGGTTCAACACGTGGAAATATGAGTTATCATGGGGTCTCTTTTGAAGGTGTGTGTCGCGGGACATCGGGGAAAGTGCTGTAACGCACGTCTGTTATTTTGCATTAAACCAAGAAGCAGACCCGCGACTGTCCACGCCCCATTCTTCGGGCCACACATACATGACGCAGAGAGTAGCAGTCGGAGTGTCAGACCGAACCGGCTACACATGGGCAGACTCATTTACATTTAACTCTGATGATAACGGGTTACCAGTAACACACTATTTTGCTTATTTTTAAACACATATGATATATATATATATAAGTAATAACAAGTAATGGAATGAAAACAAATTGAAATATGTAATCTTTCATTGTACCCCCTGCATGTCTGTGGTTATTTGTGATCCAGTGGTCTGTGCTGCAGCACCCTAGGTTTTTCAGCTTCTTTCACACTCTGCTGCCTCCTTCCATTAAGCTCTGCTGGCGCCCTGATCAGGGTCATGTGAACGGCCTCCACTGCATCCCAGCAGCGTGACATGTCAGGGAACTACACCAGTGTTCCCTGCTGAACCCTTCCAAAGCTTCTGGCAACAAACAAACTCTCTGCAGAGAGGTGTGTGTGTACATGGATTTGATCTGTAGTGGTGTATATGTCAGTGTTTATATTTGAGATCAGTTTTCTATTGGCAGATAAAAAACAAACACTTCTGCTTTCAGAGCTGACGTCCATGTGAGAGAAGAGATTACCGTGATTACCAAACTAGGCTTCCTGTAATTGTTAAAACTGACACTGTTCTTTTGGTTTGACTGATTTAGCATCCAAGAATACTGTCGAACATCCTTCTACCTCAGTGGAGGATTTGTTTCAGAGGCACTCAGTGTGACGGGCTCGTTGTCCCCTAGAGGTCTCAGTGTCTGTTGTTCAAAGACTTATTTTATATATTTTATTTTATGTTTTGTTGTGAGAGATATTTTCTGTCATTGATTATTTGACGATTTCCACCCCTTATTCCTAATCCGAAACACTGGATGTTTAAACTCTTTTGCACATATGCTGCAGAGTATGAAATACACAGCCATCTTGACGTTCTTGGTTCAGGAGGAACGGATGCATGTCACTCCAGTAGTAGAAGAAAATATTTGTTAAATTTAACTAACCACAGAATCAGGATTCAGGTTTGCAGCTTCACTTGAGATGGGGGGGTGAGCCTCACCCAGCTTTCTGTCTCATGCTTTACAGATAAAAGATGAGTGCCTCAGTAGGGATCTGACACCACACTGACTTTCAGCTTGTGAATAGTTAGACTCGGGTCTAATTGGGGCGGCCGCTGGGAAATGCTGAGAAATCCTGCAGCCTGGAACAAGGACACATCCAGGCCACCTGTCTGTTTGTTTTACTTTGCATGACATGAATAAGATGAGGGCGCAGGACATAGACAGGAGACTTATCTGTCCACCAGTGAAAACCTACCGTGTGTTATACCATCATATTACTTTATTTCTCAGTTTCACACACACACTTACATCGTGTATCCTTGTGCCAAAGCGGATTCTGAAGCGTGCAAACAGACGCCTTGGTGGGTGGATGCTCAGGGTTATCATGGGTGCTGCTTAACGTGCCTGCATGTGGGAAAGTGTTATGGATGGT
>JBBMJM010000022.1:1547947-1559191 GCA_037832705.1 Centriscus cristatus
GATTCAGATTTTTTGGCCAGTTTTATATTATTATTATTATTACTGGACAGTTTAACTGGTAGAATATCCAGTTCAATGTAGACCCTCACAAATGACAAAACACAACAAATTATTTCAAAAAATTCAATTCAGGTTTTCAAAAAATAAATAAATAAATAAAAAAGCTACAAAAAACAAACCAAAAACAACCGATGTGTGATTGTTTCCAGGGTGGCAGCTTTGGGCCTGGCTGCAGGCGTCCTGCTGGTTCTGATGCTTTTCTGTCTCTACCGGGTTCTGTGCCCGCGAAACTACGGACAAAACGGGGTTTCCCATGGGCGCCGGCGCCGCGGAGACCTGCCCTGTGACGACTATGGGTACTCGCCACCCATAAGCGAGATCTCGCCACTGCTGCTGAGGGGCCACAGTATGGTGAGAGGGGTAGACCCACTACGGAGAGAGGATGGCGTCACCTCAGGTGTAAACAGGGGCTCTGTCTCACAGGACATCGAGTGTTTGGCCAGCGACGGGATGCTGCTGGCCAGCTGTTGCCTGGCGGGACAAATCCGTGTCTGGGACGCCCAGACGGGCGACTGCCTGACCGTCATCCCCAACCACGGGTGAGACACTGTAACTGAAGTTGTCCTGCCTTGATAATAGAATAGAATATTTCAAATCAGCCGTCCCCAACAGTTTTTGTACCAGGGTGGTTGGGGACCACTGTGTCAAATGATTTAACCCCCCCTCCCCTCCTCTCACACGCACAGACTGAGACGTAGCAGCAGCAGTGGCTGCTGGGAACAGAGGGACGGCTGGGACAGCGTGGGAGCGGCCGCGGAGTGTGAGTGTTTCAGCTCGGACGGTCCCGACGCCTCCATCAGTGGCGACGGCCGATCAGAGGACGATGGCTACCCGGTGAGACGCCGCACCGCCCCCGCCCGTCCGCCGCTGTTCACCGACCAACCCGACCTCACACCGCTCATCGACACAAACTTCACCTGCCAGCTGCCCTGCCACCCTGTCACACCTCCGAGGGGAGGCTTTGACTTCGGGGGCCTGGTGGAGCGCGCCTACATGGAGCACGAGCCCCCCACTTACCCCTCCCCCTCCTCGGCTTCATCCTCACCGCCCTCCGGGGCTCACCTCCAGAGGAGACCCAGCCTCGGGGATGTAGTGACCCCTCTGAGCCAGGAGAGGGCGCCCTCAGCATGGACACAGAGCACAGCGGACTGGGACAGCTCCGTCTGGGCCATGGAGCTGCGAGGAAACCTGATCGCTGCTGGGAGGAGCAGCGGTAAACTGGAGGTGTGTTCATAACGTGTGTGACGTTGTATTCCATCCTTCTTTATCAGACGTTTTCATGTAGCGTTGAACTGCTTTTTGCGACGTTAAAATAGAAATCCTCCGCTGTGTTTGTGTGTCTGTATGTTTGAACTCGGGACATCAAACCTTGTTTACATCCAGTTGTGGGACGCAGTGGAGGGATGTTTGCGCTGCAGTAATGAAGACGGTGTCTCCGGGATCACGGCTCTGGCGTTCCTCAACAACAGGTAGGAGACGTCACCTGTCCGTCATCCTCACCGTCCAGAAACAGAAATCAACGGTGCTTCATCCCCCTTCACAGGATCGTAGCAGCTCGGCTCAACGGGTCTCTGGATTTCTTCACGGTTGAGATAAACAAGCCTCTGGGTCTGCTGCAGTACAGAGGTACACACACACACACACACACACACACACCCATAATTTGTCACAATAGAATTAAAAAAGTCCTGAAGAATCCTCCGATCAGACGCTCTTGTCTTCCTCTGCCCTCAGGCGGCCCCGGGCGGGTCAGCGTGCCCCCCTCTCCCTGTTACAGCAGCGAGGACGTGATCAGCTGCCAGCTCACGCGCTCGGTGCAGTGCGCTCACCAGAAGCCCATCACAGTGCTGCGAGCAGCCGCCGGCAGGGTCGTCACTGGCAGCCAGGATCACACTGTCCGGGTCAGGAGGGTCCCAGTCTTTGCTCCCTCCACACTGCTACTGCTGATGTTTCTTTCTTCTTTCCAATCTGTCTTTCTCCCACATTTATAAAATGAATTAACACCCTCTCATGTGCACCGGGAATAAAATCCTGATGATTTTATTGTGATTCTTTTCCAGGTTTATCGTCTGGAGGACTCGTGCTGCCTCTTCACCCTGCAGGGTCACTCCGGTGGGATCACAGCCATTTACATCGACCAGGTAAAACTACATAATGAGCGTGTTCATCCTCTGAAGGCAGCATCACCTCCACCACGGAGCTTATGAGCTGCTTGGTGGAGGTCTGCGCTCTCCGAGTGCTTCTTGGTAAATTACTGCTTTGTTACTGAACACGTCAAATACACTGGCTCAATCAGCTTGATTTGAAATCGTTCTCTCTCCCTCCCTCCTCAGACGATGGTTCTGGCGAGCGGCGGGCAGGATGGCGCCATCTGCCTGTGGGATGTCTTGACCGGCAGTCGGGTCAGCCATGTTTACGGTCACCGCGGCGACGTCACTTCACTGGTCTGCACCACTTCGTGCATCATCAGCTCAGGACTGGATGACCTCATCTGTATCTGGGACCGCAGCACAGGGATCAAACTCTACTCGATACAGCAGGTACGGTGGGGTCGGGCTCCAGAACAACATTTATCCCTCTTGTTACTTTTGTAGTAATGCTGACAAAGATCCATGAATCCAGTGCAACTCTTGCATAAAGTTGCAATCTGTCAAGCCACCAACAGGGGGCGAGCAATTGGTTATTTATACACCTCTGCTGGTGTTTGCTTGTCTCTGTTCGCAGGTAAAGGTATAAAGGGATTTTGATGACATTTTCATGAAATGCTGATAATGAGACAAGGAACAGATGATTAAATGTCGGAGGTGTTCTGGAACCATCTGGACACAGGATGAAGGATTCTTTATCATCGCGAGGTCATTTCCACTATGTGTGTTGGTAACTCCTCAATGAATGGTCCGTCTGTTTGGAAAAAATCAAATCATGGGACGAAGCTTCATGCTCCTTCATTCGCTCTACTGCGCCACCAAGTGGACAATGAATATAAAAATAGAGTGAATATAATTGTGTGGCTTTGCCTTAAGTAAATAAGATTAGATTATGAAAATAATGGGCAACATGGGACACATCAACGGACCCATCACTGTATGTATTGTTTCACCTGCTCGTTGTGTGGTTAAAGTATGAGAGACTGTACTTTGTAGGACAGTGTGTTTCTGGGAAAAATCCTAATTTGTAGATTGACTAAGATGCGATAAGATAAAAGACCCCAGGGTGATGTAGTCACAGTGATGTGGGGAAGGAATAGACATTACAAATACCAGTACTGGAGGAGTTTTTACAGTCAGAAACATGTCAGAGTTCTCAGTGTTTCTCTTATAAAAGTTCAAATTGTTCCATCATGTCCCACCACGTGCACGTGGCTGTGTCCGCTGCCCAGTGAGTCTGATGGCGCGAATGTGTCCGTCTCCACCAGGAGGTCGGCTGCGGCGCCAGTCTGGGCGTGATCTCTGAGTCTCTGCTGGTGACGGGGGGCCAGGGCTGTGTCTCCTTCTGGGACCTGAACTTTGGGGACCTGCTGCAGACGGTTTACCTGGGCCAGAGCAGTGACGGCCAGGGCGTCCGCCAGCTCCTGGTGCTGGACAACGCCGCCATCATCTGTGACTTTGGCAGCGAGCTCAGTCTGGTGTACGTGCCCTCGGTGCTGGAGAAGCTGGACTGAGGTCCGTGAGAGGACCGTGGATAGCTGCTTTCAGCACTTGCAGGTGGAACTTGTCTGACACGGGTTCTGCCGGTCTGCATCTGTACGGCGGTGAGTTTCACACGAGGAAGATGAAACCGAGGACCTGAGATTTTGAGGTGACAACTTTCACGAGTGTTTGTTCCAAAACGGCTCGATGCTTCTTGCCACCCGAGGACACATCAGTTACCAGTGTGTGCTTTGTGTGTGTGTGCGCGCGTGTGCGTGTGTGTATGCGTGTGCGTTCAAGCGGCTCTGCCCTCTAATGCTGCTGACATGGTTGGCACTTTACAGCGACCCCAAGCGCCCAGAGAACATCAAACCGTCTTCATCTTCTTTTTGTTTCATCGATGTTCCGGCTGCCTCGTGTGTGAAGTAAACTCGTCTCCTGACTGACCTGATGGGTGAAGCTGAGCGGTTGTAGACGTGTGTGAAAGAGAATTTTCCCAGAGAACAAAAATCTGTGCATGTGAGGAATACGTGATAATTACTGTATAAAGTAATTGTTTTATATGTATAAATCTATTATTTATTAGCGACATGTCTGAGTAGCAGTTTGTTTATGAACGGCTAACCCCGCCTCCTAATGTACAAATGTTAGATGGTTATTTATACGGAAGCTGCCAGAACACAAGAGAAACTGCTCATTATCACATTATTGTGAAAATAAAGAGTTTCACGTGATGAAATTAACATCGTTTCAGTGTAAATATAACATGCAAGTCGCATGTTTCAACTTTCAATGATCAATTTACGGTTTGGACATGGACCTTTGTCAGTGCACTGTTCAGTTTTTTCTGTTTCCATGTGACAACCACAATGGCGGTTTGAAATAATTCTGTTCACCTCGGCCATTCTCCAAAAAACTGGAACTATCACATCCTGTTTACATCAGCTACCGGCTTTGTTGGTTTTTTGTGCCCTTTAGAGATTTTTTTTTCCACAATGTACAGTGAGTGTTACAATTTTTAATCCATCAACAAAGATGAAATGTACTGTACTACAGTACAGTGTTTGACTGTACTGTAGTAGTACTGTAGTCTGCAGATACTCATGTTCACGTTGTCGGTGCTGCTTCCAACAGCAGCAGCAGCAGCTTTGGTTTCTTCATTTAACTGTTCAAACTTGGAGGGAAAAAAACATCAGTGGATTTAAGATTGTATATGTCATAAATGTCCTGGAGGCCGAGGAAATACTACTATTGTTTTAATGAACATCTGCTGGACCAAACATGCAAGTATTGCAGCTAGCGATGAATGTAGTTGCTCTGAATTAGCTGTCATCTGCTGAATGTAGCTCCAGGAGGAAACAAATCTTTTCTATCGACACTAATTCACCTTTCTCTGTCACTCGCACATACATTCAGACACTTGAAGGCACTTCTGCAAACATCGGTTGTTGCAGCGACTCAAAGGTTTGACACCCGCTGCAGGAGGAACCACACACAGAGCTAGGATAGGATGACTAACGCTCCTGGTCCGTCAGCACCAGAACAGGAACATCAGCGCTTTTTAGTTTTTGTTTTCAAAACGCACAAAATAAATGCTGTAGAAATGATTGTTTTTGCTTTTTTTCCACCCTGATCTCTGTACATTGGTTTTATTTAAGAAGGAGAGTGAGTTGGTATGGCCTGGTCAGAACGTATCCAACAGTAACATTGGTACGATTTAACACCGCCCCCCCCCCTCCCGACGACCGGCTGTAGTTGTGGAAGTAACTTATTTTGTACAACACAGAAAATACTTTGTACTAATTTTCAAATAAAGAGGCTTTGATACAACAGACTGTCTACTGCCTTTATTGTTTTTACATTAGTGCGATTGACGAGCGTCACAATAAACTCAATTTCTTTCAGATATTTACAGTGTTACAGACAAGGAAAATGAACGAACGTGTTAAGAACGGACTCTGATCTGAGCTACACACACTGAAGACGAGTCTCCTACCGCCGCACCACAGCAAAGGTCAGTTATTCATCACTAAAACCATCAGAGGCCTGACGTCACCTTCAGGACCGTTTGTGAAAGAGGCTGTGATTGTTGAGGGGGCGTGGCCAGATGAGGGCCCGCCCCTTTTCAAATGTGTAAGTAGAAGTAAATAAAATACAGACAGGTGCTGGGTGATCAGCAGTGGTGGAGGGACGAGTGTTCTTCAGCGATCTCACCCTGCTTCAAACTGGATTATTACCGTTGGCCACCAGGCACATGTTGGTAATTACTGCAAACGCCCCCCCCTCCCTCGCATCCCCCCAGGAGTGTTTGTGAACAGAATTAAAAGGCGCTACAGGGAGAGTGAAGGTGTCAACTTGTCTCAGGACTTGTTGAGGCTCCACAGGGGGTCCAGGCTACTCAACGGGTCATCTCCTTCATCATCCCGGGTCCCATGAAGACCCTGGCCCTCCGCCGGCTGGAGGAAGCTCTGCTTGGTTACTCGCTGCTTCCCCTTGCCCCCTCCCTCCATGGAGAAGGCCTCAGGTGTCAGAGAGGCCAGGAGCTCCAGAGATGAAGGCGCAGGCGCAGAGGAAGGGAGGGGCGGGCTGACGCAGGGCACCACCTCAGGGGCTGCCTGGTGGTTGGTCACGGGTGGCGAGGATGGGGAGGTGGTGTCAATGCCATTGGGAGGTGTCGGATCAGCCGGAGACGAGAGCGGCGGACTGAAGGAGGAAGGGAGATCCTGGAGGCTCTGGATGTCACCCAGAGGATCCAGGCGAGGTAAAAGGGGGGCGGGCTGCTCCTCCAGGCTGAAGGGTCCGGCCTCCATCGACAGGTCTGTGGCACTGGGGGGCCGGATGCTGAGTTTGGCGATGGTGGCTTGGATGGAGCTGATGGGCATGTCGCCGCCGAGGACGATGTCCTGCTGGGCCTCCTGTTTGGAGTACGGCTGCAGGGAGAGAGCAGTCAGGAGATGGTTCCAAGGGAACAAAGGAAGAAGAAAAAAAAAAAGGGGGGGGGGGGTAAAGTTGGTCCTCCGACTGCCCTGGACCCCGACGCTTCTGGACTCTCACCTTGGTGGCTGCAGAGCTGCTCTTGCCGCACGTAGCCGTCGTGATGCCGTGTCGCTGGAGAACCTGCTCTGCATGCTTCAACACCGCCTCGTAGCAGAACTTCAGGTGGAGCTGCAGACAGAAACAGGACGTCACTACAGTTCAGCTTTTCAAAACGGGAGCTCACACAGACACTGAATCCCATGGGAATATCGACGTGATGTGAAGTAGAGTACGGGTTCTGTTGAAAACTACCACGAACGCTGCAGCGGTTACATCGATCGGTCCTGTGACACTGACACAGCAATCGCTCGCTGGCGGCCAACGAAAAACCTCAACTTCAAATTTCCATGTGCGTCTGACCTTCTCCTGCAGCATGTTCTTCCTCTGTTGTCTCATTTTCTTCACCAGGAGTGGAAGGTCTGGGATCCCGTTTCCCGCCTCCAGCTCCTGCACAGCTGCGTACAGCAGACAGAAGGCGCCGGTGCGTCCGACACCCGAACTGAGGCAGAAGGTGTTTCATCAGTTCACTAAAACCACAAACATCCTGAAACACAGTAAACAATGAGGGTTTCCTCTCCCGCCTGCTCCGGTTACAGGTCGTGGTCGTGCTGGAGGCGATTCCAGCTGTCGACTGGTGACCGTCGGGGTTCACTAGCACATCCCACTCACACCTTCGGGTACTTTACAGCCAATGAACCTCAGCATGGAGGTGGGAGAACCTCGAGAACCCGCAGACTCGAGATCATCACCACATCTTGCAGAGATAAACCTCTTCCTGCCTCAAGGTCAAAGGTCAAAGTAAAACCAAAACTCTAAATCTGAACATCGTCAGTTGTCTCTGCAGATGTTTCAGGTACTTTTGGAGAAGTCTTCTAAGGAGGGGGTGAAGGGTCATGATCACTCACCTGCAGTGCACCACAACAGGTGTGTGTAAGGGTCTCTGGTGCAGGTAGTGTCCGTGAACCTCCTGGATGAACCGCAGCAGGCTGCTCTTGCTGTCAGGAAGACCCCTGGGGACGAACATGAAGGTGGACTTGAGTCCTCAGACCAAAGGTACGTCTCACCGAGAGAACGTCAACGTGCTCACAGCTCAGGCCAGGAGGTGAACTGGAGGTGGACAACGGTGCGCTTCAGGCTCTGCTCGCGGTACTGCAGGCTGATCATGCGCTCCACGTGCGTCGGTGTTATCTTCTGTGTGGTGAGACTGAGCGTGATCGGTCCCTGAGAGACTTGCTGGCCCCGTTCCACCGGGAAGTAGCGCAACACCTTTCCCTGAGAGAGACTCACGGTTAAATCTCCACAAAGGATGAAAACACAGACTCACGTCGGTCAGCAGCGGTCCGGCACCTTCTCCAGCTCCTGCTCCGACACCAGCATGACCACCAAAGACACCTTCTGCTCATACACCATCAACCAGAAATCCGCTGCTGTGCCGGTCAGCGGAGCCTGTGTGGCGATGAGGTTGGGGCAGTACGGCGACAAATCCTTCACATAGCTGGCGTTGATGTAGTCGTCTTTGCCCGACTGCAGGACGACCCGGTTGAGGTCGTAGGGCATGACATCCTGGTGACGGTTCTTCATGGTATAGCAGCGGGCGATGGCGATGGAGAGCTGGCGGGCGTCTTTCTCCTGCTGGTCTTGGAGCTCCTTCCAGCAGGTGTCCAGCACTGACAAGCCCCCCTCGGTCTCTGAGGGGTGCTCGAGGGACTCTACCTGGGCTCTGTAGCGTTCCAGTTCACCATGAAGATGGGCGACACGCTCTGGGGCTTGGTATGGGTCCCCCTGGATGAGGAGAACTCCCTGGGAGCTCTTCCTCCGCCGCTCGCCATCCTGTGGGTCAGCTTTGGTGGGTTGGAGGACATTGGTGGGGGCGTTGGTGCCCCCGGGCTGGCTCTCCGGGCTTGAGGAGAGGAGGTCATCTGTGCTCGAGTTCTGCCGCTGAAACAGTGACGTGGAGGAGGAGGCAGAGGATGGAGAGGGAAGCGCGTGCTGAACGGTGCCTCCTGTGCTGGGGGCTGCTGGGGGCCTGTGCTGGGGGTTCAGTGTCAGAGAACCTGGACCTGGGGAGGGAGATGGAGAAGGGGAGGGCGAAGGGGAGGGAGGGACAGATGGCTGAGCTGCTGCTCCGGGACAGGGCTGGATCATGTGCTGAGGGGGGGAGATGTGAGGACCATGTGGACTCATGGCAGTGGGCTGCTGCGGGGCACTTGGGGGGAGATTAGAAGGGTACATGGACGGGGGCTGGGGATGGACCATGGCATGAGAAGCCTGAGGCTGTTGGAGAGCCACAGGCTGTGGTGCCAAAGGCTGCTGAGGCATCATGGGGGGTCCTCCAGGGTAGCACAGTCCTCCAGAGTGATGGGGCTGGACCTGGGGTTGATTTGGCAACGACATTGGCTGCCGCGGCATGTTCGGTATAGGAGTTTGTCCAGGGTGGGGGTGGTGCTGCGGGGTTAGAGGAGTACCTGGCATTTGGGGCATAGGGCCACTTGGAAGATGGACCTGGGGCCCCGGGACCATATGGGGCTGTGACGCAGGGGGTATCTGTGGAATCTGTGGTATCTGTGTCGGTGGAATGGGCTGGCTTGTTGGTGGCATGTAATTTTGTGAGACCGGATGTACCTGTTGACCTGTAGGGGGCGCCTGCGGTCGGGGATTACCTGGGAGTGGTATCTGTGGACGGGGAGGAATTGGTATTTGTTGCTGTTGTGGCATCATGTGTTGGTGAGGGAGGCCGTGGGGCATCTGGGGCAGGTATGGCTGAGAAACAGGGGCTGCAGTCTGAGAACTTGGGGGTATTTGTGGATGTGCGGTTTGCGGTGGCCTCGGCACGGAGCCTGGCATCATTTGAGGGTGCTGCTGGGGTACGTAGGTCTGTGTACTCTGGTAGCTTTGGGGTAGTCGAGGTTGATAACCATTCTGTTGATGTGGCTGCAGATTACCGGGGTATACCTGCTGGTACTGGGGGGGTACACCGGACGGGGGAAGCATGTATCCATGTGGGTAAGCCTGCTGGTTCTGAGGAGCAGCTTGAGGCCCCGGGATAACACGAGGTGCAGGCTGGTACTGCTGGGGTACAGGGGGGCCAACAGGCTGGGGGTACTGCTGCAGCCTCTGTGGTGGCAGTGCCTGAGGTGGGTTTTGGGCTGAGCCTTGAAGGGGCATCCTTGGTTGAAGCATTAAATGGGGGTGGGCCCCCATGTGTGGGGTTACAGGGTAGCCAGTGGAAGCTGCGGGTGGGACGGGGTGCTGAGGTGTAGGGGTGTAGCTGGTGATGGGGGCCTGAATGCTGTCCACAGTGGTGGTTGAGGGCCGGACTGGTGCCGGGGCAACAGAGCTTATTTGGGGGACTTGAGGAGCAGGTGGCCTATAACCTGGCACGGCTGCCTGGGGGGGCATATGCGGAGGCATCTGAGGGAAGGGTCTTCCTGGTGTTCCAAGAGCTCCTGATGTAGGAAACTGAGCTATCCGTGCCAGGAGCTCGGGCGGCGGCAGGTTGGCAGGGAAGCGAGGAAGACCGGCAGCTGGAGGACCAGACCACGGCAAAGAGCTGCTACCACCCATGTTAGCACCAGGGGGAAGAAAGACTTCAGGGCCGGGGGGGCGAGCAGCAGTGTTGGAGAGGGAAGGAATGTCTGGTGGGAGGCTGCGGAGCTCTTCTGGTAGGTCCCCGCCCAAAGCCAGGATGGCTGCACTGAGCTGGGCCAACTCGGGATCCTCCAGACTGGAAGAGGAAGAATCGACATCCGGAGCCTTCGGCTTCAACGACGGCTTCGCTGCCGTCGGTCGGGCTGGAGGTTTCTTCTGGTTCTCTCTGAAGGAGGGGGCAAACAGAGACCCAGACTGGTGATTATTTTTGTCCTTATCTTACAGTTTGGAAGTTGGAAGTCAAGCGGGAAGTTTGATGCCCCCACAGAGACCAGGTACTTACTGTTCCAGGAAAGGCTTCCTGTCCTCAGCCCTGGTCTGACAGACAGTCTTCACTCTCTCAAGCAGACGTGATGCTTTGGCCTCCAGGTCATCGTAGAACTCTTTGCCCTCCTGTGACTTCTTCATCAGATCCTCGTAAGCCTCGTACGAGCCCACCAGCCCCTGCACGGTGCCGTTCCACTGCTGCTCGGTTTGACTCAGGCCCTTGCGTACTGACGCATACTGAACGTTGGCCTCTGTCAGGGCTTTGAGGATGTTCTCCTGAGCCGCCAGGTTTTGGTCAATGTAGACCTTGACCTGCTCATACTTCTTCAGCTGTTCCTCAAATATACGCTGCAAAGATGGAGGAAAACGATGCTTCAGAAAACCTACGGGCTATGAAATGTTTTTCTCAAACGTCTCACTAGATACCTTCATGTCGGTCCTTTCTGTGGTGACGAGTGTGGATGTGATGTCGTCCTGCTGGATAAGATCGCGCAGTTGTTTTTCCAAAGAGCTTCTCTGGTCCCTCATCTCCTGGACCTTCCCCAGGATCCTCTTCATACACTGAAGTCCCGCTACTTCCTCTACACACACACACACACACACA
>JBBMJM010000022.1:1565012-1576808 GCA_037832705.1 Centriscus cristatus
TGTGTGTGTGTGTGTGTGTGTGTGTGTGTGTGTGTGTGTGTGTGTGTGTGTGTGTGTGTGTGTGTGTGTGTGTTAGACCAAAGTAATTCATGTCACAGTGATGAAATGATGTGAAAATGATGAATGAAAAAGAAATCAAACACGGATCAGTTTAAAAGATGAGAGGTCTTCAGTCAGGAAATTAAATATCATGTCGACCTTTACAAACGATAATACATGAAGACGGACAGCAAATTTCACCTTTCTATTGCTTCCTCTTGTTCAAGGAATGTCTTGGTATATGCGCAACTGGCAAAAAGGGCCCATAAATAAAACAGAAGTATGGTCTATATGAAAGAAGCTTAAAAAAAAAAAAATTCCATAAATGTATCTTCTAGAAAATGTCATATTGTCAATGTCATGTCATATGCGGAAAAAATATACCTGCTTCCTTTTTGTAGTTTTGCAGCAATGTACACATCTCAACCTCAAACATGACATTAAACTCCAGAGCGTTCCTACATTCCTGAACAAAACAACACATGGGGAACATTGATGGAGCCTTAACTGGGCAATATACTCCACTCTCGCTGATACTGGCGTCAAATTATGGAGCTTATATGAACAAACCTATGGAAGCCAAATTGAACCCTTTGTTCATAACCTGCCTATTATTGCCTCCTGCAGGGCAGCTCTCTCAAGTGGGACGACAATTCTACAACACAGACATTGAAGTGGAAATCTTGTCAAAAGAAGAGACCGAGAAAATGACATATGTGGTATGTACTCAAACTTAGGTCAAGTACGAATTGAGTTACTGAGCGCCCAACCTTGACCCTGTAACAGTTCCATCAGCATGGAAATGATTCCACCATCTTCAGAGTGTCACTGGGCAGCAAGTGTTTATTGGATGGAGATAAGTGTTTATTGGGATGGGACTCTGGGTAAACTCAGAATGTCCAGGACCAAGAATGTGAAACGTGTTCTCCTATATCATCTAATACAGTATAAGATGTTTTTGGTGTGTTCCTCTGAGCTGAAAGTCACTGGTGTCATTCCAGAAATTCCACCAGTTCCTCACTACTGTTGTTGCCAGGCAACTGACAAAACCTTTATCAATGACAACTGACATTGTCAGCTAAAATGTTATATTTTGTATTTTATTCAAACAGCCTCATGTATAGAACTCTGCAGTACTTTGCAGCCAGATTCAGTCATTAAAACTGCAGAGGAATGTCTGTGCTTTGACATATTTACATATATTGTGTCAGGAGTTGCTGAATTAATTTTATGGCATCTAAATGCATGTTGATTCATAAATACAGATCTTATGTTTGCATTTATTTGGGTTTGTCTGTGTAAGCAACCTGAGAGCTTAACTTGTAAAATCAAAGCAAAAGCAAATAAGTGACAGAATCACTTCAGGAAATCTACCAGTCAATAACAATAACTAATGTGTGGGAGGCTCTGAAGCTTTACTTAATTAGTAATCAATCTAGAAATATTAGAAACCCTTTTGTTTTTTTTAGAAAGCTAGCTATTAAGGAATTGGCAAAGCTCTTTGAAAGTACTGAAGCTGTGATAAACTAAAAATAAATAAATAATTTATACACAAAATAAAAGAAATTCAATGTAATGTACCATTAATGTCAAGCAGCTGTGACCAAATAAATTGAAACGAAAGAAAAGCCAGGGATTTGTAAACTCAGTCAACTGCAGCAAGAGAAATAAACCTACACGACCTATTTACAGTAATCGACTTGTATCCCAGCAGCTTCATTACTTTTCTTGTCCAGGTTTACAAGATGAACTTTGACAATGCTGCCTTCAAGCACCGTATGCCTCAGCAGAAAACAGCACCCAGCTATGAGAAGCTACCAATGAAGAGAGGTATCTTTTTTGACATGTTCCCCTTCAGCGTAATCTTCCGCCGCGACATGACCATGTACCGCATTGGTGACGGCCTCAAAGAGGTCTTCTCTGACCTCCAGGGCAAGAAGGTCAACGAGGAGTTCACATTAGTCAGGCCGATGCTGGAGTTCAGCTGGGATAATGTGAGTTTGGGTGCAGCAAGTTGTGATTTATCTCTTCATGCCAAATTTGTGTTTCTAACATCGCCACTCAAGAACACAAACATCTGTCTTCTTTCATCAGATCTACACACATTTGAACAATGTGTTTGAGCTACTGTCTAAAGCAGTGGTGGAGAGCAAACAAAAAGTCAACATCCCCAAACTGAACAAAGAGGAGCCAGAGGAGAAGGAGGAGAACGAGAAGCCAAAGAGGGAGGAGGAAAGAGGTACCATGGCTACTGCTTTGTTTTAATCAATGTCTGAACAAGTCCTGGTTGGGAATGAGAATTAATCAGCGCTCTCCTACTGCTCACGCTGGTGTTTGTTCATACAAATTGGAGTTTCTTGCTATAAGTTGATGAAAAAAAGTCAACTGTACTTCCAAAGCACACTGTCCCGTACAGTGAGCCAGTACTCATGAGCCAATCACAATGCTGGACCTTAAGCAGTGGGATACTGGAACTGGAATTGATTCTCATTTTTCCATTCAGGATCTCTGCAGTATTCCATATAAGGATTTATGGGAAATAAATGAAACTGAATTCTGCAGAAAATGAGGGGCCAGTGTAATTTAGTCGTATCTGGAGTAATGTGCTCCCTACATCTAATGTTAGGAAGAGGTTTTGTTCTGAATTTTGGAGGCAAATAAAAGCAGTACAAATGACACATTTTGTGTATACAAATATGTCTAAACTTGATCCACCCATTAACTTGAAAGTTGCAATTAATAATCATTAGAAGATCATTTACAACACAGTGATGAAGATTTAATACATGCTGTCATTCCGCAGCCTGGTTGTGTGATTGGAATGCACTGTGCCATCTTCACACGTATTCACTCATTAACTCACTTAACTCACATTCTGGTTCATTTGGGCATTCGTCCTCTCCCTGTTTCTCCATCCCCCTATCAGAGCCAAAGGCAGTGGAGGAGATGAAGGGCACAGACCAGGAGTACAGCAGTACTCTCACCCAGTATAACAGCTCAACCAACTCTGGCGGGGAGGACATTGAACTGTTGGCATTCCAGACAGTCACAGGTCAGAGCGTTTGTCACAGTTTGTGCGGTGACTATTTAAAAATGTTTACATAAATACATTTGTGAACAACATTTTGTAGTAGTGTTTATCTTCCGTTGTTTTCGTCATGCCAGTGTGAACATTTTTTTCGTCACTATATGATCTTGCAATGTGAAAATCTTTCATCAAAATCCTTTGGTTTCTACTCAGGAAAGTGCAGCGAAACTATATTTGAGGACATGCGGGAGCCACCAAAAAAGCCTCTCCACCTGAAAGGCCAGATGAAGTATGTCCCCCAGTGGGACTCCCTCATCTTCCTGGGGACACCTATGTAAGACCACAACCCACACCTCTACTACATTTGTACACCCCCAGTAAGCCTGAGACAACCAGGTCCGTAAGTCAGACGACAGGATGTGGTTGGTTCATTCACTGGCCATTAGACTGGATGGCTGTCTTTGTGTAGGTTGGTATTTGGATATGATGGATGGCCTCCACAGTGTTTTATATGGGAGTGTTTCCATGCACAATAAACACAACGTTAACCTTAAGCAAGCCAACACATCCATTGCACGTTTGTGTAACATTAAATACTCCCTGCTGTCACTGCACTCAGATAAACTTTGTCATTTATTCTTGCAGAATTGAAACAGTGGAGGATATGATAAAGATGGGTGTATATGTCAACGATCTGAACCTGCACGACTCCAGCAGAGAGTTAATTCTGGCCGGGACGCAGCAGTCAGCTGAGCTACAGCTGGCCCTGGATCAGGTACACAGACTTTAGCCACTTTCCAGTATAAGGTAGTTGCCTTATGAGAGCGATGGTTTGTAAAGCACAGCAAAGGGATTATTACATGAATCACTGATGGCACAAATTGTCTGAACTGCCACTTCTCACCGCGAAAAAGACTGACCAGGTGAGTGCAGGTGAAAGCTCTGCTCCCCTATTAATTTCACCTATTTAATCTATGGCAGTCATGCAGGAGAGATGAGCAGTAAGAGGATTAGAGGGAGCAAAGAGAGAATTCTGAGCTTTAAAAAAGGTTTGACTGTGACTGTAGCCTTTTGTCCTTTCTCCCCCTCCAGGAACAGCAGAAATATGCTCAACTGCAGGAAATTATCAAAAAGCTGGACGAGGAAAAAAAGAGAGGCGATTCCTTGCTGTATGCAATGATCCCTAAAGCTGTGGCCGACCGCCTCAGGAAGGGGATCACTGCATTGGAAACTTGCCAGGTACATATCAGAGAGTTTGTGGTGGTGATACAAATACGTGATTGCACCCCAGAATCACAAAGTACCTCTTACTCCCCCGATATAGCTCACCATTTTATGTGTTTTTATCTGTTTTTGTCTGATCACAGGTCTTCCCAGATGTGACCATCTTGTTCAGCGACGTGGTCAAGTTTAATGAGATCTGCATCCACATCACACCCATGCAGGTGGTAGACATGCTCAATGAGATCTACATCGTCTTCGACACCCTCAGTGAGAAGCACAACGTCTACAAGGTCAGTGCAAGAAAGCAGAGCATCCTGCTACGAACACAAGCTTTGTGTAGTGAATGGAATATTGGAACATGGAAACATTTTAGTATGTGTTTTTACATGTGGCTGATGAAATATCACACTGTCTCTGGTTCAGGTGGAGACGATCCGAGATGCCTACATGGTGGTGGCAGGCGTACCGAACAAGACCACCTTCCATGCACACCACATCTGTGACATGGCGTTGGATATGCTCAGCTCAATTGACCACCTTAAAGATCCCTCCACTGGGGATAACATCCAGATCAGAGTTGGTGAGAACTAAGTTAGAGCATGTAAGAAACTAACACCCTGCTGCCACAGAGGTGTTACAAACACCTGACTGTGTTCTGCACCATTAGAGCGACTCTTCACACTAAAAATGTCTTATTGTCCACAATGTGTATAAGATTTGGTTCAAGTCCATGGAGTCTTGAACACATAGTTTATGATGAAATATTGAATTTAAAGTGGAAGACTTTACTGTGACCTTGAGCACTGACATTATTGCTGACACATTATGATGATGACACATAGTATGCTCTAAAATCTTAAAACGAGCTGAGCCAGCTACTGAAAACCAAGAAATAAAATATCAAAGTGCTAAATTCCTTTATTTGCTCAATAAAATTCTTAGCAGAGCCTATATTCCACTATGCACTGGGCTAAAAGGCCCGATGATGTTACCAGGCTCAGCGGTTGCAGAAGACATTGCACAAGCTTAGCATTATAATGACAGTTAAATATATCTCTTTACTGCCTACACTCAGAGCTCCTTGCCAACTGCATTGTCATTCATAAATTCAAAAGCTCAGGATTATCATTCTGGCAAAATGTGAACGGGTTGTGCACTCACTCATTTGCTGACAAAACACAAACACGGTACTGTTCAAACTGTACATTTTGCTTGCACATCTTTTGTATGCCCATAGCAACAACATCACATGAAGCTCATCACCCTCTTCAGGGTCAAGCAGCCTGTCCTGCTGCCAACTGATGTCTGAGTATACAGTCGCTGAGTAGACGCAGTCTGAAAAAATGGTGGGATTACATTTCTCTTGAAGACCTTAACTTGCCTGGGAGCTGTAGAGGTTATTTGGGAGATGAGACTGAAATGGAGAAGGGAACAAATGGATCACAAACAAACAAATCAAGTGACGAATACAAGCTGAGTGTCTTGAAAACAATTCTGTCTTTCCCTGTCTCAGGTATTCACTCAGGTATGGTGGTGGCCGGCGTGGTGGGACTGAAGATGCCTCGCTACTGTCTGTTTGGTGACACTGTGAACACAGCCTCTAGGATGGAGAGCAATGGAGTGGTGACTACATGAACATACTGTATCATAGACCCATTTAAATGTGACAAATAATCCACAGCAATGACATCCTTTGCATCATCTATTTCTCTAAGACCAGCTCGTTTGTGAACATTTCTTTCAAAGACAATGATTTTTCTTTGGTAAATGAAAGATGCTAATTCAGGCACCCGTCTGAACTATCAATATGCTTACCACACACAACAGACACAACACAACAGAAGTAAAATGTCCTGCTCTGAAAGGCATTTTGTCCAGGTTAAACATGTTTTAGTGGGGAGAAGAAGAAAAAAGATTTTACTTAGATATGTTTGCGTTAGTGGAAGTTGTGTGGATCTTTGTCTGTCTGAGCAGGGCATGCAGATACACATCAGTCAGACCACTAAAGACCATCTGGAACATGAACCCTATATCATCGAGGAGAGGGGGAAAATATTTGTGAAGGTAAGTGCAGACTGACAAACATTTTTCCATTCCATTTCTGTTTTCTTCAAATGATGCTTTTCTCTACCCATCCCTGCCAAATGGAACACATCACAGAAATGAGAAATACACCTGCTAATTAGACTGATTCTGGCATTATAGCAGGAATAAAGATGAATATGAAAACACAAAATGCAAAAAATTATGATGCTATTGGACTGACAGATCCTCCTACTTGCTCAAGACTACTTTGTGGAAGCATTTTTCCTTCCTCCTACGTTATGAGAACACAAAATGAAATGAGACGTCAGACGTAACTAGGGACGTAAGGAAATAGAATTGCCTTCTGTTTTTCAGAACAACAACTTCAACATTGCACACAAGTGATTGAAAAATAATAATAGAAAAAAAAATCATACCAAGTTAATCCAATTTTTTTCTCTTTATAAAATGTATGATTGTGATAGTTTGAACTAAATGCTGTCTTTCAGGGTAAAGGGTACATGAAGACCTACTGGCTAAAAGGAAAGAAAGACCTGTCATTTAAGACCCCAGCAGAGCTGCGCTACAGCAGTGAACAGAAGGATTCTGAGGACAAGAGCTCAAATGGGTGAGTGGACAGAGGGAGAGCAGTCGGCACCATAGACCTTTCTCCTCTCCTCTCTTCTACACAGCACAGACTCAGCAAGACCCCTGTTGATTCAGTCTGAGCTGTGCCCATCACTCCCTGTATGGCAGACAGCAAGCATGCTCAAGGCTGTTTTGGCTGAAAGAGTCCTGCTGACTCCAAAGATTTCACTTTCCATTGGCCGAAGCACCCTCTTGAGTTAGTGAACCAGCACAAAACTTTGTGATAACTCAACAGGCAAACTGAAATAACAAGATTTTTAACAACTTGATAGAAACAAAGTAATAATAAATAAATCAGACTGTTGGTGAGAGCTGTGGACTCAAGTCAGTCGTAACACTCAGCTACCAACCGAGTTCAAAAAGAATGATATCATTGACATTCCATATTTCTCAGATTCACTTTGTGTTTGCATGCGGCCATCTTGACGTTGATCATGCACGAGCAGAGAGAATTTGTTTGGAAGAGCAGAAAAATAAGGAACTGAGAACAAGTGTTCAAAAAAAAAAAGATGCCGTTTTCGTCAAAAAATGGTATTAAAATTCCAACTATGGCCACCATTTGCAGAAAGGTTATTAGACGGATTTACAGAAGTAAATAAGCAAGCTGTCAGCAAAGTATAAAAGCAACCTGGTATAAAGAGGGAGGAAATGAAGTCTTGGTGTACGTATTCATGTTGTTATTTTTCATGTCCCAGATCTGCCATCGCTATTGTAATGTACAAATATTTACCTGATAATTACTGGGAAACTTCACTTGCATGTAACTACATCAGTTCCACAAGCACCAATGCCAAGCACATGGCCCCCAACCTCAACATCACCAGCGGCGAAGAGCAGGCAGAAGGCAAGCCGAGTCCGAGTGACCTTCCTCTGGACGCCCTGCCCCCACCAGAGGCTGCTAATGAGTCGCTCACTATCTCAGCTGAGCTTCAGGACAAAGACAAAGCCAAAAAGACTAAGAACAACAAGGGGGCCAGGCTGGATGTGCCCCAGGGAAACGCAATGCTGGAGACGTCGCCTTCAGCAGATGGGTTGGAGAACCCCGGCCCTTTCCTAAACAGCAAGAGAAACAGCTTCAGACAGCAGTACGTCAAGCTGCCCACCAATCTGCCCATGCGCAGCGCCTCCTGTTCCATTCTGTGAGTCCATGTGAGCATAAAGATGACCCCAACATGAAACAATTGGCAAATTTAGCAGACGTGACACAACTTAACTGGAAAAGGAGTCTTGTATAAAGGTCAAACATATACGACAAAATGAGTCATTACATCATTGTTCTAATTCACTAAGAGTAGACTTTATCAGTGGTTGCATTCTGTTGCGTTTCTATTAGATGTGTTGTTATCCAGTAGGCATTGTGTCACATTGAGAGTTCTGATTATACTGTACTTTCCTCATGTAACTGATTGCATTTGTTCCACTGTATGATAGTGTTTGTTTATATAAAACTGGATGTACAGTCATGAGAGCTGACATGACTCTTTTTCGGAATGATATGTCTTTGTTTTTTCTGTCCAGAAGGCTCAGTGTTTCCCAATGATAGTTGAACTTCTATGTTAAGGAGAATACCTTATTAAAGAATTTCAATCAAAGACAAAGTAAACGTCAAAGTATGTCTGTGATGGGTAATGATGAGTAAAAAGACAGAGGAGGTATCCTGAACATCCTCTAGAACAAACATCTCTTTTAGAAGGGTAGACAATGTCTTTAGGAGGTGAGAGAGCTAACCACAAGTTAATGAAAAAATAAATGGGGTCAATCAGTGACCAGGAACTTTGACTGAATCACCTCCTGGTTCCCAGCTGCTCTTCTGATTTGAAACCACAGAGATGGAAGAGTTTTATATCTCATCACACCATAGGGGAAAGTAAATTGCTGTTTGCTGCTGACTGATCAAATTAAATCTCTGGCCCACCCTGAATGAGCATCTGTTCATTTTGGTCTGTGCGCACAATCTATCTCACAACACTGCGAGTGGGAAGACAGCACCAGTAAGCTCATCAAATCCTGCATCCAAATCAGACTGAAAATCTCCAGGTGCAAGTCCCTGACCTGGCCAGTTATGAGGTTGGTAATTCTTGTCTTTCTCATCTGGTGATAAGGAAGGTGTGTCTTATTATCTCATAGCAGAAAAATGGGCATACATAAACTGTATACAGTAGAAAAGTGTAACATGTAAGTTGTCATTTCAGCCTGCGCCTTAACACACATCAAACTCTCACACTCACAGATTTGTACGTGTTCCCTGCTGATCTTTCCTTGTCAGATATCATTACATGATAAAGAGGAAGCCATCAGGAAACCGCTTAAGCACTACTTCCTGTCTGTTGCCACGGTAACAGACCTCACTCGGCAGTTGCAAAGTTTACTCATGTCCTTAGTCTAGTTAATTTCTTGCAGAAGATCTGAGTGGGAAGCAAAACAAAGACAGGTGTGTTTCACTTTATGTTATACACTGGTGGGCTCGTATCCTGTGCAGGCACTCCCTCTGAGTCCAGCTGGGTCTTAACCTCACCTTTGACCTCAACATCTGACAACAATTATCATTTACGATTGCTCGTTGGACAGGTCTTTTGTGAATGTCCCGCTCTCCAGCCAGAGTCCCTTCAGCACAGCTGTTTGCCATTCAGATAAACTCACAGGCAAACACACAGCTTTCACGTCCTGATCCAAAATGAATAGTTGAATTCATGATTTCACAGATGCAGACATGTTTGCTAAGACTAATTATTGTGGTGTGATTTATAAAGCTGATATTGCCCTTTACACTTCCTTATCAGACGCACAAAGCACATCACTTTGAACTTTCATCGTTCGGTTGTGATTAACTGACGAGTAGTTCCATTGCCAGTTGTGTTTATTTGACTTGATTCCACTACAAAATGTGAAATTAAGCTGTATATCCTTCGGAGCAGCATTCAAAAACTGAGAAAAATGACAGCAGTAATCTGAAAGTCACCAGCCTTGTCAACAAATATCTGATTGAGTTCATGTCTGTTTGGAGTCCAGGCTATAGTTGAGAAGGAGGAAAGATCCATTTTCAAGGTTGAACAAAGATCTTGAGCCACTAAACCATACATACATGTTGGTGGATGGCATGTTGCTCTAGCTTAAGCTCTAATTCCGTTGAAAAGATAAAGGACTAGCAGAGAAACTAAAATGATATTCTGACATTACCAATTCCTTTCATGCTCCATTCACCTGAGTTTTCTTGCCTGCGGTGCATTGGAGTAAATAAACAGAAGACATCAAACACAAACACACTTGTCAAGACAATGAGGAAGAGAGCAAAATGAAAGTCGTGAGTCCCTAAATTTCAGCCCAAACTACAATTAGCTGGCTGTCATGTCACAATTCAGCACAGTAGAATCATTGAGCTGAGACTGGGTGAATGAGACACTGACTCCACCTTGAAAAAGAGACACAGGGAGGGACGTGGTGCTCGGCGGCACTGACAGGAGCTGCATTCCAGCAAAGGTGAACACAAAAAAAGGGGTTAAGCCGCTCCCCTTTCAACGGGCTGCATCACTGGATTATTGCTAAATTCTTTCTGGGGTTTTCACTTGTCAGAACAAGCAGAGGCACGACGTCAGCAATACAGAGAGGAGCTGGGCGAGAGAGGGCAACAGAGAAGAGTTTACATTTGAATGTAACAGGGAAACAGCAGATAGGCTCGAGAGAGGGAGAGAAAGACACACGCGCTGAGGGGTGTGTCATAGCAATTTAGTTCCTCAAGGAAGTACAACTCAACAACATTATCTTAAGACAGGCTGGTGAGCACTGACAAGCGCAGCAGGAGGGCAGATTTTCTGTGCTTTGGGTCTGCTGATGGTCAAGATGAAGGGATCTCATTAAATCAACTGGCCTGTGTTGTCGTTCTGAGACACACAGCAGAGGGAGAGAGCTATCTGACAAGGAGGGAGGGGCAATCAGCACCCACAGGTAAGACGAGAAAAGAAAAATCTGACAAGATGAGTGTTAAGTCTCCTATTGTTCTTGGAAAAATTGCCGCCTGGCAGAGACTGAGTAGATCAATGACTGTACATTGGTGTGACTTCTCTCCACTTCCCCATCTTGAGTCTGGAGTACATTTTTGCACACAATCATGCTGGAACAAGCAGAGTGGCTGATGTAATACGACTTATATATTTTTTATTTGCACAGGAACGGACTTTCCCTTCTTGTCCAGCTCTGTAGCCTGTTCAGTCTGAGATAAAACGGTGAAATGTCACTCACTTTGCAGTGCAGATACCCCTGACAAGCATACGCCGTGGGCCTAAGCTGCCTGTGACTCCACCACAGAGCCAACTGCTGCATGTTTCACTTCCCCTTTGAAGCGTTGCAGATGGGTGGCGGACTTAAGCAACAGTGATTCAAGAGTTGTGCAATATGTGAGGAACTGCAGCGCAAGTGACGATTTCAAAATGCTGGCTGCAACTTAAAGATTTGATCAAATATAAACCTGCTTAAATGGAATTTAGCATAACCAGAAAAAGGTGTTACTAACCCAGCCACTAGGGAGCAGATGCAGTGGCAGTTGCAGTTACAGTTACAGTTGCAGAAGCCATTGTTGCCTGGTGCTGGTCCCAAGCCCGGATAAATGGGAGGATTGCGTCCGGAATGGCATCCGGCGTAAAACTTTGCCAAATCAAATATGTGAGTCATCACAATGATTTCCAAACCGATCGGTCGAGGCGCGGGTCAACAACGACCGCCAACAGTGCTGTTCACCTATAAAGGGTACTGTTGGAAAATGGACTGCTGTTGGTAAAAGAAGATGAGGACAAAGAAGAAGAGGAGGACGACTGGTGCAGGGAAAGAGGGAAAAGAGG
>JBBMJM010000022.1:1589152-1603790 GCA_037832705.1 Centriscus cristatus
GAGTAAACCTGTGAAGTTACCCGTGTGTGTGTGTGTGTGTGTGTGTGTGTGTGTGTGTGTGTGTGTGTGTGTGTGTGAGAGAGAGAGATTTGAGAAGTGTCTCAAGGTTATTCCTGATATCTCTGTCTAATCAAGTCATTTTTGCTCACAAATACAGTTTTCCGTACAAATCTGCCTGAGCAGCAAAATGTTTGCAGCCAGAGAATCAGCTCTGTTCAAGAGTTTCATTGATATTTGGGTGGGTGGGTGGGTGGGTGGGGGAGGGGGGGCTGCCATCAGCTGATTCTAAGATAGAAACATAAATTCCTGGGAAATCATTAGGAGCCGATGTTTTACCCTGGTCCTTTGGTTTGTGTGAGTGTCATGATGGGAAGGGTAACACAACGAACACATAGCGGATTCTCACCAATCCTGGTGATTAGCAGTAGCCGGGACCGAGGATAAAGGGTGACATTTTAGGGAAGCTTGATTAAATACAAGAAAAAAAAAGGAGTTTGGTGGAGATCTTTGATCATTTACACTAAAAACAAGAACATCTGTACTCTTGTTGCATATTTTAATCTATTTATGACAGTTTAGAGATTTTTACATTAACCATCAGCATTAGCTGTGTTCTGCACATGCTGATGAGCTTACTAAATTCATGAATTATATTTGTTTAAACTGATGTATTTCTCAAATCAGATTGTGAAACACTTTACACTGTTAGTGGGCTGGCGTGTTTGCATTTATGGACAAGGGAGATTTCAAATTTAAGTGCTTTGAGAGATAGTAATAGTGTAATTACATAATAATTAATAGTATAATTATAAGTAATAATATCATAAAATAGTACAAGGAAATAATAAGTCATTAGCATTAGAAGATGAAAAAAGGTTTACTTTTAGGTCGACTCCATCAGTCCTCTTCTGTGTATGTGTTATGTGCATGTGCAGCTCTGCTGCGTGCGCACCAATGCTTACAAGCATTTGATGGCATCAGCAAAACAGTCGACCTCACAGTGCTGATTGAAACTCTTAAAACTGTGCATTTAGGTAATTGCACAACTCACCCCAAATATGTTCTTGTCCACTTAAGGCTTCTAAACACCCTGGGCAATGCCGACTCGGCTTGTTTTACCCACCCCTGACGTAAGCCACCTCTAATAGAAAATAAATTAGTTCCCCCTAAAGTGATTATTACTCACTCACGGCTGCCACATGTAAATGACTTTTATGAGAAACTAATGATGTTGAAGTGTCCACTAAGGGAAACAGAGGAGAGGCAGTAGATGGAGATAGAGAAAATAGCGAGGGGTGGGGTGTGTGTGTGTGTGTGTGGGGGTGGCTGTATGTACACAAAGGTAGAGGTTGGTGTTGTGTTTCCTGTAAATACAGAATTACAGCGATGGCGGTGAGAGGTCAGTGGTGGGTATGCAAAAGAAAATTCATGACTCTCAAAATGGATGTGAGCTCAACCCACACACACACACACATACACACATCAGGCCACTTCTCCTCCTATGCGAGCCAAACGGACTCCATTTCGAATATTTTTCAGCCTTTTTATGAAGGAAATATTGATTCTGTAATTGGGCGCGCTGCAGCAGATTCAGCGGTGTTTAACCCAGACAAGGAGCTTCCATTTTGTTGTTGGGTTAACTAGAAAGATATTAAGAAGGTTTGTTAATCGTATTATCCAATTGTATTTATGTTTGAATTACTCTAAATTATTTATCAAAAATTGTACTTTTAGATTTTTTTGTCATTAAGTTGAATATAATTCATATAGCAAGATACGAACTAGACTATCCATTGATAAGTTTGCTGTATTTCATGCTGTATTTCCAGTTGGCTATTAATTAAAGTAATCACTGCACGGAAAATCTATTAAATAGGAATTATTTAGCAACGCACAATTGATGATCTGACTTCTCAATGTTGATCCTTTTTTTTACACTTAAAACTTATACAATACATGAGTAATATTTGGAATTCAAACGGAACAGTTCACATTAAGGTACAGGCACATTCGATATGAATTCACTGAACAGATTACAGTCACCCCAAAAGGCACTGAAACACAAAGCGGTAACATATCGGACAATACTGTTGAAATAGATACAGACTCATTTAGAAATAAAGCTCTGCATAGACTCTATGGACGGCGTTGTAAAGAAAATAAGTGAAATGCACAAAGTTGAAGCATATAAATACACAATAACACATGAAGACACACAAGGACATCAGGAGTTTCTATGTGTTGCCTTTTTACCTTGTACCTTACCTTTTTACCCTTTTTTTTTTTTTTTTTTACTTTTTTACCTTACCTTTGTATTTGCCTCTAAATGAATTACAAACCAAAGAAGTACATTGGTACAATGAACTGCAGTGAAGGACATTATAAACTAGTGAGCAGCAGATGTTGCCGTGCTCGAGACATGCAAATACCGCACACGGTTTTCTAAATTGACGACCATTCAAACGTTTTAAAGCGTAAATGTAGTTGTCTGGTTAATTGCATCTGTCTGCAGCAGCTCGCCAGCAATACGATGCGAGAGGCTGAACGTCTTGATTCCTTCGCTGCACGGTGAAACGAGTTGCTGATTCATCTCCTTTAACTAATCAAAGTTGCTTAGCTAATCGCTTTCCTTTCAACAAATCCACTTTGCTTCTGTCTAATCCATTTGTCCTAGTTAGCTGGCCGGCCTGTTAGCTAACCTGTATCCATTCTTTTCCATTTATCTTTCATCCTCATCATGTGTTTGCAGCCTGCAAAAGGAAGGAGCAGGAGCAGAGCAAGCTGGAGCGAAATCAAGGCCCAAAGCGCACCAGGCTGGTGTTCACGGACCTGCAGCGACGCACACTCATGGCCATCTTTAGGGAGAACCACCGCCCAACCAAAGAGCTGCAAGTCACTATCTCCCAGCAGCTTGGCCTGGAGCTGTCCACCGTCAGCAACTTCTTCATGAACGCCCGCCGACGCAACCTCAACAAGTGGGCAGACGAGGGCCGCCCCTCCTCCACAGGTTCCTCAGGCTCTAGCGTTTCCTCCTCTGCAGTGTCCTGCAGCACGGCGTGATGACGGCCTGTCTTGGAGGATCAGCGAGGAGCGTGCTGAGGGAGCAAGGGGCACATGGACTGGTCTAGGCGGTGATCAGCCGACGTACATGTCGTCCTTGTTTGTCAGAGGGAGAGCAGCTATTTTTGATGATTTTAAGATGAAGCATTGTTCAAACCAAAGTTGATTGCTCCCTTGAAATGAAAGGGGGCGATACAGAGTAATATGAGCGCAGGATGTGAGATCTTGCTTGTATAGTCGAGGGTGCAAAGATGATTTTGGCTCAAAGTAAGAGCCACACCCTTTCATAGACGCCATCTCATTGCGTTATTTTGATGAAGTAGATTAGAGAGGCTGAAGGTATTACAAATCAGGAGGAAGCATATTTTGAAGTACCTTCAAATCTATAGTCATCTTTTCAAACGAGAAGAGGAGGCGGAGCTCTATTGTTGTAACTTCTTAATCAAACGCGTTCATCCAAAGACGTTTACCTTACCGCAATGATCTTGGGCTTCTTTTTTTCCTCGAGAATCAAGGTGAAAGAGGAAGAAAGGCATTTTTTTAACTTCTTGCTTTTTTTCTGAAGAACCTATTTCCCTTTTTCTTAGTATGTGTTTCCATGGTGATGGTTCCCAGGACAGTATGGCGGTGTTTTAAGTATGGAGGAGCCTGGAATTATCAGGAGGGTCCTGTAGCATCTGTGGCTCGTAGCTGTCAATCACTTACCATTAACAGGAGGAGTTCTTTTTTTCTTTTTCTTTTTCTTTTTTTTATGAAGACAGTCCAGCCTTGAATGAATCTGAGTTTTTAAGCTCAAACCACAGTGTATCTCGCCATACACCAGGACAAAATCAATAACACATGCAGGAGGGTGAAACAGTCATACTGGTGCAGCTATGCAGCTCTCACTGAACCTCCAAACCAAACCAAACCAAAAAAAATGCCATTTCTGACTGAAAGTGAAGCCAAAAAAAAAAGAAAGAAAAAGCAAAAATACAAGCTCTGGAGGGAAGCACCTGACACAATTTAGTGACACTAGTATTTGTTTTCAGTCATTCCCAAACTGCTCATTTTTTACAGATGTCTAGAAAAATGGAGGAATGTGATTCTTTCAAATGTTTTTGTACAGAATTCAAGCACATCGCTCTATTTATAGAAACACGCTGGAAGTGCGGGGCAGTTTGTTTCAGCCCTGCTTCGGTCATTTTTTTGGTCCACAAAGGAAAGGCTTTGACATGCCTCCTTATAGCCAATAGTTCAATTGAAGCAAGAATGCAATTGCTGATCTGATCGATACTATTTATTATTACTGCATTTGTGTATTTATTGTTTTCATTTTTTTTTCCTATCTATTTATTTGGTTATTTATTTATGCTATCTATATACTGTAAGTATTTATTTAATGATGCTCTGTATGTCTGTGTGAAACTGAAGACTTTTTCTGATGGGCACTTTTAGCTGTAGAATCCCATCGTAATACCAAAGATTACCATTGCCTCCCTGAATGTACGGCCTGAATCCCTCGAACCTTTGCCCAGTCCCATCCCACCCAGTGATGTTACGTACAGTATCGCTCTATCTTTAAGGCCTGGCCTTTTTTTGTAGAATAATGGGGATTTCTTTACTCTTTGCAAATGTCTCTGTGGTCAGCTCTTAAGGCCAAGGCCAACGCTTGTTTGAATGTTGTGATATTAATAATTAATGATACTATAAATAATAATAATAACAGTGATGATGTAGGTTCACAGGTTGCTTGTATAGTTGCGTCCAGATCGATGCCATCTGGCGAAGTGTCTGGGGACCCACTTAGTTAAAAGGGCCATCTGAAGCCCCCATCGAGTGTGAGTCCTTCAGGGTCACATGCAAACATGCGTACTCTGTGTCTGCTGGGGGAAATGCATGGTTGTGATACCCCCCCCTCCCCAAACACAACTCTATCTCCTTCACTTGCCCCCGTTCCCTTGTGCAGACACTCTTGTCTATGTCCAACTCAGTGTGAACTCACCATCGTACACATGTCAAACCCCTCTGACCGTTGTCTCAGTTCCAGGACGGTTTCACAACATCAAAGTGTGGTGATCATCTCAGGGTGGGATCTGCTCTTTGGGTTCTGAATGGTCTTAGGATTTGTGCTTGGACTTCTATAGGTCGGTAGAATTGTTCCTCATCTTTTGGAAAATATTTTTGTTCACGGCTGCCGAGACCACTGGGTTAGCACATACTGTATTTCTGGGAGATTTCAGATTCATCTGGGGCCTTGGAGTTCCTATCAGGTCCTTTGGTGTTCTTCCTCCAACATAAATCAGCAGATAATTACCCAACATCCAAATTATGGAGCCTCGTGTAAATGTGTCCTGAGAAAGGCAAGCCTGTTCTCTGCCATTTGTTAACCCCCTTTCTCCATCTTTAACATTGGACGGGGTGGATTTCCAGGGCCCCCGTCGCAGCGTAAACTTAAAAGACAGGTGGTCTTGAAAGAGGCCATCGACTTTTTTGCTGACTTCAAAGCGGGGGCCTTTTCATCCTGTCTCCTCTCTGGGTATCTGGTCTGGAGTTCGCGCTTGGCCAGACCTGGGCTTTAGGGGGCATTCAAAGGGGGCGGGGGGAGATCAGAGAGTAGGCGGAATCATCCCGAGCAAAAATGGTTGCAGTGTGTGTATGTAGGAGAGGTGTGTGTGTGTGTGTGTGTGGTGGGGAGGGGGTTGTTTGAGGAGCAGGAGGTGTTGAAGTACTGGGGCGTAGAGCTGAATTAAACTTTAATGTGTAACAATTGTAAGCATGCTGAGAGTGAAAGGGGTTAGTGCTGGAGGGGAGCAGTTGAGTCTTTCCTCGAGGGGAAACATCAAAAATAAAAGACCTTGGAGGCTCATCTGCTGACCCTTGCTCACAACTGTCATTGTATCAAAGCTGAGGTGACACCTTTCAGGTCTCTTTGTTTCTGGGAGCAGGAACCCAAAATGGGGCGTATTGAACGACCTTCTGCTCTGCGTCAAGCTCTTTCCATTCTCCACCGAGACAGAGAGAGAGAGAGAGAGAGAGAGATAGGGTAGCGGGGAGAGAGATCCGGATCAAATGGCTGGTGCAGGTCAATTTCCCTCTAGCTCCCCCTTGTGGATTTTCTAGCAACTTGACCCTTAGACAAGGTGACTGTTGCACAGCCCTGTTAAGGGGGCGTAGAAAATCAAATGAGAGGAAAAGATTTTAATATTTACTCCAAAAAGGAAACAACCAAAGATTGATGAGTAACTGCTGAACCTTTGTGCGTCACGGGTAGTTTTAGCAGTTCCCTCTTGAAGCTACCCTGGCACCCATTCATAGCACCAATGACGTTGCTGGTTATTTATATTGCATAAAACAGTGTTATGTTGAGCTGGAAGTGAGGGATAGACACGAGGCAGTGTCTTCAGATAGAGTTTTTTTGACCCTGTAAACCTAAAATAACCCATATCTGTTCCCCACCCTTTGTCCCTCGTGTGTACATGAAGACTCTTCCCATCTACCTCAACTGTGTGAGATGTTGCGTGGCAAAGATATTCCTTAACCAAAGAATCCATTCTGTCAGGGTGTCTGTCTGTCTGTCTGTCTGTCTCTCTATCTATCTACCTATCTAGTCTGTCCATCGTCATCATGCCTTTAACTCCAAACCAAAATGTGCTGGAATCAATCTGTAACAGGAGCCAAACAAGGCCCCCGTCCAGCCAAAGCTTACGTCGAGTATATGTCCCCATTGATCCATGTTCTGTGTGTAAATAAAATCATTCTCAAGACCAAAAAAGGAGGTGACAATCCAAGCAAGGAGGATCTTGCTGTAATCAACGTTGCCTATTCCTTGTTTTCCGAAAACCTAGAATCATTACTTTGAACAGAAAAGCCCAAAAATCAAGAGCTCATCCCAGAATTTAGAAAAACGATCAGGAGACAGAAGCTATTTTTCCACATTTGTAAGCCACCCCTCTCACCCTTGTTTTGTTTTTTTTTCCACATGTTTAGTGTAGTGCAAATACTGTTTGATCCCACTGTTGTAAGTAGGAATTAATGAAATCCATTCAAAAAGCTTTAAATGGGGACGAGCTGGGGGAAATATTATATTTGACTGAGTTTCCTCAGCTCGGACTCGACCCACCATGCTTTATCGTGCCATTTTGTCCACGTGTTAGACCTTCTAATGAATGTGGCTAACCAACCAAAGGCTTAAAAAAAGGTACACAACACTTTAAACGTCAATCATGGTGGGACATTTTGTATCAACAACTAAAGAAAATCCCTTTGAATACCTCATGTGAAAATTGTTTGTTGTGATGTTGCACTAAAAAAAAAATAAAAATGACTCATTTGTAACCCAACATTGTGCTCTATGGATTCTTTTTGAACACAGGGATCATACAGAAAGGCCATTTTAGGGCCCACCAGGACTTGATAAAAATGCACAAAATGATCCTCGTTAACTCCAGTAATTCAGTTTAACAGTTTTAGTAACTTATTTTAATTTTTTTAGATGTAAAAAAGCAATTTCATATCTGTTGTGTGCCAGTTTCCAGGATATTTGGCTTCAATTTTCTTGTCAAAAAGGGAAAGAAAGAGAGATGCTGTTTGAGATACAGTATATGCGGTCTCTGGCTTCCAACACTTGATTTGAGATAAGATAGCCAGCTATAATCAAGATCACTAACCTTTGGCTACAAAGATATGTCAACAAATATTTTTCCATGAATGTTGAGGGACTTCTCCGTTTTTTTTTTAAAAACAAAAAGCCCAGTTAAGGACAAAGAAATTCTACCAAAGATCAGATGGTTACTAAACAATGTGACTTCCTTACAGTCAATTAATGTGACATGAAAACACAGAAATCACAAGAACCACAACCTAACATGACCTGACATAACCCACCACCGGTGTGGTCTCCTTATGGCACTGGTCTCTAGTGTTGTTGAAGTTTGACCTCTTCGATATATGGTACGTTTTTCAGGCCAGCATGAGCAAAGGATAGAGATATTTACCCCAGACATCCGTATTGATTTTGGCGTTCATTCTGTTGTAACATGTAAAAGCTAAATGGACCAACAAGCCAATTTCCCAAAAGTCAATGGATTCCTCTCAGGCAGTTTTTATTACAGGTTTAACAGACAAGCAAACCTGAAAGCTGCTGGAACGAAATCCGTTTCGTTTCCTCTGTTTGTGTTGACGACACAGCCTATATTTACTGAAAGAAAGCCGGACACTGCTGTGTCTGAGCCTCTACGATAGCTGAAGCTGCTGAAACAGAATAAATTTCCCTAGGGATTTTTGAAAATATTTCTGATTCTTAGAAGTATATTCAAACATACAATCAGAAAAAAAAAACATTTAATGTGTAAAAAACCCCAAAACAAAACCATCAGAAAGATGAAAAGACATAAAAACACCTGAAGTGCTGCAGTTTCATTTTAGGATTAAAAATGAACCAAACAGGAGTAAAAAAAAAAGGTAAAAAAAAGCTGAGTGAGCCACAAACTACATGATGGGGTAGCAGCCATACTCAGCGATGCCACACTGGTTACCTTTGTTGCGAGACATTCGGATGTAACCCTGGTCTCCAAAAGTAACTCCCCAGCTGGAAGAATATAGAAAGGAGGGAGATGATTCACAGGATTCACCATGGATCTTACACTTGCATTGACTGACATTGTGATTACAAATATACTCTGAAGGCTCAAAGAGGACTTTCATTCTAATAAACAAATTCTAAACCCTCTAATACACCTTTATTACAATACCTACATGTTTTAAGTGATAGTGTCTGAAAAACCATGTAGCAGGAATGAGTCAATGTGGATATTTTCTTTGTCCCTTGACTGAGACTGAATATCTTTGGTTTGTGGACGAAGAGGAGTCCAACGTTCAGGATCCGTTTGCATGTGTTTGTGTGTCTGTTGTCCACATCTCACCTGTTCTTCACCAGCCAGTAGTCTTGTCCGTTCAGCGTGCCGTAACCAACAGCCAACACAGCATGGTTCACGCGCTGCGAACAGGTCGGATCGTCGTACACCCCTGAAAACGCAAAATAATAAGTCATGCATTCCAGCGGGTGAGGTACAAATATGCAGATTCAAATAAATTCCTGCTTCTGCTTTTAGCCCCCTACCGCCGCTGTAGAAAAGAAATTTGGGCTGCAAGGCATCAATTGCAATTGAAATGGGTCCGATAGTGGCGACTGCCAGTTTCAGAGCTCCCTCGTCCCCCTCGGGCAGCATGTCGTACGCGGAGCAGTTGGCAGATCGGTACATGGGACGATACTGGCATGGCTGTACCTGCAAGAGGATAAACTCCAGTTTCAACCCTCAACGAACTCATGACAAAGCTGGACTGATCTGATAAAGAGTACGGCGTATTTCACATGAATAATAGATGTTTACGAAAAAAGATGACATGAAGATGGAATCATATAGAAAAATAATCATAAAAGTCAAATGATCTGTTAGTTAGTTGATGACATTTTTCCATAAACAGAAGAATAAGATTCTCAGCTAAGCTGCCACAGTCTGTATAGAAGAGGACGAGGCAGGTGGAAGCTGGTCAGATAAACATGAACAAAAACGAACCAGATGAAGCCCTCCGATTAATTTATTGTTGCTCCAAGGAGACATTACTTCCAAAACCACAGACGGATATGATGAGTGTTGCTGTCTGCAGCCCAACGGGTCAGACTCAACTTTGTGTTTCTGTTCATACACCCACATTAACGTCTCATATGGGAATTTGAACGGGAAGAGGAACATGTCTAGTTGTTACAAAACTTCAAAGCACAGAGCAAACACATGTTATTGAAACACATGATATTTCTCCCTTCTCATTTCCCTTTGAATTTGTATCTGAGAGTGAAGAATCCGTCATTCAGAGGATGAATGACCCCAAATCTATGAATCTCCAAATGTTTCACTCCATTTCAAGTAACAATGGTTGAGGAATGAAGATGGTTAAAACACTCAAAGCACTCACGACAACAGCCTCCACACACCGATGGTGAATTGAACCCGTCTCCCCCACTGAAAGTCACAATCTCCTTCTGCACATTTTCCTCCGGAAGCACTTGGAACATCATCTCCTGAGTTCATCAGAACTCTGTCCACTGTGTATTGTTCATCTCTTCTCCTCCTCTGAGGATTTAATAGCCTTTCCCCAAAGTCTCAGAGACCAGTCGGGTTAGTCACTTACCGTTCCTTTGTAGGGGTACGAGTCCTCGGAGTCGATGCCCTGGTTGTCGATGACATACTGGAAGGCAGCGTCCATGAAGCCACCATTGCAGCCATGGTTGCCATATTTCCCAGAGCAGTCCACCAGGTTTTGGGGGCTGAGGTCCACCAGTTTTCCTGTTTTCTTGGCTAACTGACCCTCCAGGGCCCCAGCAGCACTGAAGGCCCAGCAGGAGCCACAAGAACCCTGAAAATGAAAAAAAAAGCACTTCTTCTGAATGTCCACTTCGCTGTTACACTTCTCATACTGGAGCTGTTCAGAGAGAACAGATGGCGCTGCAGCGTGTCCATGAAAAACTCTCGAGCATCCTTCAGTGGATGATTCCATGTTTGGCAGCATTATGTAAAGACAGAGCGAGTCGAAGGTCCAGCAGAGTTTAAGAGGTTAAAAGAATCCACTGACTTTCACATGTAGCAACAGAAGACACGCCAGAATCGATTCCAATACGTCTGATAATACATTCCAATACATTCTCATATCCTAATAAGTTGGATTTTTCCTGGTCGACATGGAACATGTTGAGAAATTTGCCTCAGTGATATAAGAATTTCAGAAAGAGAGCAGGTTTAATTCAGCTTATTCACTGATTTCTGTGATTTCCAATGTAGTGACAAACTATTTAATGTAACAAGACTGAATGAGTTGGTGCAGATGATTCGGACCGGTGGATGATCACATCACTTGGGTGTGAGACGATCTCTCTGATTTAATCAGATCCCTGATGAGAAAGGAGTCACTCTTTACCTGCATTTTGACCTTGGTGACCCAGCCGCTCTGTCTCCAGTCCACCGTGTCTGGAACATCAGAGGCGGTTGTCCATGAGAGATCAGATGGTGCCCTCTGGAGGTCAGTGGGGGGAGTGAGCGTCGCAAAAGACTGACGAATCTCTTCAGGTGTCTGTGAGGAGGTTGATCAGGGACAGAAGTCACGAGTCATCCAGTTTTTGATGCCACTGAAGTTAGTACACAACCATATACTGTACATATGGTGACATGTATATGTTTGCGTCTTTCAACGGCTCCAATTATGTTTTTCCTGTGCGTATAATTATTCTGAGTCCAGAACATTTAATCAGCTTCATACCCCAGATAACACAATACCAATAAAGACAGAGGTCATTTAGATAAGCGTAATTGGGTCACAGCTCTGCCCTCTCAATATACAGTTCCACATTTGGTCGTCATCAGGAAAGGAATCAGCTTTCAGTTTTCTTGCTGCATAAAGGCGAGGAGGTGGGGTGGGGGGGTGGGGTGGGGGTGCAAACCAGGTTAAACAGTTCACAGTATACAGCCACTGCTGCAATTTATGATTCAACTGGTCAAGACAAGTGAAGAAAAGACCATATTAGTTCAGAAAAGTTGTGACTCTCATACTCGAATACATTCTGCATAATGAATCCATCCTTTCCTTATTGTCGAACATGCAGAGGTGAAAAATGTCGGACCAGATCGCCCATGTAGTTCATGCTCAGGTCGTAGGTGTGAAGTCCCATCGAAACTTCCAGGTTGTGCTGGGTGATGAGCATCAGGTTCTTCTCCCACAATCCTCTGCGGTTCACCTCCTCCACCTCAGCACACACAAATGGCACAGAGGGTGAAATATTTGGAAGGTTCCAGCATGAGGCTTGATTTCCAAACAGCCCTTTGTGTCTCCCACCTCGCTCTGGTACATTTTCCCATGTGTCTTCTTCCACAGCTCCCAATGGTCATCCAGCCTGCTGTCAAACACGGCCTCCGCCCACAGACAATGGGTGAGGAGCAGCAGGCTCGCAAGCATCATACCTGTGAATAGGGTGAGACACACCGACATATGAGAGAGAAGAGACAGCTGCCAGGAAGCAGCCGCCAGGACTCAGAGGCTTCAGAAAACCACACCGAGAGCATCAGCGACATGAGATTAGTCATAACACACATAAAAACGACAATGAAGAAGAGGTCTGAGGAAGTGAATTGCTGATTTAACATGTTAGACAACAAGAGCATACGAGTGTCACTTCCCCAAACCGTAACTGTCTCAAGAACAGAAGTAAAAACTCCTGACTGAACCGCAACACTGCAGACATCAGCAACAGGAATTTTTCATTAGAAAAAAATGAAAGAGTGAAGTTTCAGAGAGACAGATTCAGCAGCATTTAGAGTGAAGTTCCTTTGAGGAAGTGTTCTTTAGTCCTGAAATATCAGTTGTACCTGTTTCACCAGATCACTAACTATGATGATCTGCTTCAAACATGTAATTAAATGTTTTATATAATCATAAACTGAGGAAAAATAACATCGGCAGTAGTCCTATAGTAACCTACCTACACGTGAATAAACCATGGCATTTTCCTCTGGAGACTAAATACAATAAATGATAAAAGTGACAGTATGGTAGAATATAACTGGTAAATGAATGATGAAGACTATACAACACACATTATAAACACACAATAATTACACACTGGCTACAAAATAAATTACATTTGGTCGTACATGTATAACTAGAATGCTTTTTTTTAAAGAATACATAATACAACCTTTATCAAACTGCAAACGCTACTATTGTCGTAATATGCAGTTATTTAAGGACATTTCTGACGTGACATCGAAACGAAAGTAAAACAAGCCAAATGACTTTAATTGTGTCTATATGTTAAATGTTTACTTAGTGTGCTTCGTGTGAATGAAATGTTGAAAAAAGGGAGAGAACTTGCCTTGCTGCTCGATCATCGCTGATTCTTTACTGAATCACCTGAAATATTTTCCTGCTTCTGCTTTTAAACCTAAGACGTCACGTGACGCGCCGTCCTTCTTCCTCCTTTTTGTCGGAAACCACCTGAACCAGTTGTGGTTGTGAACTCATTCGAGCAGAGAAGAGTTCAGCTCAAAACGTATAATTTCGTTTGAATTTGAGCCTTTTTAAAGACGATGTGTGCTTAGAGAACATTATTGTTTTTTCCTGTCGAGCCGATAAAATAAAAAAGCAAAGTGCACAATTAAAATTAGAGTTGCAGCAGCCTCTGGAGGCAGAAGTGAGTATTACACGTCCCAACACACCGTAAAACAGATATTTTATCTATATATAAATTATAAAAGTACTCCTAAAGTACGATACAATGACACTCATAAAATTTACATTTTTAATACAACATTTTGTATTAATATTATTTAATACAAAATACTTGTATTAAATAATATGTATTATTAATAACCTTGTTTATTATTAATAATACGTATTATTATTTAATAATACCATACATTATTTTTTCAATTATTGATAATTAAATAGTATGGTTGTTTTTTAGACACCAAACTGCTGTTTGTTTTCAGAAGTCTGTCTTTTGGTCCTTCTATTCCAATACATTTTAACATACGAGTCCAATAAAAGGTCCCATGACAGTATGTTACAACTGTTAAAACAGATTCTGTTAAAATAGTTTCTATGTTTTTCCTTCAAACAACAACAGCAACTTGCCTCAAAACACCTTTAATCCATTCCATAGTAAACAACAATTTTACAGTTTAATCATTAGGAAAGTGCTTAACAGAACAACAAAACTCATCATGATCCAAAAAAAGTTCTAATTTTTAAAGGAAGGAGTAGTTCAGCATTGCCCAGCAATGCTGTTTACACTGTGGAACTTTTATCTGACCGTCAGTCAGGATAATTGAATGAAAACCTCACTCACACCAAGTCTTCTAAATAGTTTTCAAATATTTTTTTTTTCTGTAGTTGATGCTTATGTGTGTTTGCTTTTTTTTGTTTGTTTGTTTTTGTTGTATCAGTTTGAACAAAGTCTCTTCAATCTCCCCTCTTGACTTGTCGCTTCACATGATCGGGTAGCTGGCGAGGTTGGCAATGCCGCAGAGGTTGCCACGGTTACGCGCCATCAGGATATAGCCCTTGTTTCCCCAGGTTTCACTCCAGCTGTCAGCGGATGACAAAAAGATGGAGAGAATGACATGAGAGGGTTCATCATCACCAGAAGGCAAAGAGCTTTTCAACTCATCAGCTGGTCACTGCCGACCGACGGCGTCTCATCAACACGTCATGACCAGGTGACATTTCATTTCGGTGGCTTTACGAGCCACCTGGTGCCGATCCACATGGGGGACGTGTCTCACCTGTTCTTGACAATCCAGTACTTCTTCCCCTTGGGGGTCACTCCATAGCCCACAGCCAGCACAGCATGATTGATGTTGTCTTTGTCACAATTCGGGTCATAATAAATACCTGGACACATGACAGGGAGGAAGCCTGAGTGACCTCAGTGACCCCAAGTTTGAATCAATGTATTAGTTACTATCTATTAGTTACACACACACACACACACACACACACACACACACACACACACACACACACACACACACACACACACACACACACA
>JBBMJM010000022.1:1665522-1682957 GCA_037832705.1 Centriscus cristatus
TGGCTCTGTTATCATTAACCATATTTTTTCAAGACATTCTGGTGTTTGCCAGTGGCCATTGAATAAATGGCATGAAATTATGAAGAACAATTTTCACATACACAAATCACTGTCATATTACATGGCATATACATGTACATGGAGCTACATCAATCTCCTAATGTAAGGAAGAAAAACGGTGTTACACAGGAAAAAAGAAAGATAACATACACCTGTTATATAAATGGGGTTTTAAGCATATATGAAATGAAATAAAATTAACGTCACAAATACAATTAACAGCAAAATAATTCTGCTGAAGTATGAAGTACCTGGATGTGGAACTGATCAAGCTCTTGACCTCTGAGTTTCTTTTACTGATAACGTCATGGAGACACATGCCAAAATAAACACATATTTCATGCTGTTTGTATGCTGCATGTTCTCATTAAGTTTTATGTTTTTAAAGCCTGTGAGGTACTATTAGCCTATTCCAGTCCACCATTCCTGTTAACCATTGATATCAATAAAACATTTGATTTAATTTAATCTCTAATCTAACACACACATTTCAGGTGATTTTACCTTTTAAAGAAACGTAACCTGACAAACCAATAATCAGGCCTGCATCATACATACATTATCAGCACTTATCTATCTTTTCAACATCATCTTTCACTTTTGAATGCGTATTATAATTTTACATATATCTCCATAAGTAAATAGAGTGTGAATCAGGTCGAAATCATCCATATTTTACAAGTTGTAGTTTACTAGTTGTATGATTGATTATGAACGATGTCAAAGGGGTGACTGTGTGGGCGTGTCCTGTCTGTCAGCGAACAAAACGAGGAGGTTTGATTGACAGCAGCACATCCTGCTGCTTGACTTGATGCGTGTTCGCGGGTCGATAAATGCCAGGCATAGACAACTTTGCTCTTTGGAAGAGACTTTTCTGTCTGATAATACAAACCAAATCACGACCAGGTGTGGAAAGAAAGGCTGTCGAGACAGAACACGGAGTGCTTCCGCTGTTCCCTACTTTGCTTTGAGTGGCCGCAGAGTTGTCAGTTTGAAACTGGCGTTAACTTAACCCAGCTAGCTAGCGAGCGGGGTTAGCTGGCTGGAGCTAACTAGCTCGGCTCACACAGCAGACAGCCCACATTAGACTGGCTCCACTCCACTCAGGGCTGCCACAACTTAAAAGAAGGATTCTCATGGAGAAACAAAGCAGTTCTAACGGTAAGTACGTACTTTTAAGCCATTCACGTTGTGAGTGAGTTTATTTAAGTCATAAGTTAAAGAGGAACAACCCTTCGTGTGTTAACAATGCAACCCATTTTATGGAGCGAAAATAATCAACTTAATGAAACAAATGCTGCAATGCAAGTTGGAGAGGAGGGGTGTTCCATGCTTCATTTGTGATGGCAACCCACGCTGATCTTCACCGAACCAGCTTCAGGGTGTAAGAAATGATGTATGCCTGTATGTGCTGCGTCTGTTAACGCTGCTGCTGTTATCAATGTCATGTTGCCTAACGAAGCTAATCGCTGTGGTTTCTCTTCGCAGAGCACAATGCACAGAGCACTGGATAAGACCCTGACAGAAATGTACAGCGAGAGATGATATAGCAGGATTCCGTGTAAATGTTACCAGACAATAGGCCAAGCAGGAAATTGGAGTAAAGCTGAAACCAGAAGGCTTTGCTACCCAGCAGCTTGCCAGCGTGTGTATGCTCGAAGTGCCTATGGCGGAGTTTAGGGAGGACGGCAGCCTGCCTCCATTGAATCGCGGGGATACAGCTGTGTCCAGCGACGACACAGCTGGCAAGACGCATTGCGAAGTGTCGGTCCTCAATGGAGACTGTGGGATATTAGAGAACATGGTCGGTTCAGGAGCCTTCGTCGCACCTTGCAGCCAAGGCGTGGTGGAAAGCGAGAACACCTCTGTCGAATTGGATGCCAAATCCGAAATACCACGCAGAAGCAGCATCATCAAGGTAAGTTGCTTCAGGCAGGATTGCACATGACGTTTATGTTGACATATTTGGCTTTCACAATACAGATCACCATATGGTAAAATTAGCACACCTTGTACTGGTCTGGATTTTTACATGAATCTAATCATATTCTCAGTATTCCTTCTTGAATGGTGATAGTCTGAGTTATGATGGGAGTTGTCTCGAGAAAAGAGAAGCAAGGATTTACAGGGATGCAACTAATAGCGAGTTGTAACTGTAATATCTGAATGAATAAATAGTAAAACACAAATCCCTTAAACAGATGATCTACACTTACTTGTCAGTTTTTTAAAAACTAAAGCAGTGTTTAATACAACAGCTGTCCCTGCCCCCCCCCCCCCCCCTTCAGTCCCTGTTGACCATCCCGAGAGGATTTATTATAATGGTCAGTTTGGAGGCTCAGTGTTATTTTGTCAACTCTTAATTTACGTCACATTCTCAGTCAATCTTATTCATATATAATTCATAGAAATGGAGCATCATAATCATTATGAACAGCATATAGGGCTTTTGGATTGTACTGCATTTGTTATACCTATGTGTACCTATAACATCCAAAGTCAGTCTGTAGTGGTGAAGAAACTAAATAGCAAGATGCAGATGAGGAAATAAGCAATTCATATATAAATGAAAATGGGATTGCGTGACTATGATTTAGCGTTCATAGGCAAAATCACAGTCGGAAGAATGTCTGAATGAGAGAGTAGTTACAGTTGAGGGAGCTCACAATGGCGCTTAATAGTGCGGACCAATAAACACAATAGCATACAGGGCTCCTAAATATTCTAGACCTTTACTTCTGCTATGAGGATTGGGGTTTGTTATGCAATGTGACTCTCAGTTTGGTGGTTTACTGTTTTACTTAACTGACAAGCAAGTTGCGTAGCAGTTAACTAAACCAGTGAATGACTGATGCTGGGTGCCAAGTGGACCTTTGCAGGGACAGTGGCATTCATTATTGAATTGCTATACTCCTTATGTAAGCCTGATACATAAACTGATTAAATCAAACAAAGAAAGCCTTCTACTTGTTGACCGAATGTGATTAGCAAGTAAGCACAATTCTCAGTTTGGATTATTATTATTTCTTTACATTTGTTCTTTACTTTCCCCCAAAACATTAGAGATAGCAGCTGAAAGACTTGATGCTAATAGTCTTAGCATCAGTCATGTAAACATGGGTTGTTACATGACCTAACAACCTAAGCTGTCCATGAAACACAATTGCGAATATAGTCAGAATGACTTGTTACTGATGGGACACTGATGGGACACTGATACCGATAAGCCCATTAACTTATGCATGGAATTTTCTTTCTTTGCTTCGTTCCTGGCTTTGGCTTTAGCATTTGTGTCACGGATTATAGGTGTTGTGTTTCTTAAAGCATATGGCCTTTGTATGTTGATCCGGACCTCTTTGTGTTTGCAATTAGTAATGCAGTGCCAAGAGCACGGCTTCATCATGAATGAAAAATGTACTCATAACGATTCCTGATTTACCAGTTGTTTATCAGTCGTCAGTCCACATCATAAAGGAATGCACCAGATCTTGGTGAAAGAGAGTTACTTCAGTATATTGACATATACTGTGCTTAATGCCCAATGACATTAGCATAGGCATACACAAAAAACCTTGAGAAACAGACGACTTGTGTACTGTAAGAGACTGTCTTACTGTAACCACAGACTCCAGCAGTGTAGTTCTACACACTGCACTGATACTGCTGATACCGCACTATTATTTGATATCAGTGATATCAAAGCACTGATATATATTTTTTTATTTTGATAGACATTTGTTGCTAAATGCACTGGCTCAACAAATTTTATAGTCGGACCACATGCAAAGGCAATGAACTCAATCTATTGTATGAAACAGGGTACACATTCTTGCCACATTGTGTTTTTTTTTTTTTTCTTTCGACATGCCCTCTGCCCCTTAACCTCTCACTGTACCAGGACCTGTCTTAGTTTCTATTTGAGTGCAATTTATTTACACAGTTTATTTATTTTTTTCAGAGCGAAATCACACAAATGAACCCTTTATTCAAATCAGAGTAATGACTTAATTTTAATTTTTTTTTCTTTTAGTTTAGGTTCAGTGGTATAGCATCCATACTGTGAATAAATTATTCTGAACTGCTCAATTACCTAATTGCACTGTATTACATATCATGACTAGGCATATGAAATGCACAATGAGCCAGTTTGTAATTGCACATCATTTCCCTCAAATCATCTGAGGCACAGACTACTTTCTGCTCTCCAGTCTAAAGGTTGTACACAGGGCTTAGCGGGTTGATAATCTATGTCAATAAATGGCCTGAGCAGCATTGAAATGAATAAAAAGTTGCTCAGACATCAATGGCCACATCATCCCCCTGTGATAACCTGTGATGAAAGTCAAAGTCTGTTCCTGTCTCCAGCGGTATCAGAGTGTGTTCAGCCCACAAACTTTTTTTTTTAAACAAAATAGTTTGTTCTCAGGCAAACCCCAATGATGATCAGTTCCACGGCATCTGCGTCTTGTGGCATTGTTGAATGGAAAAAAAATAATTTCATTATTCTCTCCAAACCCTTAATAAAAGTCTAACCTTTAATTTTGTATAGAATATTAAATGTTGTATGTGATAGGAATAATTGTTTCAGAACAAATTGCCTTTGATTAGGCTATGAAACATGAAAGTTAAAATGATTGATTGAATGATGAATTTCTTCATCCTTTTCCATTCACACATAGCCTCTGGTGAATACGTGTGTAAGGCAGAACCCACTCAGAATTCACTCACTGATGGTATTTAGGCAAATTGTATATACAGATTTCTAACATTTTCCCCAAGGCACTTATTTTGTCGGTGTTTGTTGCAGATTATAAGCTGATGGTTGTGACAGGTTGGAGCAGTGTCAACAAGGCAGCGTATTTCACACCCTTGGAACCCTTTAGTCTTGTTCAACTGCTTCTAAAGTGATGGGAGGAAGTGGTCGGGACAGGTCCAACCGCATTCATAGTAACAGCTGTAATACCCAGCACTAGTCTACTTCTACTTCACTACTTCTGTTTCTCATACAGCATTTAGTGGTAAATTGTGATGCCACCACCACCGCTTTCATATTATCTAATTAAACGTCAGTAGTTAAGCATTAATTCATTTATGATGACAGTCTACTTCCATGTTTGTGTCTTTCCAGAGTTGCAGTTTTTGTCGCCTTCTGAGGGTCTCTTGAAATGCCATTCTTAAATCTATTAGTTTAAATTCACAGTGAGTAGACATGCATCTTGATTTAATCATCTGGCATGTGCTTCCTCATGAATACTAAAAACCTGGTTGGTTCTGAGCAACTATTGGACAGAAAAGCTGTACAACTCTATCAATCATGGCCTTAAGTATGGCTAAGCTGTTTAACAGTGAATGCCCAGTATGATAATGAGTCAAGTTTCAACTATACTCAGTAATAAATTGTGACCACGTTGTGTGTGGGTGGCCGGTGCCAGGCAAAATAATGAGCCCATGACCACCTCATGTGTCACATATTCCTCTTGAACAAAGAGGATTTCCATTACTTGCTTAATAACACTTTTTTCACAGCTCTGGTAGGAGAAGAAAACAAACTCAGCATGAGGTAGCACCCCGTTAAAAGGGAAACAAGATAGTATTGTAGTCTGGTGTACCAGCAGAGCTGTTAGTCTAAGGAAGGTTTTCCCATTTGAATCCCCATAATCAGTATGAGTGTGTGTCGACACCACCTGACTAGCAGTAACTGTATTCATTTGTTAATAGATCTTTATTGTATTGTGTTTAGGCAGCTGCATATGATTCTGAAACCCCTGAAATAAACTCCACACCATTATTTTTTTTTCAAAAGTATGGATGTAGTGATGATGTGCTTGTTGTTGCTGAACTTGCATACGACCAATGAACCTGCATGTTTTCTGCATGTCAGGGTCTGGAACATCCATCAGTTTATTTTGCACACACAGCATTTTACATTTTGTGTTGGACCAAAGACAAAATTCATAATATGGGTCACAAGCAGGTCATTTGGCTTGAACAGCTGTCACTGGTATGTGACTGACAGCAGAAACAGGAGCAACCTTGAACAGTAAGGCCAGCAACTCCATTAACATTCACTGTGCTAATTTGATGTCCAGTCTCTCCACAGGACTAACATTACTGTATGGGGGAAATTAGTGGTGAAATCCTTTTCTCCCTCAAATTACTAGTGTTAGTGTTCTGCTATTTTTTTCTTCAGTTAAGGAAAAGGCATTCTATAGAAGCTTATTATAATCCACAATGTTGAACACAAAAGAAGGTGCCCAATTATCACAACATCTACAAGAACTATATCCCATCAATTTGCTATCCTATCACTGGAGGACCAAAAACGTCATCAGAATGTGTTACTCTATCCTCAAACATGACATAGATTAGTGAGAGGAAATATCCCTCCCCATCTCTCTTCTCTTCCCTGTGTTCCTTGTTGGCAAATGAGGGGAAAGAATCATCAGTAGAGCTGTGGTTGAATTCTGCTCAATTTATGTTTGTGATTGTGAAGTGAGTCCTGGTTTATAACGGAAAGAGGATTCATGTCACTGTATCATTCAGGTGGGGCATCTTATGAGGCTGTATATAGAACAGTGTAACAGAGAGTAATAGGTCCCCTGAGGTGTCCTCAGCTGTGCAGACAGCTCATTGCTCACTGAGCCTGACAGAAACGTGGGATTCAGTCCATCAGGGTATTCAAATTCCTACGGGATATGTGATTCTGTAATTCTTAATATGTTTTTATCCTTCTCGTATTCTTACGGTCTCTTCCTGTCTGCGGCTTAGATGATTTTGCTGCAAAATGCTTTTTTGACTTGAACTAACTTACTTGTTTTTGATCGCCTGTAACGACGCGAAGGTTATTAACTTTACTGTTGACAGTTGATGTTGTGTTGTGAAAAACAGTAAACCCTAATAGAGGCTGCACTTACCAAATGACACTGAACACGTTGCCCTATTTGGAATCTTTGTTGTGATGTCTTCTGGCCTGGAAAAATTTTCAGTATTCAATTCAATTTAGTTTTATTTGCATAGCCCAACATCACAATTACAGTTGCCTTGATGGACTTAACAGTCCAGTACTACACCCTCTGTCCTTTTGACCCTCAGTCAGTGAGGGTGAAAACTGCCCAGAAACCTTCGTAACAGAAGAAAGGCAGAGACCTCAGGGAGAAGAGAGATTTTAAACTATACATGCAACCCAGATCTGATATTAACCAGAGGCGGTAAACGGACTGTTGCATAATAAGTGGCCTCCCTGGACATAAGCGCCAAATGCTGAGACATGGGTGTGTGCAAAATAGTTTTTGGTTTTAGTAAAGGAAGCAGGAAAATCCTGAGGACAGGATGGCAACGTGGAAATACAGCAGGAACCAGACACATACCATGAGTAAACTGACCCTAACTTGAGTTCAAGATTACAAGTTTACTTTTTCTTCCTGATCATTGGGATTATCTTAAATCATGCATATAGTTTTTAAGCTCTCCTTTTGTATGATGAACCTCTGTTAAGTCACATTGTCTTACAAAATTTGCTGCTTTTGTTGTGTATATGTTTTCTATGGTCATGGTTTGTCTGTTTTAAGATTTTACCCAACAGAGTACATGTGAGTTTTCGATTTGAAAAATCATAATTTTTATTGTATACTGATTTCTATTTCTTCCTTCTGTCAGGCTTACATTAACCAAGAATATAACATATTTATTATGTTGATTGTTAAGAGTTTGTTGTTTTAATGCTGCCCTCTTTCCTTGTATCCTTGTGTGTTGGTTTTTCATCTCTATTACTAATTATGCAATCTTAATTGCTGGAATACAGTCTGTTTCAGACTTTGTAGTAGGCTGCATTATTGATCTGTTTTGCTTGTGCTTGTCACATTTTATCAAATGGCAATCAAGTAAACATATAAAATGCAACACAGACGTCCTAGTGTATTTTTGACAGCAGCGGCTGAGCTATGATTGCGTGGCAAGACCATGGGGATGACGATAAGCAGGCAGAGCTGAGACAAAAGTGAGAAACTGTGAGTCAGTTGTGTCAGAGATGACAATCTATTTTTGTGGGTGTAGCAATATTTGTGATTATGAAGGCTGTTTTTTGTCACACTGACTGGGTGAAGTCAAGTGTGGACCTTGTGCATGAAAGATTAACGAGTGAGAATGAAGGGGTAAAACCTTCTGTATACACAATGTATGAAGTAGAGGATGACACATGCATCTCAAACATGCAACACATCATCATGGCCTGCAGTATAAATTATGTTTGAGCACTGGTTCTTTTCACTTGGTCAGGTCTGAGTTTAACTACATCACAAAGTGAAGTTTTCCATTGTTTAAACCTTTAAAAAGAATGTGAAGTTCACACACACTTATAGCTCCTAAAATGTTTATTGTAGGCTATAACATCACTGTTTCAAGAAAAACTCTTTCATCCTGATGAACATCTCTGTGATCGAAACGATACCATAAACATATGAGGACCTACTTTAGTGTGCACACTTCACCTTATATTTTTTCATTGTCCTCCTGCATATGTACTTTGTTCATTTTATAAATCACCAGGAAAATTGACATTCATGTTGTGCATTTATTTTTTTTTTAAATGTAAAATTCTGCCAAGAAATGTGCTTCAGTGGATAGAGACAGATTCAGTGGAAATGTCAACAATGTGCCTAGTGTACATGACTAGGTTTGTAGGGGCAATATTCCCTGTTTGCTTCTTAATGCACACTGACCAGCAACCGGCAGGGTTGTAGTTGTGATTCCGTTCTATGTTAGAAGGAATATGGGAGCCTGAGTGGAAAGACCCAATAGGCCAACATTTCAGAGCAGACATAATTGATATTTTTTGTGGCATTTCTCTGTAATTTCTCTGTAAAATTTTCATCAGTCACACAAAAGATACTACACGTCACCAACGATCCAAAAAGGGGAATTCCTGTTTTGGCATTTGTACAGAGTTCTTTTAAAGCAGGCGGTGGGAAGCAGACGTTACGGTAGTGAATGAATGATTATCATTGGTCCTATATCTGATTTAGTAAATAAAAAATAAATAAAAAATTCAAAAAACACACGAAACAGCCCTTTTTCCATTGATCACAGAAAACAAGTCTAGTCAGCCTTTGGCAACTGTTTGAAGCACTGTTTTATTTCAGTGTTTCAACATGCCTTTTATTGCTTCAAGTGTGAATATGCCAGATTCTTCATCATCCGTTAATACTTTGTATGTATGTCCTTACAGGATGGATCACGGCATCGTAAAGAAAGAAAGAAGACAGTATCGTTCAGCAGTATGCCCACTGAGAAGAAAATTAGCAGTGCAAGTGACTGCATCAGCGCCATGGTGGATGGCTCTGAACTAAAGAAAGTGCGATCCAACTCTCGCATTTACCACCGCTACTTTCTACTGGATGCTGACATGCAGTCCTTAAGATGGGAGCCATCAAAGAAAGAGTCAGAAAAAGCCAAAATTGATGTAAAATCTATCAAGGAGGTTCGAACAGGGAAGAATACAGAAACTTTTAGAACTAATGGAACTTACGATCAGATATCGGAGGATTGTGCTTTCTCAATCATCTTCGGAGAAAGCTATGAGTCTCTGGACTTGGTGGCAAACACAGCAGATGTAGCAAACATATGGGTTACAGGGTTGAGGTACCTGATCTCGTATGGGAAGCATACCTTAAACATCATAGAGAGCAGTCAGAACAACATGCGTTCATCATGGCTTGGTGAACTTTTTGATGAAGCCGACAATTACAACTGTAAACAAATAACGATATGTCCTGCTGTGCAGCTTGTCAAAAAGCTGAACCCTGGACTTAAAAATGTGAAAATTGAGCTGAAGTTTAAAGAGCTTCACAAAGCAAAGGACAAAGTTGGTTCTCATGTGACAAAAGAAGAGTTCATCGAGGTGTTTCACGATCTTTGCACTAGACCAGAAATCTATTTTCTCTTTGTTCAGTTCTCCAGTAACAAAGAGTTTCTGGATACCAAGGACTTGATGATATTTCTGGAGGCAGAGCAGGGTATGGCACAAGTCAGTGAAGACACCAGCTTAGAGGTCATTCAGAAGTATGAACCATCAAAAGAGGGCCGACACAAAGGTTGTCTTTCTCTTGATGGATTCACCAACTATCTCATGTCTCCAGAGTGCCATATTTTTGACCCCGAACAAAAAGCAGTGTGCCAAGATATGAGCCAGCCTTTGTCCCACTATTACATCAATTCATCCCACAACACATACCTTATAGAGGATCAGTTCAGGGGTCCTTCTGATGTGACGGGATATATTCGTGCTCTCAAGATGGGTTGTCGCAGTGTTGAGCTGGATGTGTGGGATGGACCTGATAACGAACCCGTTATTTACACCGGTCATACAATGACCTCACAAATCGTTTTTCGCAGTGTCATTGACGTCATCAACAAATATGCCTTTGTTGCTTCTGACTTTCCACTGATACTCTGCTTAGAAAACCATTGCTCTTTAAAGCAACAGAGAGTCATGTTTCAACACCTCAAGAAGATCCTTGGAGATAAGATCAACCTAGATCTTCCTAAGCCTGACGACTGCTACCTCCCCTCTCCCTTAGAGCTGAAGGGAAAGATCTTGCTTAAGGGTAAGAAACTGAGCACCAATTGCACCGCCTCAGAAGGTGAAGTGACGGATGAAGATGAGGGGGCAGAAATGTCTCAAAGGATGAGCATTGAGTCTGCTGAGCAACAGACTATCACACCCAAGAAATTCCAGTTGTCAAAGGACCTTTCTGATCTTGTTACATTGTGTAAATCAGTGGAGTTCAAAGACTTCCCAACATCTTTCCAGAGTCAGAAGCACTGGGAACTCTGCTCTTTCAACGAAGTATTTGCCAGTCGTTGCGCCACTGACTTTCCAGGGGACTTTGTTAACTATAACAAGAAGTTTCTAGCGCGGGTTTACCCGAGCCCCATGCGAATTGACTCCAGTAACATGAATCCACAAGATTTCTGGAAGTGTGGTTGCCAGATTGTGGCAATGAACTACCAGACTCCTGGCCTAATGATGGATTTAAACATTGGCTGGTTTCGTCAGAATGGTAACTGTGGTTATGTTCTACGTCCAGCGATAATGAGGGAGCAGGTTTCATATTTTAGTGCCAACACTAAAGACTCCGTACCAGGTGTTTCTCCACAGCTATTACACATCAAAATCATCAGTGGCCAAAACTTCCCCAAACCCAAAGGGTCAGGGGCCAAAGGAGATGTGGTAGACCCATATGTATATGTTGAGATACATGGCATTCCTGCTGACTGTGCAGAGCAAAGGACTAAAACGGTCAATCAGAATGGGGACAACCCTCTTTTTGATGAGAGCTTTGAGTTTCAGATAAATCTCCCAGAACTAGCGATGGTGCGCTTTGTGGTGCTGGATGATGATTACATTGGGGATGAATTTATCGGCCAGTACACAATCCCATTTGAGTGTCTCCAGCCCGGATTCCGTCACATACCACTGCAGTCTTTGACAGGAGAAGTTCTGCCGCATACTTTGCTGTTTGTTCACGTGGCCATAACCAATCGAAGAGGAGGTGGCAAACCACACAAAAGGGGGCTGTCTGTGCGCAAGAGCAAGAGGAGCAGGGAGTATGCCACCATGAGAGTGCTATTGATCAAGGCTGTGGATGATGTCTTCAAAACAGCAATGCTGCCATTAAGAGAGGGCACAGACTTCAGAGAAAACATGCAGGTGATTGTGCTTCCGGCTTCTGTAAAGTGATTAATTGGGGTTGTGATTTGTATATTGCATCGTAACAAGCCACCAGCATTAAGACTATTGTCAGTCAGTCCCTATGATGATTAATGATATAATGATTTATTGCATTTACTTTGACTCGTTAGTGCTCTGTGAAGGGTTGTAATGAAACGTTTTTATAGATTGAAGCTAGCCTTTAGGAGCATGGCACTAGTGTACCATCAGAGGGATGTTTTTTTTTCTCATTATACCAGTATGAACCCAGGCCCAGTCTCAATTCCTCTCATCTCTCTACAGAATGCCATTGTGTCCTTTAAAGAGCTGTGTGGCCTTTCAGCCGTAGCTAACCTGAAGCAGTGCATTTTGGCCCTTTCTCCTCGACTCACTGGACCTGACAACAGCCCTCTCCTGATGTTCGACCTCACTGACCAGTATCCTACCCTGGAGCCCCAAGGCTTGCTTCCGGAGGTTCTCAAGAAAGTTGTCACCACCTATGACATGGTGAGTATGATCACAAGTTCAAATTCATAACAGCTGGAAGCAAAAGTCATACAACAAATGAATCAGACGCTTGTTGAATGTTGTCTATTCATCTGCGTATCCTTTTATCCTATTGGTAGAGAGGCCAAACCAAGCTCCATAGCGTGGCCTCCAATCACATCAATTCTTTGACTTAATGGGGACAAACAGTGGGTTAGGTAATGGGACCGCTGCTCTGTTAAGTAATAAAATCAATAGTTTATGCAACATCCCCCTGAGGGTTTTTCTCGATGTTTCCCCTTACCCAACAAAAAATCTGTTTCTCTTCCACAGATCCGTGGTACGTTATGAGTTTAAGACATTACCAGGGAACAATAAAATAAAATATAAAAGTCGAATGGTGACATACTGAAAGATTCACACCTATTTATGAGTTTCATTATTCATTTTTTAATTTTTATGAAGCAGTTTTGTTTTACAAGCTTAACTCTGCTAAACACAACTATTATTTTAAAGTATTTGTTGGATTCTGCACCTCGAGTCCCAAAACAGGCATGTCTAGTTATGCATTTTTTTTTTTTTTCATTTCTGTTTAATGCCAGAGCAAGATGCATGATGGCATTTAGCATCTGTCAAGCAAACACAATTTAGTCTGTTTGCAACTGGAATTTTATATGACAAGCAATGGACCATTGGGACTCAAAGACGATCATGGATTGAAGGTGAAAACAAAGACAGATGAAGGTGACCCCTCTTCTGTATTCAGACTACAAGTCGAGGGCTCAGTAATTCGCATGAAAAAAGTGCATGGGAAATTGAGTCCACGGCAAGAAAAGAGAAAGTGACTGGTGTTTGGGGATGAAAATAATTTAAAATCAAGGGCTTTTGTGGTACGAAGCTGCAGGCTTGATCAGTAGCACGAGAGACGCCCAAAGCAAACGAAGAGACAAACATAAAGACTGGTAAATAATATATGGAACAGTACAATTAGAAATTCAGACACTGAATCAAAATCTGCCACTGGGAGTAATTGGCGAAAAATAGAATCTGGGTCTCAATCCCTGTCCATTTGCATGTTGGAAAAAGGTGGAGCAGCATCATGATGCCAGCGTGTGCTCTCAGATAATGTGGCCTGATTTCTACAACAGATGAGTCAAGGGCACAATCTGCAGATGGAGATAAAACCAAGAGACCTTTAAAGCACATATTTTAGCCATTGTTTATTTGGCAACAACTCTAAATATTTTTTTCTCATCTCACTTTAATGGAATGATGCTTTTTTTTTTTTTTTTTTTTTTTTAATCCTCAAAGGAAAGATAGAGTCTACCGTTGAATGATCCTTTCTGAACATACATACTTTACATACTCTGTTTGAGTGGACAGCCGTTCAGTATTCAAAAGCAACTTTAGGTATTTGTTTTGTGTCACAATGCGGATATTGTTGTTAAATAGACCGTTTTGTTGTTAAATGAACCCTAAAACACAACTAAACATGTGCGTTGGGGCACAGTCTACCCACTTATCTTAGTGTGCAGTGCCTAAATACTGAGAGATGTTGTGTGTTAAATCAAAGCAGTTATTTCTTCACCCATCATCAGAGTAATCACAGTTTGGGAAACACTCCTACATGATGCAACAGGAGCGTGACGAAAACAAAAAGAATCACTCAGTCATAACGGCCTCTAACATCATGCAGCTGACTCAGTGTTTTTTGAAATGATCCAAGTGCTCTCCACACAATACATATCATATCATCATATCATACGGATCATACATATCAGGGCCTGATCATGTCAAACTAAATAAAGAATTGCATTAGATAGTAAATTGTGTGAGTGTGTGTCTTTAGCCAGGATTTTGGAGTAGCTAATAATGCTGAGTATCTGGCAGGCAGTGAGACAATGAGTGAGACAGTGTCCCGTGGGACATTGTGAAATAAGTGTTAGCTAAAGCTAATTAATATAATTGAATTGGAAGACATCAGACACACCTGTAGACAAGCTACATCATCACGCTCTCAGTAGTGTCATTTCCTTTACAGAGATCTGAAGTAATTTATGTAGCCATATCAAATGCGTATGAAGATACTAAATAACATCACCGATATGAACTTTATGACTTCCTTGTTTGCCATTTTGTCCCAGGCCTTTTTAGTTCCTGTTGACCAGATCATTTTTCAAAGAGGGATCAATGACACATAGCTCACAGGTTGGACCCAAACTGGAGTAAATAGTGCGTCTATTGGGGATTAATGTACATTTGGTGTGAAGGTGTAATGGACGGTGGAGTTTAAGTCACTGCTCTTTACCTTTTATCCATGGAAAAAAACATGTTTTTCTTCCCCTTTTCCATGATAGCAGCATATCAGAAAGCCTAGCTTTGTGACATGACCTTCAGTTGGTGAATGTAAAAGTCAGTTAGAGCAAAGGTCTATGCACAAAAGCCCCCATTATACTCCAAACTGTTCAATAATTAAAATAAACTGTAGAGCAACTTTATCAAATTTGATCGAAACTTTAAGGATGCATTACAGCTTATAATTTCCCTCATTTTATCAGTAAGGCCATTAGCAAGATTAATAGAGAACAAAGATCCAGATGGGCTTGCATCTATCTTATCTGCTTACACAAAATTATGTTCTTCAAAGGGCTGTCGGCATTATGTAAGCAAACCAAACGTTTGAGTGTAGAGGAGTCATTTAATATGTAAATGGGTTCTGAAAGCCACTGACTCTTTCAAGAGCCATCATGAGGGTTTTAAGAGTCTGCTGGTCAGCAGAGTTTGTGCACTCAATTAAAGCTAAACATAACACCGGCAGCTAAACATAGCATCTTTCACAGCTGTAATTTGGCAGATAACACACTCCCAGTGTTTTTCAAACTGACTCATATTTTACTTTTCTCTTCATCAATCTGTTTATCTGCGTTATCAGTTGTCAGGAGCCTGACATCCTGACTTGACCTTCTTCTAGAAGCAAAGTGGTGTTACTACCTAAAGAAAGAAATTAAACTTTTAATAAAACACTCAAGCTGCCTGTGCCTTCCTCCCTTTCATTTTGCCTTCACCTACACCATTCAGCAACCGCACCCACAGACTTGACTGTAATAACAACATGCCTGTCTGAGCCCTCTCTTTTTAGATTCAGGCTTGTTTTTTAGGATTAGAATCTAGATCTTGGGGATGCAGAAGATTGTGGACTGATATGAACAATGTGTCCATCTTCTTTCAGGTGATCCAGACCAGCAAAGCTCTGCTTGAGAACTCTGAAGGTGTGTACGAGAGAATTCTACAAACCCAAAAAGCAGGTAAGAAACTTCAAACATTATCAGGGATTTAAAAAAAAAAAGAAAAGCACCTGACAGTACACAAATATCCCTTACTGTTTGGTTTCCTCCTCAGTTTCCATTGGCTCAGAGAGAGAAGAACTGATTATACTAATTTGCATAAGTGGAATTACCATTCGATTCAAGTTCATGAATGTGATACAGTCACTATTTTCCTTTGAAAAGCTGGGATGTAGACAGGTGTTTAATTTACACCAGTTAATAGTAGATGTGCTGTATTCTCATCACAAGGTTTGCTGTCAGGTTCAGAAAGAGGAATTGGGGGAGCCACCCCTCAGATCTCAAGTAAGACAACATTATAGCACATGGCTCCCAGTCTACGGTTTTCCTCTAGCAGAACCACCAAACCATTCAGTCCCTCATCGTCAGTTGTTTATACACTATCGGTCCTTTTGAAATATACTAACATGATGTTGTCAGAAGAAGAAGAAGAATTTGTTCCTCGTTCTTTCGAGGTTAGCCGGCCAGCTCATCAGTTAATCTACACACTATTCACAATTATATTCTAAAGGATATTTGTTCTCTCCAAAGGAATGTGCCTTAGGGCTTCTAAGCAGTAGTATGCGAAATGGAGCAAGTGGTGTTTAAAGGTATCTTTCATGGAATGAGACATCTGCTCTCTCCTTTTGTCATGACTCTTTGTTGCTATTTGGCATTGTTTGCACGCAACTGTTAGAAAACAGTTCACTAGAATAAGATGATAATGAACAGAGACAAACTGGAGAACAGGTTCTTGTTTCCTCTTCTCTTTCCTTAAAGACATTGGGGACAGTAGTGGATTTGAATGCCAATAATCAATCTTTTCCTCTGGTTGTTGTTCTTTTGTGTTTGACTGTAAACCAAAAAACAAGTAAAACTTGTTCATGAGAAGTAATTCATAATTTTGCCAAATTCCGACAGTGCTTCATAATTCTTTATGTACTTTCATAAGTTTTTGTTAATTAATTCCATGTAAGTAGCAGAGACGGTTAATTTATTACTGTGTAAGCTTGCTGGAAGCCCTAAGTGAGAGTGGAAGGGAGGAAATACGGACCATCATTACCAAGGCTTTATTGGTTTGCAGATGGATGACTTATAAAATATTCATGGTCTATAGTGTTGGCACATCAGTGAAGAGAAGTGTGCCCAGTAATGTGCCATGTTATTTTTCGTAACCTTGTTTTCAGTTGACCACCCTCTATCCCTTAATAATTACCACTACTGGGATTAATATCTCCTTGATCTGTACAGATGAATTTTTTTCCCCTACTGTTTGCTGTTTAGTTCAGATTCTTCAGATTCTCTCATGTGCAAAACATTTAAATATACCTTCTGTATGGAATCAAAGACTTGCATCTGTTTGATCTATACAGACCTCGCACACACTACTAATCACTGAGAGCATATGTGGCAATTAGCTCAAGTGTTGTTCTGCACAGCTTCTATTTATTCTTTGTTGGACATACAATAATTCCTCTCTTTGAATGATTCAGACGTGTCTGCACATCTTTTTACACTAATGCTAACATGTTGTTTACATTTATTTCCAAACAGCCTCTAATATTGCAGTTCTTTGTTCTTGTGCCATGTTGCTGATGAATGCCCTGTCAGAGGGAATTCTTTCTACCAAATAGTGAAATAGCACAGTAGTTCTCAGAAGTGTCCACATAGCTGTGGTCCAAGCACCATTATAGGTGAAAGTCAGTTGACAATTTAAACTATGCAACAGATGGGAAACTGATCTACTCATTTTATTTACATCCTTAGTTTACATAATTCCATTGTGTGTGTGCGTGTGTGCGTGTGTGTGTGTGTGTGTGTGTGTGTGTGTGTGTGTGTGTGTGTGTGTGTGTGTGTGT
>JBBMJM010000022.1:1798223-1814847 GCA_037832705.1 Centriscus cristatus
TGTACAAATGAAGTAGAGTTTCATGAGTATTTGTTGTTTGAGGATATTCATGATTAGCAGCCTGAGATCACATACTAACACAACAAATTCCCATTTTTATGGTTGTTCTACTAGTGAATTGTTTGAAAAGAAGGCATGGCTTTGCTTCATTCGCACTCAAACCTTACATATCTTAGTGCCGCTATCAGATATATATGCGTAGTGAACGTAACCACTTTTCAATTATCCAGTTTATAGTTCATTGTTCATATGCTGCATGTGATATAGAGCACTAATATTACAGTGATGGCCTTGTTCCTGGAACATCATAACGTGACATGCACCCCTACATCCCTTACCAGGAACAACACCCACCATGGGGCTATCAGATAAGCCATTGGGTTCACTGGAGGGTCACTCCAGTGAACCCAAGGTAGCTGAAGTTATCACATCTGACCTAAACTGTAACCTTCTAAATATGTCATGGCAGATGAAAGTCTTAATAGAAATACCGGTACCCTCAAGCTTTGTAAATACACTTAAAACAAATGAACTAATTCCAAACTTTGTCTGCCGTTTGGCACTTGGCACTTTTGAGTTCAGGATTTTTAGTGAAATGCAAATGAAACTATTAGCTCAAAGAAGCTAAAAAGCTTCGCTGAACTGCACAGCAGCCATATTCTGTTGGACAAAACAATTTACACACTTTAATGGGTCATACTCATTTGCTTCATTGCTAATTAAGCATTTAATTCAAACCCTATACAATAATGTGTAATATGCTTTCAGGTGATTGCTGCAGTCACTTTGGAATATAAATTACACTGAGGATTATTTCTGCACAATCGGATCAAATCTCCTAAATAACCAGCACCTCCTGATGAGGAAAGATGGGGAATGGATTCTCGGAACAACCTAGCTTCCTCTCAAGCATCCCGTTCTTCCAGTCTTTTCACATCGCCATCCTTGGGCTGGACTCGGCAGGGAAGACCACCATCTTGTACAGGCTGCAGTTTAATGAGTTTGTGAACACTGTTCCCACCAAAGGTTTCAATGCAGAGAAGGTCAAGGTGTCTCTGGGGGGCCATAGGACTGTTACGTTCCACTTTTGGGACGTCGGTGGCCAAGAGAAGCTTCGCCCACTGTGGAAGTCGTACACGAGATGCACGGATGGCATCATATTCGTGGTGGACTCCGTAGACGCAGAGCGGATGGAGGAGGCCAAGACGGAGCTCCATAAAATTGCCAAGACCTCTGAAAACCAGGGGGTGCCCCTACTGGTGGTGGCCAACAAACAGGACCTGAGACACTCTCTGGGACTGGCCGACATTGAAAAATTGTTGGCACTGAAAGAGCTGAGCCCTGCTACGCCCTGGCACCTGCAGCCAGCCTGCGCCATCATCGGTGACGGGCTCAGGGAGGGCCTGGACAGACTTCATGAGATGATCCTGAAACACAGAAAGGTGCTTCGGCAGCAGAGAAGGAAGAGATAACTGTCTTATCGGAAAGGCCTGTTTTCTGTTTTTAATGGTCAAGGAAGTGGAGGACTCTGTCCTGGGTGGGGACAAGTGACCACCCAAGGGCAAGAAGATGACATGCTGAGTTTTATCAGTCTGAAACCGAGCTGTTAGCAGGAAGTGACACAGAGGAAAACAGTATGAAGATGAGAAAGATTGACACGTGTGGACAGAGAGTGAATAGGGTTCAAATGCACAGAGGGTTGGGGTCTGGAGGGTGGTGGAAGTAGCTTTTGGGCTGATTCAGTAATAACTGATGGTGTTTCCAAACAATGTTACCAAAAATAATTTTAAGAAACATAAACTAGTTGAAGGATTAGTTTGGTAAATGAATGAGCATCCGAGGAGCAATGAAATGTCAATGTCCTTTTGTATTTTACTGTTTGTTTGTGAGTTTTTACACTAGACTTTCCATGTGAACGAGAAGTATTCCTGTGCATTATTATTATTATTGCTTTGGTTGCTGTCTTCTATTCCCCCCAAGTCTTTTTCAAAAGCACTTTAGATTCTCATCCAGTTTACAGCTTTAAAATACACCGCATTGTATTTGACTTTCCACAAATGTTTGGGCAACAGATGCCTCTGTACAGAAGGTGGTACCTTCGTGGCCACGTTATCAGTAGAGACGCTATGCATTATGACTTGCAGAATAAAGCCTATTTAGAACATTTATTGGTATTGAGGTTTTTTATGTGTATTGTACTTACACAGCAGGTAGGTTGGTTGGAACTAAGATCTGTCAACATGGCAGGAGAACTGATGTGTGTCCCACCCGCTAATCATCGCGTACAAAAACCTTTCTGTCTCATTTTAAGCAACTTCGGGACATGTATCGTATTGACACAGAAACACACCCAAAGACAGAGAGTCCACTGGAGGACGTTTAGAGAACCGTTCTGACTGTGAAGGAGGAGCTCAGCGTGTGATAGGATTCTCTTTGAATACTGCTTATTTGTTTTACTGCATGATTTGCATGTCATGTGATGTCAAACCAAAAGGTGTGGGCAGTCCAGTGACACAACACAAGTGCGCGTGATGGCAATGTTAAACAAAAGCAATATTCAAAATGCATGAGTGTCATTGGGTGATGCTCAAAGGGCTCAAAGGCTCTGTTACAGCACCGGTCACACCTGCCCTCCTCAGGGTTTGAAATGCTGTCAGGGCAGTCGGGAGGCCAGTACGACAGGCCAGGCCGGGTGGCTGTGACAGCTGCCGAGTATTTTTGGACGGAGTTTGATGAATGTGTATCTCAACGCATTAATACCGTCACAATTAATAACAGTTACCCCAGCAGGCTGGTGCTGCAGTGCAGCCTCTGACATATCAATGCGGTGCAGATTGGGCTGAACCTCCAGACATCCTGACCACGTAAATATTGTCTCCTATTTAAATGTCATTCTGACTATGCTGTGGGCTTTTCACACAAACATATAAATCACTATTAGTCTACCAATGTAGAGCACTAAGTACAGCACCAGGTCATGTACATCATGGGTAAAGGACTCCTGCAGGGAGGTGTCAAGGGAAGTCTTACTATTAAATATGCTAATCTACTATCAAATTGGCCTTTATTTGTGTAAAGGCCAGTTGTGAAATGTGATGAAAAATATCAGACCAGGACATGAAGCAAACAAATCCTATGTTTGAATATATGCTGAATGTCATTTGAATTTCCCGTCTATGCTGGTGGTAACCACAGAGGCAATGGAACCAGTTCACGACTGCAACTCTGTGTGTAACTGAAGTAACGTGAAAATGTTGGCATTTTTCAAGCGTGGAACAGGATTTTAGGTCAAAGAGTGCGGAGGCATGAAGCGAGATCCCCACTGGATGTCAACCCAGTTCTTTGGTGGTTGCTAAAGTACCAGAATGCCCCATTTTTGTCAAATGGTGATGACTTATGTCTTTGTGTTGAGCCGCCCAAGTGCTGCATCCCCGCCTGTTTACCCAGAAAGGAAACCAAAAGGGCAAAGGCATGTTCACACTTTTCCTGACTCTTTCCTGCTTTTTTTTTTTTAAGGCACTTGAGGTTTGTGTGTGTGTGCGCGTGTGTGTGTGTGTTTGTGTGTGCGTGTGCATGCGCACACATACATATGTGTGTGCAAAAATCAATTCATGTCTTGGACCAGCTTCCCCACTTGGCATGCACCTCCATTCATTTTCCTGAATGTGCTGAAGCAGTCACTTCCTTATCGACTGCAAATCAGGAATTGAATCTTCTCCTGTCTGGCTCATTCCTGCTGACTTCAAACCATTTAGAAAGAACCTTTCTTCATATTCTCTCCTGCATGTAGAAATGACACGGCCCATCTTTTGTCTCGGCTGATATCTACTAGGGTTAAGACCCCAGTGAATGGATGAGGGTGAATATATCTTGTCTCGGGGCCATCCATTAACCCATTTACATCAGATGGCATGTGTAGCATTGAATAAAAGCATGCTGTAGTGTCCTCATGAGCAAGTTAGGAGTTGCTCATCCACGCAAGAGTTCCCACCCATTATTGCTTTTATATAATACAGGAGCCATCTAAGCTGTACTTGGTGAAAGATGCCTCCAGCATGATTGAGACTGCCAGTTGTTTTCTTAGGATGGGAGTTACACAACTGACCTCTGTACAAAATGTTCTAATGTATTAGAGCGTGGGTGATAAGGAGGGACTGTTGGTCCTAAAAGTGGTTATCTCTGACATTATTTAAAGCATTTTAGATGTTTCCCAAAGTCTCTTTTTTATTTTTATTAAAAAGAGTATTTTCCCAATTTTCGTTCAGTCAGGCTTTTCATCTGTATTATATGTATGGTTGAACTGTGGGCCAGAAGTTGGGGTGCTAACTGGAAATGCTAACTTCCTTAGCATGAGTCAGCGATGAAACTCACCTATAGTCACAAGCTTTGACTGAAAGGCAGAAAACAAGGACCAGCGTTCCCTCTAAGGTTTCTGTATCCTTCTCCCTCACACTGGTACAGACCTTGTGAGGGGAACTGTTCCATTTTCTACATTTCTTCTTGGATGAAGAGTTCCGAATGAGATGGAGCAGTTGATCCGTGACAATAAGATTCTCAGTCGCCATGTTCAGAGAATCTCATATTGTCCATTGTAAATAACCGTAGTATAAGACACCCGAGGGTTCTGTGGTAGCTTGTTAGCATCCACACAAATAAAACCCTTTAATGAAGCAATGTTTAAGCGGTCTTGGCTGGAAACAAACTGAGTTAGCCGAGTTACCTGCAACTAAGCAAACGGTCAGGCTAGATGCTAAACTAAAGTACTGTTCCATCTTTGTTCATGCGATCTGACCTCAAACAATAAAGATCACAGTCCCTCAGCCTCCGGAGAACCCTAATACTCAAAGGCACCCATGAAAGCTGATGTCTTTCTAAACAAACGTATAGAAGTAAAATTACACCTCAAGCACAACTCAAATTTCTGCATGGCCATGACTAAATAATGTTTGAATTAAAATGCATGATTGCTATAAACCAATCTCGAGCAGGTTCACATATAGTGCTGAGATTTCACATGTATCCTGTTGTGTACTTAAAAGGGGATTTTGCAATATATGCGTACCCCTAACCTGCTTATTATGCAAGGTTATCATGACAGGATTCATTTTTCTTCCCCTAGTCTATTGAGAGCAAGTGGCCTATTTACATGTGAATTCCTCCCGCAGCCTTGCAGCCTCGCTTAAAGTAGCGAATGGGGCCACCTGCAAGGGGGGACGAGGGGGGAGGGAGAGGCTGAGGAGCGGGAGAAGTGTACTACTGTTTTCTTTGGTGCAGGGAGGAGCTGGCATTCATTAATCTTTTGGATCCACGGAGACCATGGAGTTTCTGTTTCATCACTTGTTGTTCTGTGCTTCCAGTAACACACTGTATGATTCTTCACCTGTTCCAAAAAATTAGAAACATCAGAGGAAATACTGGAAACATTGAAACAAAGTATTTATCTTAAAATAGAATGACATCTTTGCCAGTCGCACTAGAAAACCTGTTTTTACGTGTTGTCCATAAACCTTTTGAGCAGGAAACCTGAAAGACGGCATAAAGTCACTAACTGTCTCAACAATGTCACGGCAGTGGCAGAAAAAATAAAATTGATAGGAAAGTTAAGGTCATAAAACAAGGGAAGTGAGTTTCCGGTAGCACCTTAGCGATAAGGTGAGGACAGGCATGGAGCTTGGCCTCCAGCTGCTGCTCCTTCTTGTTCAATAGAAGTCAGCTGAGGTGTTTGGGCATCGTCTTGTAGCTGTTATTAGTCATCAAGTTAAATCAGTAGTCAAATTTAGTCGCATGGTGTAACAGCTCAATCCTGGAAAGGGAAGTCATCATGAGGTGTTTACAGTGAGAGTGGGTTTCGTCACAGATGGCTGACTGCTGGTGTGATGGCATTCCTCCGTCCAGCCTGTGTGAAAGTGACGATTGTTCTCTCACCCCTGTGTCTGTCTGCGACAACATGGCAGTTAGCAGCTGGAAGGGGGAAGAGGGGGGACACAATGTGCATAGGTTTGTGCACAAGATGATGGTCAAATTGCTTCTTCATTCTTTGTGCCATCTGACCTTGAACCTGGGACGACACAGTTCCTCCCACACAACATCCGTAACGGAGCCTCGTCTCGTCCACAAAGAGCTGTGTCCCCTCCAGTCTGGGTATTGTGATGCACAAGCCTGTGAAATCTGTCTTTGGTCTTGTTGGGGCATGAGGGATTATGGTGGGTTTGTCTGTGGTCTCACAATGTTTTCTGTTCACACACTGACTGATGGAGAGATTCGGGGCCAGCAGGGGATTTGTTGGGTACAGTTTCAGCATTCCACCGACATGACAGCACCTCAGCCTGTTTACTGACACTTCATTCATTAAATCAGTCCCATAATTCTATGGTTGGAATAAGTCACACTGTGACATGCATCTAATGAACTTGGGTCCATAAAATTGGAGGTATTTATCACAAATTTCTAGAAAGATCCAAAATCTGAATACAATAAAATCGGTGTAACATTGTCATTTCACTCGCTACTTTCACTGAATTCCAATTTCAACCATAGAGTTTGTGACAATGCTAGATCTTTGGTGACCATGACAACAGCAATCTTTTAACGTGTCTCTGTGCGATGTAGGACCACCATTTTTGATGGGTCATTTGTAGTCCAAGGACAGACACAACTCCCAGCCTCCAATAGATCCAAGATAATTGTGTTTCACATCTCTCATCCCCGTGGGAGCCCGGCAGGCCTCTTAGATCATCTTGTTCCCAGTTGCAATAAGTATCCTGAAGTGTAGCATTTTACTTTTAATGTCTCAACTCGGTAGAGCTGCACCATGAATATGGCAAGTACAGTATTTTTCAAAGTGAGCATCAACATGTGTTAGTGTGTTGTTTCAGCACCTCAATTATTTAATGTTATTTAATGCGTCTATTGCAGGTTTACCGGCCTGTCAGAAGGCTTCTTGAGAGAAACGGAGGGTGCAGAGGGGATGTTTTGTCTAGACACTCTGCCCTCTCAGTGATAATTGAAATTCAAATCAGATACTGGCTGCGATTCACTCAAACGCCTCTCAGTGGTGGCAGCTCTGAAAATAATTCCCATATTGAAGAAAGAAGCCTCTGCATGGGTTCACGCAAAGGCCGTCCACATGCCTGCTCTTTGATATAATATGATTGTGCGTCTGCTCCCCGAGATAGGACAAAGACACGAGGGGGAGAGGTGACGAGCCAAGGCCATAAGAGGGTTTCAGATGTGTGTTTTATAGGCACATAACGAGACCCTGGAGCTTGGTGAGTCTCTGGGATGTTCAAGGATGGGACTCACAGATGGAATTAAATAGGACTTAATGTATAACAAAAAAACAAAACAAAACAAAAACCCAACATAACAAAACGTATAACTTTTCATACTGAGTGACGTGACACTGGGTCAATGTCCTATTTTCATCCTCTAGTAGTAAACTTCAAGTCATGTGATCACAAAGACACAAAGGCCTCCTCACTCTATAGAACAAGTATGTTCTAAACACAATGTCAACAAGCTCACTGCAATGTTTACAGACCTGAAATCATTACCAGATTCACATTTCACAACAGTCTCAGGAGGTTGTTTTGTGACGAGCAAAAGTCACCTCTTCCCCTTAGGTAGTGAGAAGGTTTAAACCATGTTTTTAAAATTTATAGCACAGGCACTTACTCAACAAAAAAGAGGGTTTTTAACAGGATTAAACATTGAAGGGATCCAGACTCAGGCTGTGCACCATCTGCCTGGAATGAGGACGTTGGCAGGGAAAATAAAATCCACCTTTTTATGTGTAAATTACAGTAATGATTAATGTGTAATGTAATTTTGGACACTGAAATTAAACAAATCACATGACGAGGAGCAGTTTTTATTTTGTAACCTGTGAAAATACAGTTTACAATACACTAACTGCTTTAAATGAGTTCAATCTGAGCTCACGAGCCAGGAGTGCAATGAGTTCCAGAATTTTGAATGTCTGCAGATTCTATTTCCCGATCCTCCTGAGCCTTTTGGGACAAATATAGCTGCTGTCAATGACCCAGTAGACCCAGTAGACCTCCGATTGTCCTTATTGGAATCACACGGCACCATAATCTAATCTGCAGACAAACCTAACGGTTTCATTCCACCTCGAAATGAGACGTGCTAATGTGTTGTTTTTCCTCACCTTGTGCTGACCTGCTCGTTGGATAAACAGCACGACTCCCCTGATATTGGCAATAACACTGGCTGAGCTATTTAAACCGCCGCGACAGGAGGACTCTACTCGGAGTTCATTAACTGCAAAGAATGGCAGTGCTGAATAATGAACTGGGCCCCTTTTTAGCAGGGATGAGGAAGAGGAGGGGTTTGTTTTATTGATGTTCTGGAATGATTAAGACTTCAGTATTTATGCTCAGATCCACTCAATCTGCCTTGATTTCAATGGAAGGCAGCTCGGCCTGTAACCCAATAAAGTTTGGTGCCTGTTTGCTCGGATCCAAGTTGTTATGAAATGTGACGGCTATCTGTTTGACAAGTTACAGATAAGGGAGGATTGATGGTTGATGATTCTTACCGAGTCTCCTCTTTATCTCGTTCAACTGCCTCGGGATACCTGTCTCCCCTGTGATGGTGGACAGGCTGCACTTTGTCCAGCCATCGGCAGTGTGTTAGAGCTCGTGACCTCCGTTGTCTTTGAAGAAGTCATTCAATAAGAACCAGACTCACACTTCTTCATGGTATGAAACCCCGTGAGTGGAGGGGGAAAGGAGGCACAGGATGGCCTGGGTTCCTTCCCTTTGCCCTCAGGACCATAAATCAAAGTAAGTTGCTGTCTCCCCCGGCACGTATGCTGCCCCTCAGTAAAAGGTCTCTTTCTTTATTAAATGACAGAGATTTGGGGTCTGTGTTAAAACTGAGTGTCAGATGTTTACCATGTGTCAGTCAGTTGCTAGGCGATGTGTCGTCCCGTTACTTTGCCTTTCAGTTAGAATTGATTCATTTATCTTCCACTTGCTCCTGTTAAGGGTCATGGACACAAACACCAGTGCACCCTGGACAAATCACCTTCATCACAGCCTTTCACATTCACACCTATGGGCAATTTAGCCAGCCAGAGTACCTGGAGAGAACCCAAGCAAACATTAGGAGGGCGAAGTCAAGACCAGGCCCAGTGGGACCAGTGGTGGCAGTGCTAACCAGTGGTTTGTTTGTCTGTTGGTGATTGTCCGATTATTAAGATTCGTTGTTTGTATGTGCTGCAGTATCTGCGGGTGTTTTTGGCAGGTTATGCAGGTAAAGTAGTCAGAGCTCCTTGCACCGCTGTCACCTCCTGTTCTTCAACCACCCTGTCTGTCTGTATACCAGTCAGTTCACTGCTCATAGTATCTGCTGTCTCGGAGCCAATACTAAGTCTCGTCTCACATGCTCCTCAACAGGGCTCTTTTGTTCATGCTCGTCTCACTTCAACCTTGCATGTCTGATATCTTGAATAATTTTCTGTTCGAAGTAAGAAAAGTCCAGCTACATCATATTGTAACAGGTAAAACCCACAGCAACACAGTGCTGCTTTTCCACATGCATTTTTGATTTTGTCCAGTGATTAATGTTTTACTCAAAGCACTCTGACGTTGTTGATTCAGGCCGGGTCAGTGAGCCGGTGGCTTAGCTGAAGGCTCTTTCTCGTAAATTTAGCTCCTCACAAAAGACTGACAGACAAGTGAAAGCTCAGTAATCGTCTATGCTTCTCATGCATTTTGCCACCGTTATTTGATCCTGACTCCAATGATTTGCTCAATTATTCTGAAAATGGTCTTTTGTAATTGCACTAAGTGCCCTCTGACTCTGGGACAAGTGGTAGAAATGCTTGTGGTTTTGCAGCTGACTATACAGTATGTCGGCACTTGAGTATGACTGAAATCCCAATTATCTAAATCATGTCCCATCTTTTGGCCATGTCGTGTGTTACCATTGTGTTGTGACTACAGGGCAAGTCTAATCTTTCATGTCTAAATTATTTTTGTGGATGATGTAAACCTCACAGTTTTACAGTCTTAACTCTCAACAAAACATTTTGAAGCTCACATTTACTGACTGTTTAGGAATTCACATTATTGTGTCCCTCTTATATAATATTCTGGCCTGTTCTGATTTTATATAATGTGCTGTTGTGTCAAGGTAGATTCATTCATGCAAACACTGCAAACCAGTTTGTGTGCCTTTACAGGGGCGTTTGGTGTCAGAATGAATCTGTCTGGTTCTCCGACAGGACAAGGTCCTTCTCTGCAAGGTCAGCATGATGTCAACAGTCAGTCCACGATATCATCCATATGAAAGGGGATCCTGTAGTAGGTTAACTCTGTATGAAAATAACAGTATTTATTTGCTTTGCTGCGTCTCCCATCAACAGAAGTGAACATAAATTGCAGCAACTAAAAACAAAAGGGAGCCTGTCTTCTTCTGAAAGATAATGATGTGTATCTTAGCATTGCAGGATATGAAGAATTGGAGATTAGAGCACAACAAAAGCAACCGAACATGAGAAAAGATCGAATTTAACGCTAGCGCAGTTTGACTTTGTAAAATATATTGTGAGAAATCAGAGAGAGATTTAAAAATCCCTTTGAGCTTTACTTGGGAGCAGACTGATAAAGACTTTTTTTGCAATAAGTCATGAAACATGAGGAAAGAGTCTCAAAGCTCCATGTGAATTCACCGACTTGGAGCCTCATTAGCGATCTATCTTGCTGCAAAGAAGAAACACAAAGTGTCTTTGTCTTTGGGTGGCGTTTGATATGCTGCAGCAGGGGCCCCTGAGCTTCCAGACACCGAGGACTGAAAGTAGAGACTTCAAAAGTAGCCAGTGTCCACCTTCACCTGCCCCTGAGACCCCAGAGCAGACAGATGAAGCTTTGTTTCACTGGTGCCCCCGTATCACTCTGCTGATCAAAGCTACACCTTTTTTTTTGTTTTACACAAACTTATGTAATGATTCTTTTCTTTTTTTTTTCATTTGCACATTGTCAAACAAACTCCAGGAACTTCCATCTGGGGATTTCAAAGGAAGTTTTTCTTTCCTCCACCTCTGGTTTTCAGCATACATGCTGACATCAGTAAAACCTGTAAGGAAGGAAGCTTTGATCATGTAAAAACAGGAAGTGAAATTGTAAAAGGAAAAAAAAAAGTGTGCTTTGGGTTGAAGTTCTGGCTGGGTTTTGGGTGCAGTGTTCACAGATTCAAAATCGGCCAGTTGTTCTTGCCAGAGGAACGTGAGTCAGTGTCATTCCTCCGCTATCTCAGTCCCTTGGTCACCACTCACAGCTCGTGACCAGGGGTCGGGTGTTGGGCGTAAGTCGCCTGGTAAAATGAGAGCTTCAGCCTCTTCTGATCCACACAAGAGTCTGGTTTCACTAGGAATGTAACGATACCATACATACCATACATCTAATGGTACAATCCTATCGCCTTATCCTGTCCACGTTACAATGTTTATCACAGTATAGAAAAAGAAACCCTGACAGTCCAAGAGGCATGTTGTTGCCGTCCCTATGTTCATCAGTCATTTTCTCATCAGGTCAGTTTCAGCTGGCCTTTCAATCCAAGTCGTAGCATGTCTGTGCCCCCTCTTGATTAAATTAAGACACAGGAGAATGCAGACCAGTAATCTGTCACAGGTTCATGACAGACATGATTCGATCGATCATTTCAGCCCTAGTGCTCAGGTTACTGCTGATGCAATGGACATCAGTTGCAACACAATCATTGGTTGTAATATATAAACAAAAAACAGAACAGTTTGTGACTGTAGATAAAGTTCAGCAGCTTTTGACACAAAGACTCCCCTGCGGGAATGCCCATGACGTGTTTGCCTCAGACCTGTTCAACCAGAGCAGGTGCATCCTCGTCTGCAGGAAGTCTCTGCTGCAGGCCGTGCACGCTCGCTGTTGGAAAAACACGTGAGCTGCCGCAGTTCTGGGAAGCAAAACCTCCACAGAGAACAAATCCCTCATCAGCTATTGTCAACATCTGCATTTTCCTCCAACCACTGTGATACTGCCCAGACGATCTCGTGCTGTGAGTGGAGGCATGGAGCTGAATGTGACATTTAAGCATTCAACCCCTTACACCTCAGTCTGAGAATGGTAACAAAATAACTGAATACCTCCTCTGTTGGGGTTTCTTATGTCCGTCGTTGGTGTTTTCCATCCATAAAGTTGGGAACTGATATTGATGGAAATCTTCAAGCTGACGACATACTTTGACAACTTGAGATATGACCAGATGAACGTTATAGAAGGATTCCTGTCATGACCATCTGCACAAGGAACCACTTTGGGTAAACATTTAAAAAGACGTTGCTTCCTGGTGTTCACAGTGTAATAAACAGACTATTAGAAAAAAGGTTACAGATTTCCAAAGGATGTGCTAGCATCTTCACTTGCTACTGTATTTTCCCCTTTATTCCTCAGCACTTGTCAGAGATATGTCATTGAAAAGAAAGATTTTTTTTCTAGCTAGAGAGCTCCAACAGCTTCAGATTCTGATCTGGATTGCTAGTGAAGCATCTTGCCACAGTTGCAACAAACCTGTTTTTTTAACGTTTGTTTTCAGTTTTGCAGTTTGGGGACTTTGAACCTTCAACCAGAGGGGAAAAGCAGAAATTCTGTGTACAGAAGAGTCAGGTTCATCACAACAACTGCAAATGATCATTGATGTCAATCTGTGTGACCACTTCACACTAACACACTAACCCTTGGACAATAACGCTACTTTTTTTTTTTTTTTACCTAATGTGGGCGCAAATTGATAAAGAAAGCAAAACTCACGTCAATTGTTGTTCAGAGCAAGTGTGCTACAGCAGGCTGCTCAAAAAAGTCAAATTAATCTGACAAAGCACCTTTCCATTAAATCTGCCGCTTACAATTCCATTTTATATAATGATATGTTGCTCCTATTGGTTTGGAGTCTAAAATATGATATTTCAGTTGTGCAGAACTTTTGTAAGCATACAAATTTGATGACATCAAGTCATTGTCATTGTGAGTCGGCTATTCCGCGTTACTTGAGTCAGTATAGATCTGAGAGTATAGAAATTACTTCCCTGTTAGAGTCAGCAAGTGTTTCACTGATTAACTACACCATTATGGGTCTGGCTACGATTTAACAATTGAAAGGATGAGAAGAGACAGAAAACCAAGCGACTCTGGTCAGATAGAAGAGCCAGATCTTAAGAGTAGTGAGTCAATCAGCAACCATCAGTCCTTCATGTCAGCATTCTACCTTTAAAACGTAACTGGAAGTTAAAGAAGTGCCTCTTGGACAGGGCTGGGAGGTTGAGATAAGCCCCACCCACTCACTGGCTGCCTCACTGTCACAAGTTGCAAATTGTAACAATGAGTTTCTGAAGTCATATATATAAATCTTCCTTATACCCACATTTGTTAATATCTAACCTTTTTGTTTGTTTGTTTGTTTGTTTGTTTGTTTGTTTTGTCCCATAATCCCATCATCAAGAATTCATTAAATTTAATTCCATCTAATGTCTAGTATTTTGAAATGTGACATTCTACAAGTTGATTTCAGATGAGTTACATGTTAAATCATTTGCCTGGTGAACAGAATCGCACTCTCATCACACACACATCTCTCAGTGCGCTGTCTGACATGCCTTCATGTGTGTTGTCATTCTATTTCTGCACCGAGGGAAGTGAGAATATGCGGGTTTGATTTGCTGTCACACAGTTGCCCTCAGCTGTCTCATCACTCAGCAGGGGAGGGGGTGGGCATACCCCAATTCTTCTCTGCCAGCATGACCCCACCCCCCACTGTCCACCCCCCCCAAACACACACTTTTATTCACATTCAGCCTCTCCCAGAGACGAGTACAGACTCTGTGAGACAAGTAGGTCAACCTCCAGCTATTAGATTCCTGTGTCCCCGTGGGGACAGCAGGACAAACAAGGTCCCACTGGTCCCACTTCAACTCAGACACTAAAAAGACCTCGACATCCATCAGGGACCACAGCCCCTCTCGCATCCTTAGAAGGGGAGAAACCTCCCTCTTATTTAGTCTGCTTTAGTCCAATGAATTTACAATATGTTTTGTGACGTGACCGGAAAAGCATTTTAACCACAAACACACACAATGTTTGAGAATTCGCAAACATGTTTACCACTTCGATCCAGAATACATTTCCATGAAATTGCATTTAGTAATAGGGATGTCCCTTCCACTCCTGCCACTGATTGATGGCAAGTGGTCGCTCCCAAATGAAGTTCTAAATTATTCAAGCACAAGGTCAGACTGTATTCATTTCCTGTTTAATCAGACGGTTTGATGACTGTTTAGGAACGAGTGAACTCATCCATAGAGAGTGATGAGAAACTATCTTTTACAAGCGCTTCTGAAAATAGACATTTTTAATTTATCAAGACATATGTTTGATACATTCGACAACAACCCACATTTTCAGCCTGGGCTGGCAAAGTATTTGTCACGGTGCTCTGAGCCTGATTCGACACACACAGGTTGTCCATTAACTCCAAAGTAAAACCAAGCACGTCAATATCAAACACTCTCAACTGGCCATTGTGTGAACACGACCTCAATGAAAGCGTACTTTTTTTTTTTTTTTTTACATAGCCTGAACTACAATGAGGGTTGAGTCTCGGCAGCGCTAAGCTAAATGCTAACACCAGCATGCTAACAGGCTTAGGACACTGAAGAACAATCAGGTAAAAATCTCCTCATGGCTGATAGCTGTAGTCAGAGGAAATTGTGGTGTGTCTGAGCTGCATAGATTCCTAGAAGTCAAGATAAGTCCGTTTACAGGAATGAATGTTGCCCCACCTCCAGCGCTGTATCAGTTCTTCATTCTGCACTTTGGACCCAATGATTTTTTTTCTCTGTCGTTGAACCACTCCTCAGTAAAAACTGATAAAAATGAGGGCGGCTCTGTTCCTCTGTGAGTACGTCACATCACACAGGGTGTACAGGGTGTCACTGTTAGTTCTTCACGTGAGGGTTGGGGAGGTTATAGACATTTCATGTGCTGGTGCACCCTCACAGCAAAGACACCTCTCCTGATACCCCGTCGTGATGTCACGGAGCAAACACACAACAAAAGCCAGCCGACTGACAATAAAGTACTTGCTGCACTTCCTTGTTGACGGCCTCCCAAGCAGGTGCCAGGAGGCAGAAGTGTAACTCAAAACCCCAAATTAGTTAGTGAAGTCAAGCGACGACAGACGTCAGCGCTGTTTGTCTGCCAGCCTGACGCAGGTGATGAAAAGAGACAATGCATAATACATGTGTTTGACTTGGTGGACCTCACACATGAATACATGAAACAAATGGGCGAGAGGGCGTTAGATGTCAGTGTCACCTGCTTTATTAAGCCTTATTTCTGTCATTTTTCTGGGAAGGTTCTTATTCATCCAGGTTGTGGTAACTTGCTGGGTTCGTAAGCAACTGGACTTTCTAGTTTTTCGCTTGAAGATGTTTGTCAGCTCGTCTGAGAGGCATCTTCAGTTCTTTTATTTATGTTCTGTTTGCCTTTCTGCTCTTTCTCTATTCTTTGTGTTGCTTAACCCAATAAAAGTCGTTCTTTATGAAACCAGGACATTGTCAGGTCAGGATGAATCCATGTCTAACACGCAATAATTATTTTTTAGTTGTTTGTTGCTATTAAGTAGAACCTGTGAAACAAGAAAATGTGAAACAACTCAGTTTTGTCCATAAATTATACTTTAAAGGAGAAAAGATGAGTAAAAAAAATGATATTTGGATTTGGAAAATGGTTACAATTAACTGAGCAATTAGTTATTAATCATAACCGAATGTCTGCAGAGCTACAGTCCAGAAGGCACCTGATGTAGTAGACAGAGCACGTGGCTGAATATAAGAGCACTGCATGCTCTGCAAACTGACCCTGGGAACTTTCTTTCCCCGCAAACTGTTAAGACGCTGGTGTCATCTCAGCAGAGAAAAAATGCTCTAAATATACATGTGCACCGCTGCTATTGTGTCCTTTTGCTAAAACAGTCCTTGGGCAGGGTTACGCACAAGTTACACTGTAATTACGACATGATTTGTATTCTTTAGACATGTTGGGGCTGCTATTTTTCTTCCTAGTTTTGCTGCAGTCAACACTTTCTGTGTTAACATGGCATTATTTTTCTTCTAATGATACACCTTTATATATGATGAGGTCTGACCAATGTAGACATATTGTATTTCAACTAATTACAATAATTTGACATTAATTTTTGCTGGTACTAAAAACTGCATTACATTGATATTTAATAACTCGATTGAAACGACATTTTCCCCAGGCTAAATACATATGATCATCAGTGTCTGTAAACAAGAAGACAAACATAAATGCAGAAGAAAAGGGTCATAGTCATATCTACCAATATCGAAACGTGGTTTCTTTCCAGGCAAATTCTGCTGGTGACACCATGAGCGTACTTCAAATACATATAGACCTATTATGATTAGGATTAGTCATCTGAAGATACGAGACCTTACAGATGTTGGTGGAGACAGGAAGCACAGGTCCTAGGTGTGTGTGTGTGTGTGTGTGTGTGTGTGTGTGTGTGTGTGTGTGTGTGTGTGTGTGTGTGTGTGTGTGTGTGT
>JBBMJM010000022.1:1842045-1855999 GCA_037832705.1 Centriscus cristatus
TCCTATGTGACGTACCTGCAGGCCTTGTCCATCTACTGTGACAGAGTTGGCTCGCTGCATCTTCCCTCGGCTCGACTGGCTGGACCGTGAGTCTTTCCTCAGCGTGGACTGCCTCTCCTGGGGTCAGAGGTCAAACAGCTTAAGAACTCTAAAATAAAATGCCAGCTCCACTATTATTTACGGACGAGGATTAGGGCCAGTAAAGAAAAATTGGCAGAATTCAGACTTTTTTCTCAGAATTCTGACTTTAAAGTGAGAATTCTGAGAAAAAAGTCAGAATTCTCACCTTAAAGTCAGAATTCCGACTTTGACTTTAAAGTGAGAATTTCTTTTTTCTTTTCTTTACTGGCCCTAATCCTCTTCCGTAATAATTAGGGTGGATATGATTTCTGAACAACACCAGGAAACATATGAAACAAATTAATCTCTAGTTTGGGATCATTTTTCAGATGCTTATTTACAAAGTGTTACTATTGTCTTAATCTTCTATTGTATTTATTTAATTCAACATTCATTCATTGAATGCAAAATTACAAATAAATAAATTAATAAATTAATAAATTACTTAATAAATGACTGAAAACTTTAATTACCTAAATAAACTAACAGAAGGTTATCAGAGAAAATGGATTTAAGGTGAATGTCATAAAATTTATTTCCAATATTTTAGTTTTGTTAACATGCAGGAAATAAGTCTGAACTCCTGTAAAAGCCTTCAAGAATTAAAATTATTTGGACAAACTAAATTTGTACCTCACAATGCAGCAAAGCTCTCATCTTAAAAGAATTACTTATCTTCTAAGACATCTTCAAGTTGACGGAGGGTGTAAATCTCCGTGGGTGGAGGCAGGCAGGTCTTACCAGGACAACGGGACAGATGGAGCTGGGGGGCAGGATGTGATCCTTCAGGGGTCCACAGTCACACTCGGGCTTCACATGGGAGGCACATTTGTTATGGAGCTGGAAGAGGTGACGCTCATGTTAACAGCGTAAGTGTGCGAATCACACAAAAGTACATTTTCAAGAATGTGCTGAGGATTTGGTCTTTCTGCAAAGCTTATTATTTTTATGAAGCGACAACCATAACAAACAAGTGTTTTCTGAGTGTAAATTGGCAGAACGACTGCTGAGCTATCAGAGGTGTTAAAAACTAAAGCACAAGCACGAAGCCATGGGGGCTGTAACTGAAGGTGGGTGCTTTCTCACCAGGCGGCTTACCGTGATTTGACACCAAACACAGTGGAGCCCAGTCAGGCCCTGGTAACACTTAATGGTTTTGTGACACTTGTCGCACTTGGTGGGGCAGTTCCCCTCCACCCAGAAATGATGCATCACCTGTGGAGGCGGCAGCAGTCAGACAACAGGGCAGCAGCCCCAAACAACAATTAATGAGAGCATGGGAGTAAAGGATGGTTGTGTGTGTAAGCTTGTGATTAGCAACGCCCGGGAGCAGATTGTATTGCTTAAATTCCACGAGAGGAAAAGACGCCCTCATCCCCAGCTCCGTGCAGAATGGCTGATGCAGGCGTGCACACTGGTAGACACTCCAATTGGATGCACCTCTGTGTTTTTCTTGGACTTGACGTAGGTTTTGATGCAGGATGGTGGAGCACGAGCCACGCAGCGCTCATGGACTGTGTACTTGCAGACTGGAAAGTAGATTTTAAAAAAAACAAAATCATTTCAACAGAAGTTTTCATAGAGTTTTAAGTGTCATGTTCTTGGCTTTGAGTGGTCTGCTTGCTGAAAGCATTTCTTGAATGTGGAACAAGATGAAAAGCTTGAAGAATCAGAAGAAGGAACCAAACCAATCTACAAAGCAGATGTTTGCTGCGCCACACCCGTCCTGAATCACGATTCTCCATTACTTCTGGAACAGGAAAAAACAGGAGCACAGAACACAACAATGTGTCCCCGTCTGATAATGTCTCACATGAGCAGCAGAGTCCTTGTTTCCCCAGCCCGATTAGCATGTTGAGACACAAGTTACAGTATGCCGGCTTGTTGAAGTGCTTCAGCCTCCACACATGTTGTCCGTCGTCTTTAACATTCTGGAACAAGATAAAAAAACAACATATTTTGCTTCATTCAGTTGTCACTAGTTCTGTTGTCTCAGTTGTTGTGTTTTTTAGTTCTGTTGCTTCATCTCCTGAAACTGGTTGAATGCTTCCATCTAGTGGCTAATTTATGAACTGCAGCTGCACTTATCACCCAAAGCAGGTGAGAGAAGTAAGTTTTTATGACATAAAGTAATGTTATCAGAGTTCTCTGTGGTTTTTTTTTTTTTTTTTAACACAGTAGATGGTATGTGTGAAAGATGCCCTGTGACCTGACAGTGTAAAGGAAAATGATGCTGAAGGATAATTTAGATCAACACAAATGCACATTTTGTAAATGCTACATTTTAAAATGAATGAATTTTTAGTTATCCATCATTTGATTCAAATCATCTGGACTCTGAGAAGGTCAGAAGCAGAAAGTAACAGAACAGACTGTTCTGTTCTCAGTCTCTGACGAGTCATCACGTCCACTCCATCAAAGGATACGATGACAGCCGACTTGATTTTCTCCAACAGACTCATTCATCTCTGCTGTCATTAATACATTTTGAGGATAATTAATTTTCACTGTAGACTGAGCACATGATGACATTGTCATCTGTACAAACTCATTGTTGGGCAGTTTATTGATACAAATTTGTTTTAAAATAGGTGTATAGTTACAGCAGAAAGGACAGCAGCAGTATCACTATTTCATTTCACACTGAAAATCCACTGGAACGCAGTGAAAAATGCCAGACGGTGTCTTGTGTGTCGGTGGAGTGACGACAGAGTGAACTTGACTTTGTTCACTCTGATGAAGACCCAATGGTGCAAAACAATCAGTGCACATCTGTTTTAGTCCTTCTGGTATTACATAACTCTAAAATGTTTTCAGTCCCTGCACATCCTCCACAGAACGAGCGGTGCACTCACAGTTTCCAGGCCCAGCAGGACCAGGAGAGGGATAGTGGTCATTCCTCCCTGGATCCACTCCTCCAGTGACACTGTGCCGTCACGGTCGTAGTCAATCTCCTGCATCATTTCCTGCAGGATCTGGGGGGGAGGGGGTGTCAATAACTAGTATTTCAGCATGTTCAGAGTGAGGATATTTATCTTCAGAGAAAACTATATTTTAATTTAATCTGACCATTCCAATGATTTTCTGTCATAGTACACATTCAGTGGTTGACTTGACCATTTGAGGTTAAAATTCAAATATGTACGTCTGTGATAATACTTGTGGCACCTGGGGTCAACATTGAACGACAAAAAGTAAAAAAAGAAATAAAAACATCACTTCTGAAGTCAGAATTATGGACAAAGAAATGACACGTGGAAAGATGTAAAAAGTGAATTTGAATCACTGGGACAGTGAAGATTATTATGACACAGCAAATAAGAACAGTATCATGCAAGTGAGAAAAAGTCAGTACAGATGTGCGAGTAAAAGGATGATGGACTGCGGATATGAGATTTCAGGTTTCTGCTTCTTTAGATTCATGACTTTACTATTGTATTTCTTTACTCATTTCTCTCTTACTGGTTTCAACTCGGTCACATCCCACTCCAGGTACTCCGCCACATGCATCATCTGGGAGATAATGTGCTCCAGCTCCTGCAGACAGACCACAGACCGTCATTACAGGCACAGAAACACTGTGTTTACCTTTCTGTTTATTGCAGCCTTACAAGCTGATGCTGCGAAACATCTCTGGCATGAATAGACTGATAACCAGCTCTTAATTACAGGTTGGGAACGTCATTCTTCTGCACAGTACAGTTCCAGGGAGGAAACACAAGGGCAGCGTGGGAAGTGCTCTGAGGCTGATGCTTTAATTACAATGGCAGCTTTTTGGGTTGGGGGGTGTATTATTAAGAGGCACACTGAATCACGACAATTCTACGAATAACCTCACAATCCTCATTTGCTGAATCCTGAAACGCTTTTTTGTTGGTGTAGTTCAAATGCCTTTTATGTCCAGCGTGAGAGCAAATTAAATAGATGTTAATGTGTTTTTTTTCTCACCTTGGTGACTAAGTCCTGCTCTGCGTCCCTCCCCAGAAAAATAACAAAATAAATAAACAAAGGGATGTAACCCTGCTGGCCTCACATTTTTAGCTTCCCACTCTCTCCTCTATTTGCGTCTTTGATGAAATACATACTTGGTTTTCCTTTGTTTTTCAATCCGAAAATGTACCTCACTTAGTCAGAACCTGCTTTATGTGCGCTAAAGCACATAAGAAAAGACATGCGATACACAAACTGATCTCGACTTCCCAACACTTGCACGTCTGTTCATGAAATGCTGTACCACTTACTGACCAACAGGTGGCAGCTTTTCCAAAAAGCACAATCTAAACAATGCAATGTGGATCTTGTGGAAAGTGAATGACAGTGATACAATACAATAGACTAATGTGTGTGTGTGCGTGTGTGTGTGTGTGGGGGGACTACAGAATTAATTTGATCTGTGATTGTATCTGCATCTGAATGACAAATTTCCAAATACTCTGTCCTGGAAACAGATACAGTTTGTGATGTGATGCATAATGTGATGTAAGAATAATGAATGAATAATTATACCTATTCACAATTGACAAATATCCCACCATTAAATAAATCAAAGTCAACACAATGGGACCAGGGAGAAGTGAAAGCCAGTAAATGTTTAAATTTACCTCTTATTTCTTCTCTTTAATAACATATATGAGCCTATATACAGTATATATATGAGCACACTGAAGAGTTTTTAGTGAAATATTTCATGGATAAAATAAATTGTAGGAGGGAGATTTTACCGAGCTGTCCAGTGATCCATTTCCGTCTGTGTCATAGAGGCGAAACATAACTGTGAAAACACAAACAGAATTAACACTCTGACCTGAGTAGAGGCGAGGCTGCTTTATTTGTATAGTATGTTTACACACAGTGGCAACTCAATGTTCTGAGAGTAAAAATACAAGCTTACATAGGGGGTTCATCCTGAGACTGTGTGAATGTCATCAACAGCTGTATCATCTGAATCCTGCAACTTTAAGTGTCCCTCAGTCGCCACTCAAATGTGTCACCATGGAAACAAACATTATCATCATGATTGGTTCCTCTTCTTCTTCCATCACGGTGAAGTGCACCTCCCCCTCAACGTTACAGAGTCGTGACAACAAGACATGACTGCAGATCATTTCCAAATATAAATAGAAACCGTTCTCTGCCCCAACACTGCCCCAACCCCACCCCAACCCACCCTCTGCCACCACCACCCACCTCCCATTATCATACGAGTGTGGTTGGAGTGCAGCAGCCGGTTGTTGCTGCCATCAGAAGGAGTTGACGTCAGATGGCCGTTCACCGGGCCACTAACGAGGAGATAAGTGCCGGTTTCCTGAGGGGGTGTAACCTTTCTCTGGCAAAGAGAGGGCCGTGCGTATCTGCTGCACGTGGAGGTCGACTGAGGCCCCCAAAAGGCCATAAAGTGCAAACAATGATGAGAGCCGTGAACTTCTTCAAGCTCTGCAGTTGTTTTGGATGGAGATACAGAGGATTACTCCCAAATAAGTACATCAAGTCATTTCACTGGACTGACTTGGAAATCATCCATGAAGTCCTCAATTATGATTATGAGATGATTATTTGTTATATTTTATCTAATTAAATGCTTAATTTCGTCAATAAATTAATTCTTCTTGGTGTTTTCTGTTGTTTTTTAAAAATCATTTTCTTGTTTCATGATGAGGAAAAAAAAAAGAAAATACCCAGAGCAAACAAACATTTGAATCACAGCAGTTCTCAAAAATACCAACAGAGGGCGCCATCTGCTGCGGGACTACTGCGTGAGTAAGGACTGCAGCGGGGGGGACCGAGGGACGGGCACAGTGAGATATGATAAATCCAGGATGTGATGCACACGAGCAGCGGCTGAATAATTCAGTCCTCACGATGCTTAATTAGAGCTGCTCAATAATTCAGTAGATAAATGAGAATAACAGCAAACTCTGATGCCCAATTAAGCGATGCTACGCTGTGAATAAGTAATGTCAGCATGCAATTAAGAGATGTAGGTATGTGTCTATGCGCTTCTAAAAACACTCAGGCTGGCTTTCACGGGAGCTGCAGGAGAAACCGTTTAGTGGATTTGATCTAATCTGACGATAATATAACAACGCAGGCAGCTGCTGGAGGAAATTAAATCATTATCTCAACAGAAAGATGAATATAACAATAAGAATTGTTTTACTTCGTCTGCTTATTCATTGATGAACACGGCAGAATATTGGACAGTAATTAGATATCTTCGGCTTGTGGTGTCTAATAACTTTAAATCAATTAAAAAATTAAAAACCAAATATCTCCCTGGTGTCTGTAAAGAGAACACACAGGGCTTGTTCAAGTGGTTACGTTACTCATGATCAAAATCATTCATTCATTCATTCATTCATTCATTTTCTGCAGCTTATTCCGGTTACAGGTCACAGGTGAACTGGAGCTGATCCCAGCTGTCTTACAAAATCATATTCAAGATAAAATCATAGGTAAAAGAGTCCCAGTGGAAAACGTACACGATTGTATTATGAAATGCTATATTTGACTGAGAAAGAGACCATGTGACCTACAAACATTCTGAGCCTCTCTCAGTGAGGAGATTATCACAGTCCTTCCATATACAGTATTATTGGACTCCTGAGTCCAACTGGAACTTGAGAATCTTGAATCTGTATCAGACCCAGAGCAGAGAAATGCTTCAGGGGAAACCTGAGCTCGTTTCGCTGACCCACTGGAGCTGAGTCAGATGTTTCACTGGTGTGCTGCAGTGGCTGATGACTGAGGAATAGAGATGGCATACACACATCTCATTCCATCGATAGAGGCCCCGGAACATCAACCATCACCCGTGGCAGGTAATGTTTTCCCTTTTCCCTTTTTCTAGTTCCCGTCATCAGTCTCATCTTCATCCTTCTCACTGGTGCCCCTGGAAGCCTCACAGGAGTTTCCTGTCTGGTCTTTCCAGGTCACACAGTGAAAGAAGGACTGAAAAAGACATTATTTATCCTTCTCATACTAAAGCACAGAGCACTGTAGTTCAAGATATTTACTGATGCTCAGATCAGCGGAGCAGTATGACACGATGACACTCACACTCAAGCTTGTCCTCCGGGCGGCCGCCCTCCAGCAATGAGAGGTAACACACAATGTCCTTCAGCTGCACAGCGTCCAGAGGCCCTGGAGGTGCATTCATCTTCAGAGGGGTAGAGTTGCCTTTGATGAGCCTCAAGCCTGTAGGGAGACGAAATGAAATGTCACAAACATCCTCTGTACTGCTGCTAATGTTAGCCGACAGCCTGCTGGGTGAGGATGCCCGACATCAGTCAAACAGCTCAACTGATCGACGATGGGAGGCGTCCAGCTCACAAAAGGGCAAACAAACAAATCCTCTGGGTCTTCACTTATCAGCCACTTGCTTTGCTCCCACCGTCAGCCTTTATCCCAGTACTCCACTGAGTGAAACAGAAGGATGGCGGTTCAGTGAATGCCCCAGCTGCCCCAAACTGACCTGAGCCCAAAATAAAAAATGAAAAAAAAAATGTAAAGAGTATTTTATTGTGTTTTTGTTGTGCTGGCCAATCACAAACATGCCAGATCAAAATAATCATTCATTTAAAATTGAATAAATATTATTAGGCTTTGATAAAGTTGTATTCCTAAAAGCACATGAGTGGAGGTGGGTTTAAAACATGAAAATTGCTGTTATAATAAACCAGAGGCACAGGATTAAGACCGATCATTGTTACATATCAGTCCAGATAAGCACTTGAAAAAAATCAGAGGACTTTAAATCAAGATGTATGACATCAGGACGTGAAGCTTTTATCCAAGAACCATTTCAGACCATTATATGAATATTTAAATATACTTAAATATTTAAATCTGTGTAGAAACTGTAGAAATGTAGAAAACACAAATGGTTAAATAAATATGTATTATATGTTGTATTTTTGGTATTTCTCATTCTAGTACACCCAAAGATGTGTTATGAATTTACTCGTGAATGCGGTGGACAGTGCACTGTCATCATCGGTTGCTATGGGAGACTCTGGATGAGGTCATGGGAAGATGGAATTTTGAAGCCACACACATGCATGTGTGTGTTGTCAAAGCTGACAATGGGTGAGTGCACCAGACGATGGACAGAAAGAAGGAAAATCGCTGTGTGAGAGCAGAAGAAAGCTGGCGAAGAGCTACAACGCCTGCGTCTGTAATTACTCAAAACCACCGAGGAGTGACGTACTGTGTCCGTAGACGTAACTGGCAGCCACCAAACTACGTATTCACACTGTGTATCAGTGGACAGGAATCCGCTGTGAGATGCTGCTACTTCTACTCCTGAAGGGAGTCAAGTGTCCATGAAGTAACTGGAGCGATGCTGTTTCTCTCATACGACCAACACCTACTTGCTGGTTATATAAAGTGTCAAAAAGGTTTATGTCTAAACTTACCAGACACTTTGGATTTGTCAGAAGATGAGGGGCTGGCTTCGGGGCCCTTGTTGCTAAACGTCATGAAGAGGTGATGACAGAACTCTTCAGGGAGTTCACTCTCCAGGAATGTCTGCATGAAGACTTTAAAGCCCTGAAAGTCAATCTCCTGAAGCAAGACAGAGAAGCACAACACGTTTGAAAGTATTTTTGTGATGAGAGCATGGCTTAGCTTACTTTATTTGTGCGCAAGCGTCTGCCTGAGGTCATTCTCCAGATTTCTGCTCAGTGAAAGATGCTGAAAGTTATCCGGGCTGTGGGTGGTGGACATCTATTTCAGGTCTTCACAACTTTGCAACTTTGCTTTGCATTTCCATACAATGTTCAATGTTTTTGGGTTGTTTTGTGTACTGTTGATCTGAATGTCTTACATTGTGCTTCTGAAGAACTAGCGCCTGCACTGATTTTTGCCAAATTACTATGGTATGATGAAACAACTTTTCACGCAGAAATGACCCCAAGCTACCGACTTGTACATCCTCTGCAAGTGGAACACACCCTAACTAACCCACAAGCCACTTTAGCACTGAACATAGTGACGCCTCCTCGAGGCTTGAGCATGGCTATTGCACTTGAATTCTGCACATGGCTGTTGATGTATTTGATATTTGCTGGTGTTGACCGGTGTTCTGAGATATTTTGCGACCTCGGACATTTCGGTGACGTAATGTGGAAGCAAAATGTCCGAAGTCGCAAAATATCTCAGAACACCGGTTCATCGCCAGCGTTCATGTTGCTCTGGATTGCTGTGGTCGTCAATAATAAAACTCCATTTCTAACTATGTGCTTGACACATCGTCCTGTGTGTCACAACTTCTGACCATGTGCTAAATGTGTGACCGGTCACTGGGAAATTAAAAGAAGAAAGCAGATGAAGCAGCTGAGGATTATTTCTACCAGCTAAAAGGAAAGTTCTGTTGACTGCAAAGACAGTGAGGTCCAGGACAGAGCATGAACATTATCAGCACATAACAGGCTTTCTTTTTTTCTTTTTTTTTCCAATTTATCTGATGGGTGTGACTTTCAAGACAGATGTCACATTTCATCACATTTTGTCACATCTCTGGCTTCACAATGACAACTTCCTCGCATATAAGCACATCCTGGGGAGGTATTATGCTGCCAATGTGATACAAAATTCCAACGCCCAATAGATTCACATCATGCATGGATGTAAGAAAAGGCCATTTCAAAGATATGGTCTTAAAAAAAATGGGAGACGCAACTCACCGACACTGAAAAACACACCGAGACTGAATTAGACAGGGGAAAAGACAGTTACCTGGCTGAGGATTTCCTGCTTCTATAAGACGCAGCATTGCAGAGAGAGAGATGTCTATTGTGTTTATTATGATCAGTCATTAATGTCTCACCCTCAAAATGCTTAAAAACATCCACAATGACAGTTATCACATCAAAGCGTTGTCAGGACGATTCTAACTTCATGCATCGCACCACCAACAATAACTGACACCCAGTATTCGCAGTTAAACTCAAACAGATTGCCCCCAACTGGTTAATGCGGGCACTGCAGGAGGTCGATGACATTAAAAAGTTAAATTAAAATTTAATTAATTAATTAAAAATAAAAAAGAATGAAATTCTCCAACTGAGCAGTTCATTGTGCCCTGAAATCACATTTAAACGTGGAAAAAAGCACTCCTGCTGTCTTCAGAGTCACAAGCAGTTAGAAATTAGAAATAAACAACAGATTCATATGCAAAAATTATAAAATAAATACAATATCCATTGCATGAATGACCAAATCAGCACAAACCTCCTCTGGATTGTATTTGGCCAACACTCCATCTCCGTGGAACTCCTGCAGCACGTCCTTCAGCTTCTTGGTGGAGTCTGAGAAAACAGAATCTCTGTCTTCTAACTCCTTGTTCTTCACTTAAACTTTCACTGACGTGAGGCATATGTGGTAACTTCAAACATTATGTTTTGTTAGTAGGTTCTATCACAGCGAATATGAAATGAAATGAAATAAAAATGAAATGCTCACAATTTTTAAGATAAGTGAAATTGTGAAACAACAAGAGTTAAACAGGCCTATTTCGTTGATAGTCACTGCAGGCTGCAGTGCATGTACACGATGTGCCGCTAAGTCAATTAAATCCACCGCAGAAACCAGATTGTAATGTTGCTGAGATGGATTAAAGAACCATTTTCTCACAAGCACTGGAGGGCCTGGTTCATCTGTTAGCTCATTGCTCTTTCAATTAGCCCTGAGCAGACAATCGGCTCCACACATTCAGGACTCATGTGGACGCAAACATGGACCAGTGCCACGTTGTACGACCTGAGCTCAGCAGATACAGGCGGCTCTGGCTCCACTGTTTCGTAAGCACTTTGACGGGTTGGAAAATAAAAGTGTGATGTTTCAGGTGTTGGTGAGGGGAACCAGATGAGGGGAACACACATCGTTCCAACATAGTGAATCTAGACACGTCAAACTGGAAAGAGAGTTTGTCATCGTCTTTTTGGAAACGTGATTATATGTCACCTTCAGCAATCATGATTATTTGTGTTTCCTCAACAGTAATTTCACCTGATGGGTTTAAGGCTCATAAAGGTAGAATAATCCTCCGACTCTAAAGCAACACTTTGCCACACTATGCACAGTCCCGATTCTTTCACATAGAATGGAACTCTAATTGCCGTGAGCCAGATCTTAGGTGCATGACGAGGCACACTGCAATTAAATTGTTATGAAAGCGTGCACACATCGCTCTAATGAGAAGGAAGAGCAAGAACGAAGCCATCGTGGAGCCTCGTTCTTCAGCTTGAAGAATATTTCATAACCCGAAGCTACTGCACAGCTCATTGAATAATGCCCACATGCCTGCAGGCACACGTGCACACGTATGAGGTTTGTATTCGTCCTCCTGCTTTTCACTCCCCCAGTTTCCATTTCAAGCTTCATTGTTTTGATCGCATCTTTTATATTGTGTTAGATTCACCAAACTCCTTCGCCGCCCACAAAGTGTGCAGATAGCGTAAAAAGACGGAAAAAAAAACAAACCTCTGGAGCTCCAGCCTGAACAAAAGTTCCTCTAATTAAATTGTAACTAAACCCCCATGTCTTTTCTGAAGTGTTTCTCATATTCAACAAAATGTCTCAACATGGAGTCTGGGAAGATGAGCTAAGCCCCGCCCACTCACACAGCGCTTCGCTGCCAAGTCACTCCTGCGACAGAAATGCTGTTTCGCCACTCCAGAGTCTGCCGTCAGTGAAGACCCCAGCTGTCCAGAGTAAGAGTGATTTTGCGCTGAAGGTGTGCAGCGTTGAGGACTGTTAGCAAGAAGAAAAATACCCGCCAAGTCAGCAAAGGTGCTTTGGGGGTTTAGTTACTCTGTAATGGGAACACAACTGGAATTAAGTAGAAAACAACCAACTGGTTTGAAGGTGGTCACAAGCAGAGGTTGACAAAGAACACAGCTCTGTTACTTAGGAGAGAAAGCACCGGTCAAACATTATCACAACTTTGCTAAATCATTGCAATTAGTTTCCAAAAACTGCCCTCAGAAATATGTTGGAGTTAAAACATCTGTCTTTCAAACATAGTGGAGTCAAAGTCATAATTAACCATGGAAATGATACTTGAATAAAGTACAGCTACTTAAAAAGAGTACTTAAGTACAGGATTCGAGTAGATGTACTTCACATTCTGTCCACCTCTGGTCACTAGTGGGACTGTTCCATGTCAACGCGTTGTCAATTAGTGAGAACTGTCGCGAGCGGCTGAAGCGCTGGAACAGGAGGAACGAGTGAATAGCGTTCATTACTGTGACCGCTCGACGGCAAATTCAAAATGTAGCAGACAAGATGCCTCCAAGACTTTTTTTTGACACTGACAGCAGCAGCACCGGGGGATGGAAATCAGCTGAGCACAGTTGTGCCTCTCTGAACTTCCATTGTTTGTCATTTGCCTCTTTGTATGTTCAGAACTTTCCACAACTATGTTGGGTTGGTGCATAAATAAAACAGCCTGCCAGGTTGCACCGCCACAGTTTCCATCCCGCTTCAAATGATGAAACGTGTCAACATCCTGGAGCGTAACGTAAACGGCAGACAGCCAGAACGCACAGTCTGGTGAGCACGGGAGCCATTAGTGGTTTGCAGATGAATCTCTCAGAGCTGCACACATTAAACGCCTTCACAGCTTGAAGTGGCTGCATCAGCAGGAGGAACCTGGAATGAAGCATGTGAATATTTGACAATGGGAGTTGTGTTTTTTCATACAAATGTGGGTGGTTGTTGTTTCGTTGTAAGATACAAAGATTTGTACAATAACATACACACCAGATTAGCCTAATAATAGCTAATCTAATAGCCTAATAAAAAGTAATACATGTGCAAAATGTGGACAGAGGAGGAACAGAATTAAGAGGTTTGTGGGATTTAATAGAAAAGTAATTGAATGAGTCATGTGACAAATCACTAACCCTGACTCATTCGTGAGTTGTGAAAAGATTAGGAGAGATAGAAAGCTGAAAAATGCTGACGTGCTTTGTCATCGTGCGATTTAATAATTCATAAATCAAGATTAACTGACGTATCAGTCTATTGTCAGACTGTGAATGAGCATTAGGTGGTGATGAGGATTGTAATGTGGTGATGTGAGCAAACTAAAGATGTGGACTCTGCCTTTCACAGCTGCGTGAGGGTGACACCTGAAAAATGAGTGTGATCACACACAGGCAAACAGTAAGAATCACCTCACACGATGTCACACAAAGACGAGGCGCTCTCCTACTCACACTGAGTGTACTCCTGCAGCAGGGCGAACTCGGCCGGGGTCAGCGTGACCCACTTGTCCTGGCTGCTCATTGTGTTCAGGCCTTGTGTCGGTGTCCAACCAGCATCACCCGGGCAGCAGCAGCAGCAGCACACAGCAGGGTGTCACACGCTGGGGAAACACATTTAGTCAGACTCGTTGCAAGTGACAGTGAGTGAGTAGATTAAATGTGTAAAATATAGAGAAGACCTGGACACCAGCCGTTTGTTGTTCTTGCATTCCAAAATAGCAGAAAACAGATTTATCAAATAAATGCCTAAATTGATCTTTATTCTGCCCACACAGGTAGTTCATACAAAAAATTATAAATTTTTACACATACTGTGTAAGCAATGAATTGTAATTTAAAATAGTAAATAATTAACAAAAAATTAATTTAATTCAAATTTAATCTAAAATATATATATATATATATATATATATATATATACACACACACACATACATATATATATACACACACACACACACACATGTATACATATATACGTATATATGTATATTTTGAATGTGTGTGTGTGTGTGTGTGTGTGTGTGTGTGTGTGTGTGTGTGTGTGTGTGTGTGTGTGTGTGTGT
>JBBMJM010000022.1:1856099-1867234 GCA_037832705.1 Centriscus cristatus
TGTGTGTGTGTGTGTGTGTGTGTGTGTGTGTGTGTGTGTGTGTGTGTGTGTGTGTGTGTGTGTGTGTGGCTGTGTGTATGTGTGTGGTTGTTTGTATGTGTGGCTGTGGTTTGTGTGTAATCAATATCAGCACAGTACAGGTGCTGTAAACAGCGGCAGTGTGGGAGTTTCCCAGGCTGGTGCTGTGTGGGTCCTTCCCAAACACTGTGTATACCATGGGCAGCACCTACACATCCTCCCACTGTATGAAAATGAATATCTCGGATTTAGACGGTGCCATATTACGCCTCTGACGTCAGAGTTGGAATGGAGCTGCGGCCACGGCCCCCGCCACTCGTCACACACGCACACCTCATGTCCCTTCTCCTCCTCTTTCAACAGGCAGCTCATTAAATTATCTTGACTTAACACCCATCCACTAACACAGATTTATGATCTGTACTGAAAGAATAGACACCAGGGGGCGATCAAGAACCCTTATTTCAGACCTTTTCCTTCCCCAACAGACCCATTGAACATGTGAACACGTCATGGAACAATTATTTTGTGTTAATTTTTTTTAATGACCATTCACAGTCTCTCATAGAAAGTGAGTATAGTACGAACTGCAGTATAAATGTCTTGCACCCATGGTGTCCATGGTAACCGCAGCATCCTGAAAGATATTGAGGAGAAAACTATCATTTCAGTCAGCAACATAGGGGGGAAAAAAATCCCTACCTATTTCTTCCTACCTCACCGAGCCCGCTAGGCACAAAACTCTGTAAATGCATAGACAATTACTTTGACTGGAATCCTCATGAGATGTCACATCATCGTTACAATGATTTCATGGACCACGACACAAACCTTTAGTCTGAGGGAGTTTGACACTTGCCGATAAATTATGGCATCTTGTGTTTTTCAGAAATTCTTCAACCTCAGTGTCCGCATCACTCCTCCGTGCTGGAATAAAGAGCAGTGGACATAAAAAAGGAGACACTCTGAGGGCTTTCATATAGAAATAGAGGCCTTAACTCTGGCATTGACCATGTGAACTGTTATATTTGCTATGCATACAATGAGGAATAATACTCATAGTATTGATGTGACATGCTAATAATTTCCCCTGTAATGTTTTTTCAGTGGAGGTCAGTTTATCCACTTCTGTATGACTGGACGTCACAGATAGAAGGTCAACCTGATGATGGCTGCTGACAACGCCAATAGAAAGACTAATGAGTTGTGTTTTTCTTTTTGTCTGTAAAACTCCCCCCTGGCAACGACTTACAGGTCAGTAATGACTTACAGTACAGCATGTGTCTGTGCAGGCTGTCCACACTGCCTGTCGAGTTTAAAGGGGGCTCCACTTCTTGCATTATGATGCAGTCAGAGCAGCCGGCCCACTCGCCGCTCCAGAGCAGGCTCCTCCGCTGCGGCCTCCCTGGACGGACAACGTCACCGGGGATGGCAGAAACATCCGTGATCATTCAGAGAATTATACAATCGGTTTACAATGCTAGATGGGACTGCAGGTCCATCCGTTTTCAGTCACAACGATTCAACACTTATTCAAATAAATGCTTTTAACTTAAACTCATGCTGTTGAATGGAATATGTGTTGCTTTATGTCTCAGTGATAAATTGTGAGTGTTTAAACGTTCAAAACGCCAAAAGCGCAAACTCTCACAGGTTTTGCTGACACTGCTAAAAATACAGACTTAAGAACGAAACCTCGCCACAAGTTTCAGTATCATTTAAAAACCACAACTGTAACAGAATCTTCACAATTGACATTGCTCCAAAATAAAAATGTCAGTCAGACTTGAGGTCCAGGTCCAGAGGGCCTGGTCTACAGATGTTTGAGCATGAAAACATGTGGTATTTACCTTCCAGATCCAAATCCTCCCTCTCAGGGTGAATATGATACGTCCAGGTCAGGTTTCTGCAGTTTTCCCCTCTAAAAATACATTTTTAAAAATGCACACATTTAGCACGAGGGTTGTGAAACATTCCATAGTTTCATTTTTAGAAATCGGTGCTGGTCTTTGTTACACTTTTTAAATGCCACTTCTCCTTTTTCTAGTGACTATTTCGGTCCTCAGTTGCCCTTTTTCTGTTGGAATCTAATTTGATGGTTTTCTTTTCGTATTCACATGCTTGTTTGCCCTTGTATATAATGTGATACACAATGAGTGAAATTGTGATTTCTCTCTTTCTCTCGTGTTTGCTGCCTCACATGCGCATGTGTCCGGTCAGCAGCAGTGTGTCTTTGGTTGTCTCCTCCATGATGAACACGATGCTGTCCATTGCTCTGAACTGATGGATGTCAGCTTCCCTGTGGCTGACTGCGGCTTTAAAGTACCATTTCCCCAGATACTGCAGGAGATGAAGATACAGAATCACAGCACGGAGGCTTTGGCAGTGGTGCAGGAACAGAAACTCACCGAGGGCTCCGAAGGGGGACCTTTTCCCAAAGGCCCAGCCAGGGATCGAACTTCATTGAATTCCTTATTTACAGATCAGTAAAGTTTATCTTATCCATCAAATAAATCTCTTCATAATGTCCCTCTGCAGCTCACCTGAGGGCTAATTTGACAATTTTGACGTATATTTAGATTTTCACTATCAAGAGAATGTCATTGTCATTGTCATTTAGTTTCTTACCGTCTGACGGTCGACAGTGTTGACCAGCAACTGTTGCGGAAATGAGCACGGAACGATGACTTGATTCACCAAAGTATATAAACTGAAAAGAAATGATAATGTTTCATTAAACATATCTGCAGCCTCAGAGCCAGTAAATCAGGACGTAAATAAATCCTCAGGACGCTCTCAAGAGTCTGTGAGGTACAACAGGATGTTACTTTTAAAGTGTGCATGGTAAATGAGTAACCTGTATAGATGGACTACCCCCAGAATATGTGGGGCACATTCATAGACTGAAAATGGATCTGCAGCTGTTGTTTACTGTGACAAAACAATGTTAGAACAAAGTTAAATGGATGATTCATTCTTTCGCCATTTGGAAGAGAAGAACCTTAAAATGATGTAAAAAAAAAAGTCATTTGTTTGTTTGTGTTCAGTGTGTCCTGTCGTCCCACTCTGTCAACATGCAGCTGCTGGGAATCATTAACTTCATGTTTGATGGTTCTTTACTACACTTGTACTTCTCTGGCCGACCTCATGACACATGACAAAAGATTGCAAACACATGCTGCTGACATAATGATGACGACGTATCAGATGGTGTCATACCAACCGGCTGGCACACATTAATACTTACAAACCCAAGGACATCCCAGTCACTGGACTAAGTAATGTTATTTCTAAATGAATGACCCCTGAATGCTATTGGGGTCATGACATTCAGTTTACTATCATGACAGAAAACCTTAGCATTTAAGGTTCTAAGGTATATAATACATATCAGGTGATGAGTATATTTTTCATCTTCTATTCATCATCCTGTTGTAGCCCACCTAAATTTGCACATTTGATCAGAACAGTATTTTTTTTTGTGACAGGGACACTAGTTTATCTTCTCAGTAGACACAGGTAAGTTAACTCAGCCGAGACTGATCAATGGAAACATGCCAATAATCTGCCTGATGAATTGTTGTTCTGGTTTTCTTTGTTCGTGTGTAAATTAGCTGAGCTTGAATTAGTAACATAGAATTCCTTTCCCCTGACTATTTTACAGGGACGTTGTCATAAGAAAACACACCAACTCAAGACGTTTTTAATGTTTATTAATAACATTATTCAGGACAGAAAGTCAGTAAGTGCCACGTCAAGCCCAAGTTTCCCAACTATGAAGGTGAAGCAAGTGTTGGAAAAGCATCTGCTGGGGTTAGCAGGCAAATAATTCACAAAATTTGCTTTTTGTCAGTGTGAGGCTTTAAATACTGCAAGTACAGATGTTTTACAGCTATTTTCCTCGTCAGGAAAGAGGAAGGAACAGGTGAATGAATGATTGCTTCCAATAGAAGCTAGTATTTCTCTGCCATTTCTTTCTTCGAACACAAACTGGATCTTAGGGCCTTGCAGCGCTGGTGAATCTGCTCTCGGCTCTACGACTCTCCTTTCAGCACTGATGCCAGGTCGCCGCTTTCCTTCAGCTCCTTCACTATGTCCAACCCTCCAATCAGCTCTCCTTTTACATAGAGCTGAGGGTAGGTTGGCCAGTTAGAGTACGCCTTGAGGCCCTGGCGAACCTCTTCGTCCTGCAGGATGTCGAAGGTGTCATAATCCACCCCGGTGCCGTTCAGAATCTCCAGTATCTGCCTGCTAAAGCCACATTTTGCAGCCTCCTTGTTGCCCTTCATGAACAGCATGACTGGGCTCTGGTTGATGGTGGTCTTCAGACGGTGCTCCAGGGTGATGGCCTTGGGGCAGGTTGTCTCCAGCTCCCCAGACTCTGCCAGTTCCTTCACGATGTCCAGGCCCCCCACCAGCTCTCCATTGGCGTACAGCTGAGGGTAGGTGGGCCAGTTGGAGTAGGTCTTCAGCCCCTGTCGCACTTCATCGTCAGAGAGGATGTCAAAGCTGCTGAACTGGATGCCGCGCTCCTTCAGCAGACCTACTATCTGTCTGCTGAAGCCACAGCGGGGCTCCTGTGGGGACCCTTTCATGAACAGCATGCAGGGCGCCGCGTTGATTAGCTTCTTTAGCCGCTGGTTCAGATCTGTGGCGCAGTTCTCCGCGGCTCCACTCGGACTCCCGCTCACTGACAAGCGCTGCACCTTCTTGGTCAGCTCCGGGGCGTGTGCCCCGTCTAGTCGGTCCACCTTCTCCCCCGCTTTAAAGAAAAGAAAAGTGGGTACTGAGGAAATTTCATACTTCTCCGACACCTCCGGCACCACTTCCGCCTCCAGCTTCACAAACATGGTGTGGGCGTTCTGCTTAGCCAGCTCGGCCATCACTTCGTTCATCTGGCCGCACTGAGGTGCCCACGTCGCATGGAAATGCACCACGGTCAGGCATTTCCCAGCTTTGGAAAGGATATCTTCAAACTGCGGTTGGGTTGTTGCCTCGACTAGGTTCGCCATGTTTCTGTCTGCGTCCTTTCCGGTGTCCGTGACGTCACATCCACGCAGCCTGGTAGCTTCTAGCAAGTACCAGAGCTGCTAGCAGGAAGTCGTTTGTTTTATTGATGATACGAAGCAGCTGCTCACAATAGATAAGTGAAAGGGCTACTGTGACTTTTTAGGGTAAGTATGACGCGTAATCTATCCCATTTGTTGTAGTTGTTAACATCAGTGTTTCATATTTGCTTAATCATGTTATACAGTGTTAGCTTAGCGTGCTCTCTTTCTAGCTAGCCAAAAGCTAGCTCCGTTGCTCCCCTATGAAGTTGCGGCTAGCGTTAGCGGTATCCTCTGCGAGCCGATTGTGAACGATTATAGCAGGCTATCGTTGCCTGTAATCGCTCATCACCATCGAATGTTTCATAAAAGTTTGTTATTTTGCCTCTCAAGCTTCAGCTCTGCCAATTTAACTTGCCTAACGTCACGCCTTGTACTCAACATAATGTTTAAACATAGTAGTTCAAGATGTTAGCTAACATTTAGTTCATCTGATTCGTAATGTCAGTCATTCAAAGTTTCAGAACATTGTATTTGTAATTGATATTCATTCATTCATTTTCTTAGTATGTAATTGTTGGGATGTTGTAATTTTGTATTTTATGCATTATTTAAATGACGTAATGTTTCGCAACGCTTCAACGACAAGTAACGACAACAGTAGTAGTTGACGTTGATGTACGCCTGTCAGTGGATGAATCAGGACAATGTTTTAACAGTCCTTCACAGTGCAGATGTGCAGCATTTTTGGAAATGTACATAACACACACACATCGCTGTTAGTTCAAATCTGCTAGTTTTCTAAACGTTGCACTCATAAAATAAGCTAGGCAAGATAATCGGTAAATCTTAATCTATTTGCAACTTTGAAATGATGTATACATTTGTTTCTTTATTATGTCTCATGAACCACTTATTGATGTGTAATTAATGAAATATTTGTGTCATGATGCAGGAACACCATGGAGGAACAAACAGCAGACATTGAAGTGACTGTCAAAACATTAGACTCTCAGAGCAGAACCTACACCGTCGGTGCACAGGTAGAGTATTCTGTTCCTACTCTCTTGAAACTCGTTAGAAGTTCAATTTGCGGTAGCTTGATTTTTTTTTTTTCCCATCCATCTTTTATGCAGCTGACTGTGAAAGAGTTCAAGGAGCACATTGCATCATCAGTGGGTATCCCTGTGGACAAGCAGAGACTCATCTACCAGGGGAGAGTCTTACAGGATGAAAGGACTCTGTCGGACTACAGTAAGTAAACTAAGCGTTATTTCATGTCAAGTGCAAACTGATTGCATTCTGTCATGTGCACATGGACATTCTGTTGTTGGCTTTCAACTTAATTTTTTCTATTTTCTCTGAACAAAACTGTATCATCAAAACAAAACCAGGTCTAAATGTATTTCTCCTTGTGTCCTCAGATGTGGGTGGAAAAGTGATACATCTCGTGGAGCGGGCGCCCCCGCCACCCTCCCAGCCTGGCTCAGGGTCAGGTGGAAGTTCAGCAGACAGTGGAGCCACCTCTTCCACCCAGGGACCATCGCAAGTGCCTTCACATGACCGCAATGCTAACAGCTACGTCATGCTTGGCACCTTCAACCTACCTGTCAACATCATGGACCCCCAGCAGATACAGGTAGAACACATTTGTGTACCAATAGTAGTAATATATTCGAACCATAACATTGTTATGTTGTAGTTTTGTTTGGGTTGATTTAATTCTTTTTTTTTTTCATCTGTCATGTTACTTAGATGTCAGTTCAGCAGATGATGTCCGGTATGGGGGATAATGGCAGGAATGCCAGAGTCACTGCCAGCACTGGGGTAAGATACTGTGTGTGCTGATTGCACATAATCCCATATAACACCATTCTGTGTCTTGCTCATTGTCACCTTCTGTGTTGCAGAGCAATGGATCTGTGAATGTACACATTGATATGGACCAGCCGGTGCAGAGTGAACCCAGGCTGAGGCTGGTGCTCGCTGAGAACATGCTTCGGGACATCAGCGATGTCATCCAAAGAATGGAGGTGACGTGTGTTTCTCATCATTCCTCCTATAGCAAAGCTTCAGTTACTGCTGTCAAACAAGTAACACGCCGTCTTTGTTATAGAGTCGACCGAGTGACTCGTCCTCCCAAACAGAGACGACTTCTGCTGCTGCTCCCCCTCCTCCTTCGTCCTCGTCTACCACCTCCACTCCGTCTCCCTCGGCTCAGCCTATGGACACTTCACCTCCTCCAACAACTCCTCCACCTCCTCCATCCTCTTCAGCACCATCTGAGGGACCAACACCCCAACCTGGACCCCAGTGAGTAACTCACTTTGCAGACAATATTTCTTTTTTAGCATTCATTTAAAAGTAATTCATTTAAAGTAAGCGGGAATCCGATTTCGAATACTTGACTTTGGTCATGTATTTCTATGCCACTTTCATCATAGTTCTTTCATGTTGTCAGCGGTTCTTCTTGTGATTAACTTTATCTTCGTTTTTCTAGTCATCCCAGTCCAGCTGAGCTGGCAGAGATGTTGTCTGAGCTACGGAGGGTGGAGGAGAGACTGCAGCCCTTCATCCAGAGAGCGCACACCATTCTGGAGACGGCCACCACTGCAGAATATAACAATAATACAGTAGGATGTTTTATGTCATGCCTGACAGCTTACCAGCACATCCCATGATAATTTGTTGGGTTCCGGGGCAGCAACAACTCCCAATGTGTTTTTTTTTTTTTTTCATAGGAGAGAGAGGAGGATCAGCGTACTCTCATCCTTACCTGGGAGTGTCTCCGTCTCCTTGGTAACGCCCTTGTGGCTCTCAGTGACTTGCGACTGAATCTCATGAGCCCAGTGCCCCGCCATCTACATGTGGTGCGGCCATTTTCACACTATGCCACCCCAGTTAATCTGCCAGGAGCGGTACACCACCACATCCCAATGCAAGTGCGTAATTACAATAATATTCATTTCAATGTTCTTAATATTGTCGTTGAAAAAATAAACAAGGCTAACGTTGGTCAACTCTTCATCTGCAGATGAACATGGGTGCCACGGTAACCGTTTCCTCTAATGGCGCGGAGGGACAGGCCCCACCGACTCAGCCCGCCAGCCAGTCAGAGCAGGCAGGTCAGGGACAGACCTACCCCCCACAGACTTCACCGTCCAATCAGCAGGCTGGACAGGGACAGGCTGGCCCCCGGGTCATCAGGATCAGCCACCAGGCAGTCCCGGTGGTCATGATGCAGATGAACACGGACGGTGTGTTGTCCCCTACCCGCCACTGATTGAATGCTCCACTCCACTGTGTGTTCTCATGTTGGGTGGCAGTGCTTTGGATTTATACGAGCTCACACAGCAAGCTATGGAATTGTTATCTGAATTACTACTGCATGGTGTGTGATGGAAGAAAATAACTTGCTTGTGACTTAATGTGACATTTCCAGGCTGACATGAATTAATGAATTGTTACCTCCTGCTTTTGTTAGAATGACGGTTGTAAATTATCTGAATGTCATTAATTATGTCCATGCCTTCTAGGGTGAGCTCCTAATTGTACAGTGGGGTTTAAACTATTGTGTATGTTTGTTCAGGTTCTAACCCGACAGCAGCCGGTCAGCAAATGCCAGGACAACCAGGTAGGACCAGTTACACCTGGCATCCCACCAATCTTGTTAAAAAAAAAAATATATATAGACACACACACACACACACACACTGTCTGTCCGACTGTTTAGATTAGACTGACTCCTCTGTTCCATTCTCCCTGCCAGGCGCCGTCCCTCCTGACTTCATGCGAAATCTCATGCAACAGATCAGCCAATACGCCTCCGCAGTCGCGACCAACGCAGCCACCGCTGCGGCCACCGGCACACCTGTCCCACCTCAGCCCACCCCTCCTGGCTACAGCTCAACAGCCAACTCCTCCGCCACCACCACAGGTCCTAATACACCCACGACCACCCCGACTGCCCCCCCGCCGCCGCCTCATGCTGGCCCCCAGCCCCAGGCTAGAGTTGTGTTCACCCGACCCCCGTTTGGAGCCAACATGCCCCCTCCAACCTTTGGCACCCGAGGAACCACCATCAACGTGAGAGCAGCTATGCCTGGTCAGCAGCCAGGACAGGTGGGAATGATAATGTTTTTTTGTTTTTGTTTTTTTTCTTAGTTTGACCATTTGATTGAAAATAAATCTCTTCCCACAGGCTTTTAACGCCGCAGCTCTCAGTCAGATGATTAGCGGAGTGGTTGGACAGTTTCTGCTGCCTGGACAAATGGGTGTGTTTCTCTGATCGGAGTTCTTCAAGCAGTGAATGGTCTGTATTTGCAACAACTCACATTTTTTCTGTTTTTCTTCACAGCTGGTCAACCATCTTTCACATCCACCTCTACCTCCTCGACTTCCTCTACCTCCACATCCTCCTCAACCTCCTCCCACACCTCTTCGTCCTCCTCTTCCTTCTCCTTCTCCACCTCGGGTCCAACACCTCCGCCTACAGCAAACACTACCAATTCATCGAGCCACTCTGAGACCGGCGAACCCCAGCCACAGGAGATGAACCCTGACCTCAGCCAGCTCCTGGGTTCTCTCCTCGGGGTGGTCGGTGGGGCTGGCGTGGGCCCTGCTGGTGCCCCTTCAATCACTGTTACCACATCTGGAGTCCCAACCTTCGTTCATGGAATGAATGACTTCATGCAGCAGGCCAGTGTTTGACTGTTTGGTGACTAGCGACTTGTTTGGTTCTTATTGGAGACTGATGTGAAAGCACGTGGTCGTACAGTTCTTGTGCTGCCATGAGCTCTCATCTCCTACAGTGTCCATACAATGCAAGTTGGTAAATATGCAAATTATGCGATGGTATCATTTATCGACGTCTCGTGATTTTTAAGACCTCCAAAAGCGACTTTCCTCACTGAGGAGTTGGTGCACTGCTCATCTTGAGCATCACTTCTAACACTGAGTCATGTTGCTCCTACATAGTGTTGTGAGACAGTGTGAACAGTGTCTGATGCAGTTTGATGCTCATCACCTAATGGAATGATTTTAAGTATGATTCTTGTGTGAATCATTTCATTTCTAGGCCTCCCAGCCGATCTTCTCTCCTCCGCCTCCTCCCTCTGGTACCACTCCTGCTCCTGGTGCAGGAACCAACCCGACGCCCAACCCCCCCGCAGCAGCAGCCGAAGCCCTGAACCCTGAGCTGTTCACAGGCATTGTTCGCGGTGTCCTGAGCACCATGATGGGTTCTCTGGGTCAGGGACAGAACGACACAGAGAGCATCGCACAGTTCATGCAGAGGCTCTCCCAGGCAACCAACCTCTTCATCAGTCCTGAGGATCCTACAGGTAAATAACAAGTAAACATAGTTGATACAGAACATACCGATAAGTCGGAATTCATCCCAGTCACGTGATTTACTTCCCTGTACCTTCATTGCCAGGGTTTTTTGGAGAGTTACTGATGCTGGTTTGCCAGACTTTCACCATGTCCGACCTGGTGATGCTGCTTCACGGCCAGCACCAGCCTCTGGGCCGCATCCAGCCTCAACTGTCCCAGTTCTTCACCCAGAACTACCTCAACGGCAGAGAGCCCACTGATGAGAACATCGCTGTAAGTACCAATGGTCATCTCCGTTTCCCCTTATGTTACAAACATGGCTTGTATCATCGTATCACTATTTTGTTTCTCTATTCATTTCATCATTCATTTTTTTTCTTGCTCAGGCTGCTGCTGACTCCATTGTCAGTGAGCTGGAGGAGTACATCACCGAGAGCTTTGTAAGTCTGAAGAATACACTTTGTCTGTGTTTTTACACAGTGAGGATCGTTTGTACTGTTTCTCTTTTCCCTCCTACAGAGAGAATCATCAGTCACAGTACTCGAGGGTGTCGATGTCACCCAAACCAACATGTCCTTCTTCAGACAGCAGCTGACACGCATTGCCACACACATTCTGCGTTGCACTGGTAAAACCAAGAGTTGTTTTGGGAATGAATGAATGAATGAATAGATGCAGTCTCATTCAATACATTGTGCATCTTAAAAACTAGCACATGTCATGAAATGTTGTCAT
>JBBMJM010000022.1:2087175-2104362 GCA_037832705.1 Centriscus cristatus
GCAAACCAGAAGTCCAGTTGCCTACGATTTAACCCAGCAAGATACCATGACCTGGAGGACTGAGAACCTTCACAGACATGTTTACAGGATCGGATTCAATCCAGACAGTTATCCTGCTCCGGAGTAGGATAGTTTTACAGAATAAATTACCATGGAAACAGGTCTCGATTAAGCGAAATCCGGCTTCATGGTACAGAAGATCCAGGATCAACACTGAAGTTATCTCGCTAAATCCAAAATCCTGCTTCATGGTACAGACCCCAGGACATCTAGGATTCTATGATGCACTATGTTTGCAACTTAAAACATATCACAATTAAGTAAAAAAATATATATATATATAATAATCACAAGTTGGAGCCCTTATATAGTTGGTGTTTCTTACCTGTTGATCCAATACCTCGATTGGCGGCTGTGCAACTGTAGCTGCGTATACTTTGGGCTCTAAAAGATCCGAATCATCAAATGAGCATGCACAAAGTGTTAAATGTGGACAAACACGGTTATTTCACTGCTCACCGATGGCGAACTGGATGCAGCGGCGCAGAGGTCTGGCCGGCTCCAGGTGTTTTTGGAGGCTTTTTCTCCTGGACACCTCCATTCTGGTGTCACAGGTTTCTACAGGTGTGACTTTCACAACGAGACAAACTCATCACATTTCCATGGACAAGTATTAGGGCCATGTAGGAGAATACTATCTGACAGGAGGAAGAGATGGCAGATCTTTCTGCTTATTTCAAGTGAAAATTTGCAAGACAAGCAAACATTCTCTAAAAACAAATGACTTTCTCAGGTGACATGTAATATTTTGAATGTAAATGGATTTAATGAAGCGAAATTATGAATGTTTTGGTAATATTTCGAGTGTTGGCAGTGCAGAGGATTTAATGTCATTTCAACATACTGGTCAAGGACAGGGATTACTTTTAATTAACTGAAGGCACTTGAGAATTTTGGTTGTTTCTGTTAATTCACTTTACGAAAAGTCTTGGGTGATGTAATGCACGAACGCAATGGGAAACAAAAAACCTGAGCTCAGCTAATCCTCATTCAAACTAATCAAAAGGTCGCACGCGGGGTGAAGGAAGTTAATTTTGAACATTAAAAAATCCCGTCGTGATGCCACGGCAGAGACACTGACAGGTTTGTTCGCTCTGCTATCAGCCGTCAAAGGTGTGTGACCATGCCGAAAGAGCGTTTGAAGCAGAACTGGGCGGATGGGCATCGGCCATGTAAGCTAGCTGATAGCTAACCGTTAGCAACCACCGTTAGCTTTGACGGCTCTCTTCCCGCGCATCTTCTCAGCACCTGCTGCCGCAAAGTGTCCAGAAGTCGTTCTCTGACTTGTACCAAAGAGCGGCGGCAGACTGCCGTCAACTTCACAAAATGTCAAAGTACTCGGCGCAACCGCGGATGCTTCAAGATGAAAATATTCGTTCTAACGCTGACAATAAGGTTAATACGTTGTGGAGTTTACAGATGTTGCGTTGGAAGGAGGTAAGTGTACCTGTGGCTCTAGTTAAGACCCTCCGAAAGTTCTAGGACCGCTCACCTCACCGGTGTCATGCTCGACAAGTGATCACAGCAAACCAACTTCCGGCCAGCGCATTACAAAATAAAAGCCAGAGCGGAAATGAACACGGGCCACATTTCCTACTTCCGGCTAAGTTTTCCATTGTAGAGTATTGAAATTATATTTTGTGACTAGAATTTCGCCATTTTCAAAGTCAAGTGACAATCATGTTTCAAAAGCGCTACAAATATTTCAGGGCAGTTAGATTTTCCAATCCTAAAAGATTAGGATTTTTTTTTTTTTTTACACAGCCAGGCTATAACGCTTCTTCCCTTAGTGGAATTTCTATTTTAATTCATGTTTTTTTCCTATGTGAAGATACATTTAAGAAAAAAAAACATGCAATACATGGGTCACAGTTGGAAATTCAACTTTAATGAAAAAAAAAAAATCAAATTTACGTAAAATGGCACACAAAAGAGAAACAATAAGCAGAACAATTCAACATCTTGGTTAAACAAAAATTGTTGTGTTCAAATAAAGCCATGCAACAAGCACAAAAACAAAATAAAAGTTGTTTTCATTGTATGTTTTTCCTTATTTAAAACCACATGGTGCAGGATGAGCTGGAAGAGATCTGGATGTTGAGTTTGACTTCGACAGAGGAACGTTAGTTGCAAGCTAATACACACACCATCCAGTTGGCAAGGATGATCATTTCAGGTTTCTCTCACTGTACTTTTCACAATACAGGATTTCAAAACAAAAAAACAACAACTGTATTTACAACTCAAAATTGGGCAATTTGATGAAGTCACACATTCCACTCACACCTTTCTAGCATCTCTAGTGTGCACCAGATGTAAGTTGGCATGTTCACACAAACACTAACTGTATTTTTCTTGGCCCAATCGGTCGCCCACTAAGTTCCTCAATTGCCATGAATGCCTCCTGCCGGGACTCAAACACTACAGTTGCAGTACCTTGCGGTGCTCCACTTTTGTCATACTGCAGCGATGCTGATCCGGGGATGATTTGGAATCCATAGCAAAAGTCATAGATTTCTTCAATTTTGATTTGGAATGGCAGGTTATGCAGTTTTACACAGGTGGGACCATCAAACCGCTGTCCTGAAGGACCATCAAACCGGTGCCTCGACGGGCCGTCAAACCGCTGTCCTGAAGGACCATCAAACCGGTGCCTCGGCGGGCCGTCAAACCGCTGTCCTGAAGGGCCATCAAACCGATGCCCCATTGGACCACCAAAGCGATGTCCTGAAGGACCATCAAACCGCTGCCTCGATGCACCCCAAAACCGCCCTGATTGCCCAAAGCCATTGCCCTCGTCTTCTGGTCCGTGAGAGTCGTCTCCAAACGTCTCATAGTCAGAGTCTCTGTAGTTGGGAGCCTGATTGTTAGCCACTGGCATATTACGATTGTTGGGGACCCTGAAGTTGGGGCCTTTGGGGTCAACGGGGTGGAAAGACTCCTCACTGCTCTTGTCTGGAAAGTCATCATCTCCTGGTCCTTGTGGGCCTGGTGGCTCGACACCAAACTCCCGCATCTGAGAGCGTGAAATGCATTTGAGGGCAACTTCAGAACCCAGAAACCTCTGGCCACTGAGAGAGTGTGCCTTCATAGCTGCCGCCTCCGAACTGAAGACCACCAAAGCCTTCCCAATCCCAGCCCCAGCATTGTCCCGCAGCAAGACCACATCGTCCTCAGTTATACTGAACCCAAGGAAGAAGTCCATGATCTCAACTTTCCGAACGTCGAAAGGTAGATTCTGTACAAACAGGCACATTTTCTCCGACTCATAGCTGTCCCTGGGGTATGAGGGAGGCCTGTCCTGAAACCGCTCAGGGTTCCTGGTCGAACGGGCATCCATGCTCTCAGATCCAAGGAGAGCGATCATCTTCTCTCGTGAGATTGGTCGGACGTGCATTAGTCGGTTGAAAAATGGTCTTTTGTCAAAAGCTACAGAATCACGGTACTCCTGTAAAGTCTTAAAGAGCACAAAGGCAGATTTAGTTCTCCTCCCATCGTCGTGATTTAAATAGAGGATCTGGTCGTCGTCCAGGTTGGCGTGACGAAAAAGCCTTTTTATGTCATTCTTTTCCACGGTAAAGGCCAGATTCTCCAACAAAACACAATAATCGTCACCAGAGGATGCAGCCGGCCTGAGGGTGATGGGCGATCGTGACCTGATGTGATGTTGGGAGTTCCTCTGACTGCGAAAAGGCGATCCACTTCTATTAAACCTGCCAGCTGAGTTGGCACCTGCAGCTCGGCGCCAATCCGCTTCAGTTGTGGAATAAACCTCCACATACCGAGAGCCAATGTATTCCCGGTCCCTCTTCAGGCCTTCCTGGGCATCCTCGCTATTAGAAAACCGAACAAAACCTTTTCCATTGTTTAACCCCTTTTCATTTTTCACCAACACAATGTCATCGATGAGTAAACCGCTGAAAAAGTCACAAATTTCTTTCTCAGTTACAGAGAAAGGCAGCCCGTTCAGGAACACGTACAAGTCATCTGAGTTTGAAACTGTCTGGTGCCAAGCCGGAGGAACGTGATCCGACCTCATCCCCGGCCTCCTGCTCATCTGCTCAGCCTCCATGGGTCTTCTAAGACGTCCTGGATCCTCCTCTAACGGGCTCTCTGGATCCTGCGCTACATTTTTTGTGCTACTTTCAAGCACACTCTGCATCTCTGCTTTACTGCTCAGCAGTAACGTGACATGTCCACCCTTAATGATGCCTCCTGACCGTGTCATGGCTCGCCGAGCGTCTTCATCCGAAGCAAAAATAATGAAAGCTTCTTCTCGCTCCCCACCAATTATATGCACACCCCCATCTGGGATTTTAAGGCCAGTGAAGAACTTGCGAATGTCCTGAGAACCTGCCGTGATCCTTAGTCCCTGTAAACGGATGACGACCGCCATGCTGAAGCACAAACAACAGCACCTGCAGACAGAGGGGTATAGAATAACATTATTGCAAGCGGAGCCTCTCCAGCTCGGGGCCAATTTCCTGGAATTTCAGCAGAACTTGAGGAGCAATGTGATAACGGACAGTTGAACACGAGGACTAAAACCTAACAATGCCCATGAGGACCACCTCGAGTCCAGTCCAGAGCAAAGAATTGAGGCGATACAGAACAGCTTAAGCGGTCCGAACAGCCCTGTTGCTCCTGGTCGGTTCTAGAAGATCCATAAGATTCTACCTGTACAGCACTGATAGTGGTTCAGACTGTCGCTCACGTTCTGACAAAACAGCTGCGGGCTGGCATGGGTACCAACGTGGGGTGTGTATGCCTGACGTATCCAGCTACAAACATGCTAACAAACATGTTAGCTTTTGAAAGGAGGACAACAACGGCATGCTGATACATCCTTTAGAGGCACAACTGTGTCTTTACAACATTAGCTTGAAATACTACACTAACAAACTCACAAAGAGAAATACCGGAGCTTGCACCACAGTAATTCAGACACATTTTCTGGTGACGCACTCGTTTTCGAAACTACAGTAGCTTATGTGGGGTCACAATGAGCGGTTGACGCTTAGGGCCTCTGGGAACTGGACTGTTGCTAGAAAGTTCTGTTGCAGGTGTGTACACATAGTTGCTCGTTGCAAGTTGTGCATAGAATCTTTGGTCTGGACCAGAGTGAAGCAAACAAACCAGCAAGAGGTAAAACTGGGAAGATTCCAATGTCACTTCAAAAATCTGAGCAGTTCAATTTGGGCATCTGTGCCATCATTGTTACCATGGGAACAATATTAATCAATCAACTCAAAAACGCAGTCCAGAGCTGACTTAAACACATCACGATACTGCATCATGACAAAACAGCTGCACAAACCTTTAGAAAGTCGAACACCATTTACACCAACAACTAAAAAAAAGGAGAAAAAAAGGAGCACATTACTGTTCTTTGTACAGAACCGTGAAGCAAACAAGGAACCCTTTGTAGATCTTAAAAAGATTGAAGGCAAACTAGCAAAACCGTCCAACAGTCCAAAAATCAGCCACAGGCAGAATTAGCAGCAGCAATTTCTTTCTTCGTCCTTCTTCGTTTTCATGGATTTCCTCCTTTTTCAGCCAACCACAGATTCCTTTCTTTGAATAAGGAGCAGCCCTTTGGTCCATTATGATTCCGTCTTGAAATGCATACCAAAAGAAGTCAGTCGATTTAAATGTAACACAACTTCTAAGCAGCAGGAACAATTTGCCTCACCTTAATACAAAATGGCAGTAAAGATGCACCAGTCCGCAATGGGAACACACATACACAATAACTTCCTAAAGTCATCAAAGCTAGCTCATCCCTAAAGCTACCCATCACAACCCAGTCCAACAGTGCTGATAAAAGGCAGATCTCCTAGTCCTTCATCCAGGTTGTTCAGCCCACCATATATGCACCACAAATCCACTAAAACCACAAGAGACAAGAACTTTGCCCAAGCAGCAGAGCACAAGCCAAAATATCCTTATCACTAGATAAGGATATTCGTAAGATAAACTGCCACAGCACAAGTCCACCATGGCAGTCCGGTGCCATTATAAAATAATCCAATCATTCTGAACACAAACCCCGCAGCACAAATGTTGTCAAAACTTGCAAAGGAGAGATTTTGACGATTCAACAGTTATTTTCGCGAATGACAATTCAAATAATGGAAAACGAGCCGTCCCGTCGCTGTATGTTTGCACGTGCGCAGTTGGCCCAACAGTTCAGCTCGTGCTGTCGAACCGCCATGATTAGCGCTGTGTTACCGTTTCATGGCCACGGCAACGGCAATCCCGTCAAGCCATACCACTTAGTAATGTAATCTGGTCAGGAAACCCTTTGGGTTAGGATCGTGGCAGCCAATGTGGGCGTCCCCCATCCCCAAAGCAGATGAGCCCAGCAAAAACGTGGAAGTAAACCGACGTTAGCTTCTCGCATAGCTCGCCATGGCGCTAGCAACCGATTTTACGGCCGACAACTGACATCACGCAAAGAAACTGCGGCAAAGATGTACAGCAAAAGATGGCCGCCAACCAGACCCAGAACTTACACAGGAGACAAGCAGCGGTTTGTGAACTGAGGGGGGTAAACAAAATCAGCTTTTAGTCTCTGCTCGCCTCCACCACCCGTCTTCTTCTTTCTTCTTCTCCGTCTTCCGTTTCCATCTTCTTCGTCTTTTCGTTCTCAGCGTCATAGTCGGTGGCATCTATTGTACATGCGCGGTACTGTCATCTGCTGCATTGGAGTATGAACTACAGTGCACGAACGATCAGTTTTTCTAATTCCTTATTATTACATTTTAATGTATGTATTTTGTATTTTCCCTAATTCGGTGTACGTATTTATATTCCCAATTCTATGTATGTATTACCTTTTGCCTACGAATCTACAAAAAGAATAACCTCTATTTTTTTGTATTATTAGTCTCTGGTCATGTATTTTTGGTTGTTCTGATAATCGTGCAGTCTACGAGGAATTTATAATGCAATTACACAGAGAAAGGGTAGTTACAGACCTCAGTAACGTCCCACAGAAGTATTTTATGTTTCATTATTATGAAAATGCCCGGTAATCAGTGCGGAGCAGCGGGGCGGAGAAGGAGCAGCGGCTGCCGCCGGCGGTGGGCGCCTCAGACCCGCAGTGCGATCCAAGGTTCGCGCCGGCTGCGCTCCACGTCATGTGACGTTCACCGCAGCAGTAGCAGCAGCCACAACAACGTCCCTGCAAGCTGGAATATAATGCCTCTGTGCGGGACGAGGCGTTTCCACCACAGGGTCGGGCTGTCACTTCTGTCTCCGTCACGTCCTAAAACTCGGATGTGAGGTTTTGTTGTTAGCCACCGGTACTTAGCATCCTGGCTAACGGACGGAGCTCATGCTAACGCGTTAGCATCCAGGCTGTGGGCGCAGCAGCAGCGGAGCCACTGAGCCGCGGATCGTTTTCCACAGTACCGTAAGGATTTGACGTCGGCATACGTTGTTGCTGGATGCTTTTCAACGGACACAGCGCCGGTGATTTGAGGGATGGGGGAGCCTTGTGACCTTGAGCACTTTGTAAAGTGAGTATCCAGTGAAACCCTGATTTTTGTCCCACTTAACGAAGTAAGCCCTCTTCCTACTTACAAGTAAGCTAAGACAAAACATCAGCTAGCACGCTGGTGAAGCCGGGTGCAGAGACTCTTGAACAGAAACGCATTTATAATCCTAAGTAAAAGTACACATTAATTGGTGTGTGGTTGTCAGAGAAACATACATTTCCCCTGAATTTACGTACAGGAGAAAAGTGGAATGAACAGGCAGCAGCGCTAGCACCCTGGCTGCTAGTCCCACTGAGAATTAGCTGTTAGCCGCTAATGCTAGTAGAAATTCCTTGGGTAACTTGGTCATTTGTCACGTCTGCAAGAAGAAATGTGGTTGTTTGTCCCTACTGGGTTGCTAAACCAATTTGTGTTTTCACACTTAAAACTAGCGACCAGCTAACATCAGCAATTTCTACTCAGTATTTCACAGTGTGACACAACTCTTAAGCAGACGGAGCCATTTGATAACGTTAGCTAGCTCCTGTTAGCTTAGCCGACCATTTCTGTACAGCAGTGTTTCAATCAAACAGCTGCGTTCATGTCCTCTCAGCTGCCTGGAACTACTGGCACACATGTCACCAGAGGAACCAGTCTGGATAGACGGGCATGGACGCTGGATATTTCCTCCAACGTGAGGTTCAGTTTTCACGGGGGGTAGGAAGTGTCGTTTAAAGGCCATGTTGTAGCATCATTCAGCGTCTGAGCCCAGGCCACGCCGTGGGCTCGCTTATTTGTTCCAAACCGGTTTGTTTTCAAAAGAGGATCGACTTGTTCACATTAATCCTCCTTAAATCAAAGACCGAACTACCATGTGGACCATTGTATGTCACAGAATGAGACCTGTACAAACTGCTAATTCTGCATTTGCCTTTCTCGTCCACTGTAAATATTCTGTTTATTATAATTTACTTACTTCAGTTGTCAGTATCTTCATATATTTCATGTTGCTGTGAAATTAAGTTGTTAAGTTGCTGTGCACTTAACAACTATAGTAGTATATAGTAAGAGGCCACTGACTAGAGAAAATGGGAAATCGTCTTTTCCAAAATGAACTTGCGGTTCCTTTTTCTGTCTCACTACAGCAATAGATAACAGTGACAGGAAAGGATTCCCGATAGAGACATTCTTAACGGATTAAACCACGTTGGTGTATCTTCTGTACAACACCTTGTCAGTATGGCAAACAAAAAATGAATTGTCTGTTGCTGTTTTTTGCCACAGATGTTGATCATTTATATTTATTTCTTTACATCTCAGTTCACTGCAACCGTCTTTCTCTTTGTGGCAGGTGGGCTGTCACCTCGGAGGGCTTGTTTCTCTGATTTGGATTTTTCTAGGTCAGCAGCAGCCTCATCAGGCTTACTATCCCTCGACGAATTTCTCAATGGACACTTTCCTCAAATCAGAAATCAGGTATTGGACGGCACAAAGTGGAACTCGCAGCATGACATGGATGTAGACACAATTAACAACATATTTTGTTCAGCTGGTCTCTCCAGCACCTGCAGCATTTACTTTGAAGGGGTTTGGATTTCAAGGTCATCCTGAGCCCACGGCTTGGTCCGTGTGATGTACATGGAGGGTTAGTTGACGGCTAAAAATAGAAGAGACTTTTCACTGAGCTTTGTTGTTGCTTCTCTTCTTATTTCGTTTACGCGTTGGTCATTGGATAGTTTGGGGGTTTTTTTGCAATGGAACAAGTGCAGTATACAAGGGAACAAAGGTTTCTCTATAGTCAGGGACAACGTGTCATTCAGGTCAGTCATGAACAGCGACTACGGGAAAGAGGATGTGAAACAGTATGAACGTGCACAGGAGAAATTGATAAACCGTTTGCATTTTTTGTAATTTTTTATTTGTGCTTTATACATGCTTAGTAGATTAAATTCACAACCTATTTTCATAAGAGCTGGGCTAACAGTCTCTATCAGCTGTAAAATATTTCTGCATTAGCAAAAGGGTGAATATCCTGTTTGAGTCTGTCTTTCATTTGACTGCAAGCAGCTTGTTAGAGCCATTTCCCCGCCAGTGTCATGTTAGGAAGGTTATAGGAGAGGAGCAGAAAAAAAGGGAAAAAAGTCCTAAAGGATCTAACTGACCTAGTTGTTCCCAGGCATCCATATTGAGCTCACCCTAAGGAAATTTTTGTATGATGGAGAAAAGAAAATCACATCATTTATAATGATGATGAATGTCCATGTTTCTAGTCATGGGTATTTTATGAACTGACATTTGCGAGGCCCAGTGTAAATGCTTTTTGTGTTTTTTAATTTCACCCATGTTTAATGAAGCCCTACACAGTATTACCCCCATAGAGTCAGGCTTATACATACTGTATATAGTAGATGAAATTAGTGGAAGTGGCTAACATTAAAAAAGTTCTTAAGTTGGTGAAGAGCTGCGGTGAATTGTAAAAACACATTTTCAGAGAACTGGCCTACAGTGCCTGAGGAGAGGAGTTGAGCCGTGCATAGGTCTGTGTTTGTTTGGGCTTGGCATGTTCTGTAGTCCCCGCTCAAAGTTTTTTAGTCCTATCTGGAGATATTCAAATAGATTCAAGGTGGGTGATGGGCTGACAGATTTCAGTGTTTTGTCCTTCCATCCTTTCTTCTCCTCCTGTTCTACATTTGTTCAGTGCTTTCCCTTCTGTCATTTCACTTTATTACCAATAACTTCATTTATGTGCCTATGTTAGTATGCCTTTGTACATGTGGATTAATTAGCCCTTACCTGCACCAAGGTGACATTTTCCTGTCAACAGCCCCATGAGGAATATTATTTACTGAGAAAAATACTGCTACTTTTTATAATACTTATTTTCCTGCTGTATCTGAGGCGAAGGAAGTCACAGGGGCATACAACTGCTTTACCCTGATAAGGAGTTGTGGTTCAGGTCAGCTTCTCCCCTCATTTCCTGTCATTAATGCCTTTTATGTAGCAAAAACGCTCCATGATGAATTACCAAAGTCGTGTAAGTAAACTGAAGCCCAACTAGTCATAAGCTAGCTGTTCTCTGCGATGTCAACATCTAGAATAACATCATAATATCGATGGGCCAGTGTCCCGTAAAGAGCCTCTGAGAACAGTGGCTTTCATCCAAAAAAATCTATCTTTAGTGTCACATGAAGTGAGAAAATTACTCTTGTCCTCTCTTTTTTCCCCCTGTTTTTCATGTTCCATTGCTGTTCTTATGCAATCACAGAGAGGAAGGGAGTGGTGCCTCAGTAAGTCTTGATTATAGCTAATGATATTTCCTTTCATTTAAAAGAATATACATACCAGAGTAACAGCTTCAGTTGTTGTGTTTTGTTGTAGGTAAAGGTGGAAGGCCTATCCCAGGCAGCCCTAATCAAAAGCCTGTCTCCTAGAGTCATGCTGTCCAACCATCTCTTGCCCAAAGGGACCAAGATGAAGGTCAACCTGGAAGACCAGAGTCGTCAGAAAGTGTCCTTCAGCTTCTCGCAGACCAAGAAGCCGCTCCATAGCCTGTTCGTCATCCCCACCAGCCCCGAAAAGCCTGCCGCCGAGCCTCACGCTGCCTTGTCCCAGTCGACCTCAGACAAAGGGTGGGAGAGTACCGATGACGAAATGGAGCAGAGTCAGCCCGTGCCAACGGCGACGGCCGAGACGCCTTCGCAAATGCCCGTCTCCTCAGCAGCCACCAAGCTGAAAACAGACCTAGCAAAGATCCACTTCAAGAAGCAAATTCTCAGTGTGTCTGTGACCGAGGAGAAGCTGTCATCTGTCGTTCCCGAGGAGGCCCCATCCTCTGAGAAGTCAGCAAGTAAGAGCGCACCCGAATTCCCAACTCACCACATTGTTAGCGTCGGCCCCTCTGAGAATGCGCATCACGAGGCCTCGGAGAAAAGGAACCTAAAGAAGCCCGCCGTGTCCACAGGAAAAGATGGAGAGAGTGTCAGTAGTTCTAAGCAGGATAGTACTGTATCCAAAAGGATCACCCGGTCCCATTCAGGAAGCGGTCCCACTGGCTCAGAATCTGACGACGATTCAGTCCAGATGTCTTCCAGTCAGAAATCCGTTGACTCCAAAAGTAGAACAAACCCTGAGAGCAGCAGCAAAGCAATTAGAAGGTTTTCCTCTCACGTGGAAGAACGGGAAAAAAGTTCCTCTAAGCGATCAGAGACTTACGAAAGGTTGTCTTGTTATTCCAAGTCAGACCGGGACTCTAGATACACATCATCACGCTCAGCACGTTTAGACAAAGATCGCAGGAGATCCAGGTCGAGATCACGGTCTAAATCAAGAGGGTCCAGGACGAGTTCATCTCATTCCAGGTCCGAGAGATCACGAGGCGACCGAGGCTCCCGCTCCGAACGGTCGTACTATCACGATTCGGACCGGAGATCACACAGGAGTTCCCCACGCAGAGACAGAAGACGTTCTCGCTCTCGCAATGACAGAACCCGGGACAGTTCTGACTCTGAAGATGACTATAGGAAGACCAGGACCAGGACGAGTGATTCCAGCAGGTCATCGACCCATTCAAGCTCACACAAAGAGTCAAAGTTCTCTTCCAGTTCAAGGTCCGACAAAGCCTCCAAGTCTGTGGATTCTCCTCATTCTTCAGATGTGGACAGAAGAACCCAGTCGTTGAAGTCTGAAAGGACCTCAAGGCGTCCGTCAGACTCTGATTCACAGAGTAAGTGCTCTCAACTTTTGGACTCCAGTTACCGTAAATCGAGTGGCCATCATAAGTCCGAGGCGACCAGTAGACCCACTGTTTCCAGTCAGCAGGCCCCTTCTCAAACATGTGACAAACAGCAAAGCGACCCGGAGGCAGACCACAAGGGAAAATCACAGAGCTTTGAAAGAAACCCTGCCTCAGAGGAGAACACCCAAAGTGACCCATGGAGATCTGTGAGTTCTGTGACGACTGCTGGACACGACCAGCAGGGCGGAGGTGGTGAGGTCCTGACAGCTGCAGCCGCCTTCCAAACGTATTTGCATGGCAACATGGAAGAAACTCAAAGGGAAACTCAGAGGAAGACACACGGTGGCCAGGAGTTTGTCTTGTGTGTCGATACAAGTTTGGACAAGTCTTCTTCCAACATATCGAACAAAACAAGGCATGAAGTTGAGACTGAGAACACATCAGCTATAAGCTCAAGTGAAAGCGTAACGCACGTCAGCACCGCTTTGGAAAACCCGATCAATGTGAATATTTCTTCTCAAAACGCAATGCACATGGTTTCTGCACAGCTTAGCTTAAATTCCTCCGGTGGTGACAGCAGCACGATGTTCAGCCGGCATGAGGAAGGTCTCAACTCGTCCGTACCGAACACGACTGACGTACCCATCACACACGATATCCTGCTGCACACTGCACCGCAGGTTGCCGAGCCAAAGGAAGTTCTGACCGTTCGTCTGCCAGTCGTATCTGATTCATCAAAACTAGAATCTCAGCTGGCAACTGAGCAGCCAAACCCAGACACCGTTAAGAAGAGGGACAGTACTGCCAGAAAGTCCAGATGGGATATTGTTGGGCAGGACAGTTGGGAAGGTGACAACTCACTGCGGACGCCTGGGCCCCCTGTGAAAACTATGATCTCTGTTCAAAAAAGTGAGTTTTCTAAAGACAGTAGCCAACAAGACGTTAAAGACTGTTCTCTGCAACCATTTGAGATACATTCCAGAATGTTGAAGCAGGCCGGCAGCACGTCTGTGACGAATACCCACAAAGACCAAGGTACGCCAACTGACCGCTTCGACAAAAGACTAACAAACTCAGAACAGATCAACGATACATCGCAGGTCGGCAACACCGCCATGCTGCAGAGTTGGACCAACAAAGGCCAGTCAGAGGACAGAGCTCAGAAGAGCAAGTCAAACAAGAGAACATCAGTGGGAGGACGGAGCGACGCCAGCGAAAGTGACAACTCTGAGTATGACTCTGATTGTGGTGATGTGATAAAGCGATTGCACTCAGTGGTGGTGGTACCAAAGAATTCCTCGCTAACAAGTGATGCACAGCAAACAGGAGCTTCCTCGTGCAGTGGCGCAAATGCTTCTGCGCTTCAGAGTGCTTCTCTGGCTCCTGTCGTGAGTGTTAGCGAAGCCCCGCATCAACTCAGCACACCACCGACACAGGAGAACGAATTGGTCATCAGGGTTCCGTGTCAGTCCCAGAGTAACATGATCGACAGCACCAGTCACTCGGAGGGTCCCGGCTCCGCCAGCGTCCAGCCCTACATGACCTCTCACGGGGGAGCACCAGATCCCAGGAACGACCTCGCCAACTCCAGACATTGCGAGCACAAGCAGCTGAAAGGAGGTGAACGGGCGTACCCCCCTTACCGACATGCCGACGACGTCACTGGCAAGAACGGTTTCAACCCTGGTTGGGATTTTGCCGAGCAGCCGAGCAGCACGTACCAGCAGCCTGACAGCAGCCACGGGCCTCATTTATCCAACGCCAGACTGGTCAGCGCGTCACCCAAGAGGGAGGGGGAGAGGAACGTCCCCTGGAGCCAGCAAACCCCCGACGGGGAGTCCAGCAGAAAACCCTACCTCCACGTGCACGAGCATTATCAGGAGCTGGTTGGTGAAATCCATCCCGACTCCCTCACCAGCGACCATGACGACTACAGCGTGGCCAAACCGTCCGGTCCGGGCAAAGCGCCTGTGGACTGCAACGGGTCTAACGCCTCCGGCTCATCGTTCTTCGTCCAAGGTCACGAAATCAGCAGTAACAGCAGGGGCTCGACTGCGCCCGACCCACAGAGGGAGGATGTCTTCAAGCCCCACAGAGGGCGAGGGCCTCCAAAGAAGAGGCGGCCGGAGATCGAATCGGACTCCGACAACGAGGCAGAAGCTGGGCCGGCAGGCAAGCGGGGGCGCGAAGGGCAGAGCGACGAGCCAAAGGAGGCTCACGTCAAAGCCGAGGTGCAGCGGCCATCGCTCACTCTGCACGACTTCAGAGACGCCAACAAATGGAAAGACTCGGCCAAGTCCAAGAAGATGCCGCCTTATTTTGACTTGATCGAGGAGAATCTGTACCTGACCGAGAGGTGAGACGTCGGCCAGGTCAACGCTGCAAAAATGTCAAATGTCAATGTCAAAATGTCTCATTTCCACTCAGAAAATCACATCGAATGTCACTTGAAAATCCACTATAGTTTGTGTCGAGAGCAGATTTTATTTTGTTATTACAAGCAAAAATATCTTGCTCCATTGGCAGATTCCCCCTGATTCCAAGTGGAACATTTGCTTGAAAGTGATAAATGTCTAAAAAACAAGTTAGTTTTTCAGGTGGTGAGTCTTACAGTGTAAATACATTTCTGACTTCAAATGCCAGTTTACAAGAAATAAAACAAATGTTCTTAATGAGATTTTGAGTTTTTTCAGTGTTCAGATTTGAACTTTTTGTTGATTTTGCTGCAGGAAAAAGAGCAAATCGCACCGAGACATTAAGCGAATGCAGTGTGAGTGTCCAGTGCTGCCCAGAGAGGAGCGCTCTCGAGGCGCGTTAGCGTGTGGTGAAGACTGTCTGAACCGGCTACTGATGATCGAATGGTGAGTCCCGTTTTACTCATCGAGCATTCTACTCAATCAGATGAAATTACTTTGTTTCTTTATTGGTGCACAGTCGATTGAACGGTCTTGATTTATGCTAACGTTAGCGTGTGTTTGTTGTGGACTGGACGTGTCGCTCGGGTTTGCTGGGACCTTCAGTTTCAGAGCGACATGATCCAGACTTGGAAACTTTTGCTCAGTTGCGGCTGTTTTTGTTTTGTTCAGGTACATGTGAGGTTCTGACGTTTTTCTTGTTTGCCTGTAGCTCATCGCGGTGCCTGAATGGAGTCTACTGCTCGAATCGGCGCTTTCAGATGAAGCAGCACGCAGACTTCGATGTTATTCTCACAGAAGACAAGGGCTGGGGACTGCGGGCCGCCAAAGACTTGCCCCCGTAAGTACATTCGCTAATCCTGTAGATAGATTCCCAGCTTTCAGAAACCGATGGATGTTTTCTGATAGCTCAAATAGTCCTGTAATCACGGTAATCCAAAGTATGCTGTGAGTGACCGTATCAGCAGCGATACCGTGGGTGTTAAAGGGTTAAATATATTAGTAAAACATCTTAAGCTACAGTGTTTTCCCTCAACAAACTCGCCCTTCATGTACTCAGTGGAAACACGGTCACCAATGTTCTCCAATGTTCTCCAGGAGTGAAATATTTGTGTCAGCAGATGACATGTTGTGATTTATTTGCGTTCTCCTGTCAGAAACACCTTTGTCCTGGAATACTGTGGGGAGGTGTTGGACCACAAGGAGTTTAAAACCAGAGTGAAAGAATACGCCCGCAACAAGAACATCCACTATTATTTCATGTCTCTGAAGAACAACGAGGTGAGCCGTGAAAGGACGCTGTGGGCGTCACGTACCACCGCACACACATCTGACGTTCTCCTCTGTGTCCTCAGATCATCGATGCCACTCTGAAGGGAAACTGTTCCCGGTTCATGAACCACAGCTGCGAGCCCAACTGTGAGACGCAGAAGGTGCAGTGACCCAGGACGATGGTTTAACCACCAACGCTGTCCCCGGCGCGACACACACACACACACACACACACACACACACACACACACACACACTAGCATGCTTCAGAGATTCCATGACTGTCTGTGCTGTCAGAAAATGCTGATCGGTTTCTGAAAGATGAGAAGGCACTCAGGTCCTCTACTTGGAGAAAGAGGGAACTCAGTCGGTTCTTGAGTTGAACGTTGCACATCACATCCATGCAAAGTCTTACTGAAGATTTGTGTCTCATTTCCCCTGAGAATGTTTGGACATAAATTCTCATTCCACTTAAAATCAGACACATCGCCTGAAAAACGAACTTTTTAGCCATTTTCACTTGAAATGAACAGAAACATCTGCCAGTGTAGGGGAGTGCAGCTTCTCAGCTTGCAGAAGTTTTCAGCTTTCAGCTTGCAGTTTTCCCATAGCGCTCAAATAGTGTAATTACGGTACTCCACAGTATGCTAGCACCAGCGTGTCTGCAGCGGTGTTCAAGGGTTAAACGCTGACTGGATGTCATGTCATCCTCCTTTTAGTGGACAGTCAACGGACAGCTGAGAGTCGGCTTCTTCACAACCAAAGCAGTTACGTCTGGGACCGAACTGACATTTGACTACCAGTTTCAGAGATACGGGTACAACACGCACATCCATCATCATGTGACCTTTCCATGAATTCACTCACATTTAAGCTTTGAACTTTTGCGCCACGGTACCATCCAGCAAAGAAGCACAGAAGTGTTTCTGCGGCGCCCCAAGCTGCAGAGGCTACCTGGGTGGGGAGAACAGAGTCAGCGTCCGGGCCGCCGGCGGGAGGATGAAGAAAGACCGGAGTCGGAAGAGTGCTCTCACTACGGTCAGTTGTCACCGCTGCACCGCTGTGGTCGAGCATCATGCATCCCTCTCTAGCGTGTGTGTGTGTGTGTGTGTGTGTGTGTGTGTGTGTGTGTGTGTGTGTGTGTGTGGGTGTGGGTGTGTGTGTGGGTGTGTGTGTGTGTGTGTGTGTGTGTGTGTGTGTGTGTGTGTGTGTGTGTGTGTGTGTG
>JBBMJM010000022.1:2141188-2154081 GCA_037832705.1 Centriscus cristatus
TGTTTAACTCAGGAGTCCAGAGGCTGACCGTCACACCGGAGCGCGGCACCTCTCTCAACCTCAGGGCCAGTCAGGTCAAAGGGTCAACGTGCAAAGTGTGCACGGTGGCCAGAGGCGGTGTCAGACACTGTAGCACGTCTCTGCTGCTGAAGGACAGCTCTCCCGTCTCCGTGGAGTTTGACTGCCCCGCACCTCAAGACGTGTTCAGCGTGGAGGTCGTACGAAATATCGGTGAGAAACATTCATGAACTAATGTGACGGGGGGTTATTTCCAGAGAAATTCACAACATTTCTCTCCTCAGAATGTACGACGCGGTCGTGCAGCGGTGACATCGTCCAAGTGGATTCCGACATCCATCCTTTTCTGGATTTTAACCGCTCGTTCACCTGGAATCTTACAGCAGCTTTTCCGAAGGCGGTCCAGGTAGAATTCACCAACATGGGTCTGAGGCAGATCGATCCATCTACGCGCTGTCCGGACAGACACACATACACACTTAGGTCCACCAAGGCTGCAGGGACTGTGGTCATAGGAACGTTCTGCCGGGGGGGCGCCATCAGCAGTGCCCAGATCCTGAACCCGAGCAGCTTTTCTCTGGATGTCCCAGCGGGTGTGAAGCTGCAAAATGCCCAGTTTCATGTATCTGTCGGGGAGGACATGGAATGTAAGTGAACATCCAATCAGCTTCTGCTCCATCTCGGTTCTCAAACACCACGTTGGTCAGCGGTTGAATGTGTTCTGTCTTCTAGCTCTCGCCAGAATGAAACTGTCTCTGCCACCGGGCCCCTCGTCCTTTGAGTTGTTCTCTCCCAACTACCCGCTCAGTTTTCCTGACGACGATGTGATGGAGTGGTACTTTCAGGACGCGGCCGAGCAAAGGGCGTCTGTTCAGTTCTTAAATCTCACGCAGCCACGTTGTCTGAAGAAGGAAACCGCGGTGGAGTACCACAGCAGAGGGAGAGGGGCAGTGGTGCTGCGTCTGACGGAGACCCAGCCCGTCCAGACCCAGGGCAACTTCTCCTTGACCCTGAAGAACTGTGTGATGGACCGAAGACGAGCTGACTCGGCTGGACTGTCCCTAAAACTCCATGTATCTGCTTCGAGGGCAAGTCCACCAGGTTTGTACATCACCTGTGCTTGATGGTGAAGTTTTCTTTTAAAACGAAATTTTAAAATGTCTTAATCCATTGATTCCACTGAAATCTATGACATCTTTTCTTTTTATTATCATAATCAATGAATCAAAATCAGGTTGAAATGTGTTTTCCAGTCATTCCCCAACACGCCATATGACAACCATAGTAATCCACATGGAGTTGAACTAATATGACGTGAATATGTGATGAAAACTCAGATTATTATCTTATAACATGGATTGCACTGGACCTAATAAAGTGGTCAGTGATACCATTGTTCCACCACGTCCCAGAATAGTCTTTGATATACGTCTCCCCTGCATGTTCAGACAAGACAACTTTGCGCTGTTTTCCAAGAAATGTGCCGGTTTGTTCGCCCTAAATCCCCTCGGCCGAGGGATTTTCCGTCCTTTCAGACAGTTTTTGTGTCGTCGTATGAGTAATGCGGCAGTGACGTGGACCGTCAGCATCCGAGCCCCCCGGGTGTCAGTCAGGCTCAGATGTTGCATCATCGCTGATTCAAGACTTGACACCGCTGGCTGTCGGCTGGAAGTGACGCTGACGTTGGCCAATCGCGTCGAACATTTCCTGGTCGACAGGGTCGTGATGAATCGTCTCGGCCTCGGTTGAAACGCGTGTGCCCGCACGTTTTCATGTTTGTGCTTGAAGAAGATGAGACGCTGCGTGTCGCCCCCGTGTTCTGCAGTGCTGTGTCCCGTGGACCTACGACGCATGAAGGGACTTTCTCTTCGCATTGACAAGTTGACAGCGAACTCAGAGTGCGAGATGAAGATGGACTCGGAGACAAAGGAGACGATCGACGTCCCCTCGGACAGAGTCACTCAGCTGTCCTTCCAGGACTGTCTCCCCGGGGACCTGAGGGTCTCGGCTGTGAGAGTCATAGGTACATCCTGACACACTTGATCCAAACTGTGTGGTGCCGTGGACGGTTCAGGAATGTGTTGTCGTGTTTTCCATATCACATCTGTATAGACTTTCTCGGACTCATGTCACCCGCTCTGTGCCGCTCTCAGGGTGCCGTCCCCTTGACTGCCCGAAGCTCCAAGTCCCCCTGATGGTGCCTTCGCTGCCCAGCTGCCTCCCCGCCCCTCTGAGCAGTGTCACCTGGAGCCTCCGTCCTCCTGAGCACGGCACCGTGGAGCTGTACTCCTACGTGCCCCTGAAGCAGGACCTGCCGGGGCAGCCGTGCAATGACAGCGTCATTCGAGTGTCCCAGGATGACGGAACCACTGTTGGACACTTCTGTCCTCAGGGAGTCATCCAGAAGGTCCAAGTCCACTCCAACGTGTCCGTCACAGTGACCGGAGCGGGGAAGGACGGTCTGAGGCCGTCCCTCAGGCCTGTGCTGGGCGCCACGTTTAAAGAGGAGATATCGGGTAAGAAATCTATCAATAATGTCTGAATCTAACTCAGAAAAAAACAGAAGAGTTGTAACTCTCTGTCTTTATCCAAACCCAGAAACATACATCATCACTGTGTCCCCAAAAAGAGACATGTCCGTCCTGCTGGCCACACCTGGATGGCCGCTGGGGATGAAGTCCTACTCCACCGTCTCCTGGATGGTTTCTCTGCCGCCCAACATGGAGGCGCACTTAATGTTCGCCAACCTCAGCCAGCCGAAGTGCAGCCACCGCCACACCAACATCAAGGTGCAGCGGTTCGGCCGCCCGGAAGAAGACTACAGCCGCAGGGAGGACGAGGAGGCTGAGAGCGAGATCACCGTCTCAGAGGGGTTCTACCTCAATATGTCCAACTGCATGCCGGAGAGAGGAGACTTCAGCGTCGTCACCAAGATCACGCTGCAGAAGAGCCAGAGTATGTTTTCTGGTTTCCTGGATCCGGTCTGCAGCTCTAACATTTTCATTTCCAGCATGAAATAAGTCTTACCGATTAACGTATGTCTGCCGCACCTTGCTGACGATCCCGTCGGTGTGGGTTTTCCTCTCCTGCAGGCCTGCTGCTGACCATCATCGTGAGCGTGGTTGCTGTCCTGCTGGTCGTCTTGGTGACGGTGCTGGCAGTGGTCTGCGTGGTGATAAGGTGAGTACCAGGATCTTCTACAGCTCATTTCTGTTTCTTTTTCCACGTAGTGCTGAAGTGGAAAGTTGTAACGGTGTAACTCAGATTCTCTCCTGACTCCTGATTCCGCTGCCAAACAGGAAGAAGAAGAAGAAGCTCAACCATCAGGTGTCCATTTACAACCCAAACGGTACAAGCTTCCTGCCTGGTCAGCACCAGGACGGCCTCCCCAAGTCGTCGGAAGACGAGTACCACGTGTACGCCTCCATTGAGGACACGCTGGTGTACACACATCTGCTGAGAAAGGGGCAGGAGATGGGTGTTTACGGGGAGACGGACACGTACGGGCCTTTTACAGGACACACAGACTCACAAAACACGCCGCTGTCGAAGAACGCAGGCACCGACAGTATGGACGTCGGGGTTTACAGGGAGTATTGCCCCTCAGCTCAACAGCCCCCCCCGCTTCCAAACAGGCCTCCGAGCCACAGCCTGCCCATGGTGGACAATGCCATTTACCGAGCCAACAGCCTGCAGGAGGAAGAGTGTGACACGCTGGGACAACGGGAGGACCCAGAGGGAGGAGACTGAGGAGGAGACTTGACCGACTTCCACTGGAACTTGTTCATTCCCTGGCGTCTGTGTGATTACCGGAAAGTTCCCTTTGTTTTATTGTTTTTTTTTCATCTCAGATGGAGGCACTTTGTTACTCCTCCTCCTCTTCCCCTTTCCCCTTTTCACCAATAAAACCGATCTGGAGCAGACCTTGTCTGTCTCTGCTCTCCAGTGTGGGACGAACATGGACACATGGAGACTTAGCTGATTTTGTAAGAGTTTTATTTAACTGTTTAACTGAATGTCGGATGAAAATTAAAAAAAAAAAAAATTGAGTGTCATCTCAGTGTGTTTGTAGAATTTCCGGTCCTTGTCAATGGGTCGGTCAGTCAGTGTGGTGAGTTGTTTTTTTTTCATGTTTTCTGATGAATGGACATTTGATTTGATGTGAGAATGACTCACAGGGAAATAAACAACAGATGAATCCACACATGTATCACATCCACACTTATTATATACGAGCTGAGAAGAAGAAGAATGCGCATGTGGTGGGTGGGTGTCCTCGGAAACGTGCACACGTTCATGTGATGTCATGTTAATCTTCTGTGTCGACCTTTAAATGATGGAGAAGGTGAGTGGGGGAGAGCAGTAACAGAAATCTGTTAGGTTGATGGTTTGGAGCCAGCTTCAAAGATAATTATATTCTCTGGAGCTTTGAGGAGGATTTCATAAAAGGGAACGTCTCCATCTTTTGAGTCTCTCACTTCTATCGACCATTGAGTCCTTACGTTTGTTCTGTTTTTTTTTGTTTTTATTGAATATATGTTAAACTAGGGATGAGGGCCACACTCAGGGGCCACTTATTAGGCCTTAAATCTCTACATGCCTCATACTTCTGTTTTTGTTTTTGCTCCGAGAGCTCGTCATTCCTCCTTATGTGTATGAGGTCATCCTGCGAAATGATGAGAGTCATACTGAAAGATGACCACAATGCTGTCCACTTCCACGGTGTGACCAACTGTGACCAAACACAGATGTTAATAAAATACTCTCTGACGTTTTCCCCTCAAAAGTGAATATCTTTCTGAATTCAGAATGTAAACAGACTGAGGTGGAGACGCTGTTACCGTTGGCAACGCGTTGACTCAAACCCTACACCTAGGTGTGCAGTCTATTTGACGCAGAAGCGTTCATAAATAAGTCGATTCTTTTCCTTAAAATCATCAGATTTATACTTATAATGTTCAACACAAGCAGCAGAAAATGAGGAGGCACTGATGGAGTCCGGTAAAAAAATATTTGTGTTTATTAGCAGATGTTATATAAAGAGACGTACATACAAAAAGTCATCCAGTGGTGTTTACCATGAAATTGAGTACTCTGGGCAAGTCAGTATGAATGAAAAATACCATCTGAAAGGGATGTTCGCTTATACAAATAAGAGGAAAGGAGGAGTGATTGACATCGTGACGGCTGAAGGAAGATGCGGTGTATCATATAGACACACAGCGTGTCCTTCAGTCTGCACCGAATGCCTTCAGACAATGTTGAACTCGCACACCGAGGCCTTTTCAGCGCGACAGCTCTCATCAAACCACTTCCCGTTGGCTGTGGTGGACAGGATGCCGCAGTTCTGGCTGCGTCCTCCGTCCGGCTGCAGGGTGATCTCGGTCTCCCAGTTCTTGAAGCGCACGTTGGACCCTGACTGGTCCACCCACTGGCCTTCGGTCACCATGTCGTTGATGCCCAGCCAGATTTGCACCTCCGGGCCAATGCTCTGGCGCACGTAATTATAAAGGTGGTCGTTCTCGTCTCCTGACACAGGGGTACCCAGGCTGCCTCCTTTGGCGATGCAGTCGTCACTGGCTGCGTGGAAGGACTTCTTGACCGGATCAGCAAGGAAACACTTGCTGGGGATCTTGGTTCCTCTCAGACAAACTGAGCAAGAATGAAGAAATACCTCAGATGTTTCCTCATCAATGTTATGTCTGAGATCATGTCCAAAACAAATAAACCCTGACATTTATGAAAGAAAGGAACTATACCTGTTTGCAAAGCTTGTTGCTCCTTCAGAAGGTTGAGTTCTTGGACAATGTCATTTACTTGTTTCTTCAGCTCTTCAATTGCAGCACTGTTTGCAGAGTCTGTCGAGGTCAAATAAAAAAAAAACATAAAAAGAAGAAAAAGCTTCAGAAACATGGAGATATTTGTGAATGTGAAAATCAAGTCGTACCTTTCTTCCCATTTCGTTTCTTTGGTGTTGTCTGCTGCTGTGCACAGTGTGCCAGCAGGAGAAGACAAAACACCCAGCAAACACCTCGAGAATCCATCATTTCCTCAGGAAAACAAGAAGCCGTTTGAGCGCTGCAGCAGTGGAACGTCTCCTCGAAGCTCTGCCTGCTGGCCAGACGCACACTGTTGCTTATAAACAGCAGAGTGGCGGCACACAGTTGGACAAGGAAGTCGTATCTCAGACAGAACAAATGTCTCACAGATGTTTTACATTTGTGTCGTTTTTGATGAGGGTGAGATGGGAGCGAGCATGACTGCAGTTCTGTATGTTTGCAGGTTAAGATTTCTGCCTTTAACGACCATATATTAATAAGAAATATTGACTAAAGACTACGAGGCTCCAAACACGTCTGCCAGGGGATTATTTGATCGCTGATCGACATCTATAGACTCATTTTAAACGGTCTGCTGCATTCTGGCTCCAGCAGACCAGAGGTTAGATGTTTTGGGGTTTATCTCAGAACACACATCTGGTTTTCCTCAGCGGGCCGGAGGAGGTGCTGACACGTGCTTGTATAATGAAAAAAAAAAAACAATAGTTGTGATGTCAGTGTTTGTTTACGGTTCCTCGCTTACTGGAACTCTACTCTTCCTCAGAGTTTCGGTGACCTTTGCTGGCGGCTGGTGGAAAGGAGGCGGCGTGCTGATCCAATCCTGTAAAGATCCCACACGTCAGCCCACTATAATCTCATTTGACTGAACACACACACACACACACACACACACACGCAGCAGCAACAACAACGTGACGCAGTGCAATAATTTCCAAACGTGCAAACCCTTCATGATGTCACCTTTTTGGACTCCGACACAAAACACACACACAGAGCGTTTGGTTTGCTTTCATCAATATATTTGGAACAAAATATTTACAAAATCAACTCGCAATGAAGCAAATACTGTAAATAGTCTTGGAATATGACATTCAGAGAAAATAAGTCATTATAATGTACAAAAGTTCCGGCAAAGGCAGCTTGACTACAGACAAAGAATATGCTGATAAGTGTGCAGCAGGCTCGTCGACGCTCAGATCTCTGATTCAGAGCTGCAGCCGGCGTCACGCAGGTACACACACAGTGCATGAGTCACAGTTCAGTATCCGCTCGAATGCATAGTTCATCACTTGGTCAGTGCAAAATGTTTCTTCAGGACTAAAACCACCACATCTCTGGTGTGGTGCAGGATGTAGGTTATTGGATGTTCACAACAATGAAGAGTCCAGTGTATATTTCAAATTCATATATCTTGTATGTTGGGGATCAATAAATGTTTCAAGTTTCAAATCACCTCAGATTAATACAAAGCCCTTTGCATCAAAACAGTACAGCTTCTATGTTAAATAAATCTATTGTTTGAGGGATACGTACTCGCTCATGAAAAAAAGTCCTCCACAGGAACAGTTCTGCAAAGTCATAATTCAAAACAGCACTAGATGAAGAACCAAACACAAAACGCACCACAAGAAAACAACATGCAGAAATAAATTAAGTGTGCTTCCAAAACAATGCCATGAAAAAACGTCCTCCTCTCGCCACATTTGAGCTGCCTGAAGCCTCTCCAGTGTCAGGCACCGTCAGCGTCTGGTCTACGTCGGGCAAAGCACTGTAAGAACAATAGAAATAATCATTAGCAGCGCTTTGACTGGTGGACGCCATCAAAGTGTGGGTACAAATGACAGAGCGGGACATAAAGAGGTGAAAAACAGAAGGAAAGGCGTGTGAAAAACGGCAACATATCGAGTCAGGTGACTTTTAAGGGTGATTATTTGCAGAACACTACGGACTAGCAGTGCTACACACAGGCAGCGTGTTTGCTATCTAGCGCTAATAAAGTGCGGCAGGAGGTCGACACGGACAGGAAACGACCGTGTCGCGTCGATTGCAAACAGGCACAAGGATAACAACGGGGTGCACGGTGCATCAGCGGAAAGGAACGCCGTACCGTCATCAGCAACACCACAACAGACACATGACCTCGTGTCACAAACCTCTCGGTCCATCACTCACACCAGAGCTAGCGGGTGTGAGGCGGCAATGAGTTGGGCAGCGTAGAACATGAGAGGTGGAGAGAGGACAAAGTGGAAGCAGTGTATGTGTGAGTACGTAAAAAAAACAACAACAACTGGTCACGTAGTGGAACACTGAAGCAACACGATCGTTCTTGGAGGTTAATATCGATACTTACTGAACTATCAACGCGTTAGACTAGAAGGTCATTTGTTAATGTCGCTGGGAACTCATAAACAAAAGATGAAAAGCTCTTGTTTTACTGTTGGTAAAATGATCATTTCAAAGAAACATCAGCTGATTAAATCGGATTAATTTATACATTTCTGTTGCAATAGGAATTAATACATGATGACACGTCCACAGCTTACAGGATGTGGAACCCACTTACCTTTGAGGATGTAGTCTGTTAAGAGACTGGGCACCTTGTCGCTGTCGTCCCTCATTGCTTGTAGAACTGAATAGTGAACGACAGACGAACCGCTTCAGAAAAAGCTGAAGCAGCAGCAGGATGTCATGGTGCACGTGAAGGGAAACATACTCTTTGTCAGGATCTGGAGGTCCTCGATGGAAGGAGGGTGTCCTTTCTTCTCGTAAGGGATAACGGTGGTCAAATACTGTGGACGGCAACATGAGAACGAAAGGAAAAAGACGTGATGGTGATCAAAAGCTACTTTGGAGAAAATGAAATTGTGGGTTTAGTGTGAAGAAGATAAATGGAATGAAGTGTGTTATGTGACAGAACATTAGAAGGACAGGAAACAGAAACCTGTCGTTCACCGCAGCCGCTCCCAAATGTTTGGCGGAAGCTGTTTTGAATGACAGAGGAGAGTCCCTCCACGCTGAAACGCTGAGGAAGAAGGAAGAGAAGCGGAGAGACACAAGACCAGAGGTGACTTAAGACGGGAAAAAAATCAAGAATTAAGGCCGAGTTCTCTGCACCGACACGTCACGAGGTCGTGAGTAAGACAGTAAAGCCCTTACTGATCCCAGCGTCTTCTCTGCAGGACCCTGTGACCCTGTTCCTGCTCCCCCTTTGAGCTTCTTCCTCTTCTTCAGCAGCTCCCGGTGCTCCTTCTGTCGGTTTTGCACGTCGATGAGCGCGGAGATGAAGCTGTTCTTCACCTCCTTTTCAAAGTCCAGCTCGTCCCTGAGGGCCAACTGCTGCACCAGTTCCTCTGAGAACCTCCTGATGGCCGTCTCCGTCTCCTCCAGACGCTCGTTCAGCTCTGCCACGTCGAGGGCCTTCATTCCTGCACAAGTGGTCGTTTGACACGATCACGGCTTTCTCATCCTTTTAAGCAGCTGTTACCATGACAATAAGAAGGTTTTACTCTTGGTTCAAGACTAACTTTTGGTCATGAGGATTGTCCAGTCATTGAAAGATTTGGATCCCAGCTTACCCAGCTACTTCTACCCGTGTTCATTGGCCTTTGTTATATAAAATTATATTTTTACATGTTTTTTGTCATAAAACACAGTGTCTTCACATTTATTACTGGTTTCTCTTGTTTTTTTTTTCCATCCCCTGATCCACACTCACTGTCTTTGCAGCCGGTATTTGTGCTGAAGCGCTGAACATCCATGGAGAGCATGGAGAGGTCGGACTGCGAGGGATTCTGTTGTGATTCAAAGTCAGGAGAGTCCTGCATCATCTCCTCGATCTCCTCGATAACCTGCACACAGACACACACAAACAGGAAATTGTACCTTTGCTTTTTGTTTTTGACAGGATAGACGCGATGTCCAACGTACCTGTTCTGCTGTGAAAAGAGGCTCCTCGGCCAGACAGGAGACAATGATGGAGTGCATGTCCAGCTGCTCCCTCAGCTCCTCGTCATCCGACAGCTCGGCTGTGACCTCACTCTTTCTCTACCAGGAGGACAGAACGGGGGAGGGATTTTAATCACGGCGCTTAATGCTGGCACAATGAATGTTTGAGATTTGTGAGACAGATTTGTAAAAAAAAAAAAGAGGGGGTGGGGGGGTGTTGTTAGGAAAGTGGGACAGGATGCGAGGGTGGGAGGGGCGGAGTCTCTTACTGGTTCGTCCTGCAGGTTGAACGTGGGAACGTGGAGGGAGCGTGTTCGAGACTGTTTCCAATCCACAGGCATAGCACAGCCGTAGTTGCTGGTTAAAGCGTTCCAGATTCTGCAGGAAAACACCAGAAATGCTCATTAATGTCTGACATTATACCAACTCACTCAGCATCATCACGAACGTTCAGTCCTGATTTAGTCAGTCTATGTTCTCCAGTGAGCAACAACTATTTACAAAATAGAGAAAAATAACTCGTCACACTCTCCCAGAGCGCAGGAGTTCTCTGTTGTGGATATGATTGTTTCAGATCAGACGTCAACTTATTATGCTCAGTTATGTTAGGATGGTTGGATGTGTGTACCTGTAAGTTCATACACAGCTGTCCTGTATATTCCTACCCACTTCTTTAGAGCTGGTCTCTTATATTCAGTGAGTAATAAACACACGCCCTTCCATCATAGTAATAGATCAGCTGATGAACAAATATCAACTTAACATATACTACTAAGACTTTACAAGGGTCATTCTGGGTCATACTGTAATCTCTTCACATTCAATATACATTAATAATTAATGTGTGTGTGTGTGTGTGTGTGTGTGTGTGAATAACAATAATGACCATTTAAGCGTTTGCATACATGAATGTCACAGTTAGTGAAAGCAGGAAGAGGGTAGAAGACCTGTCTCGAGCCAACACAACAACAACAACAACAACAACAACAACAACAACCACCCACCGGTCCGTCCTCAGAACAGCCTCCTCTGTGATCACGTCCACACCGGCCGTTCGCTCCGGTTCATCGTTAACTGTCCGGAAGCAGGTGGACAACTTCTCGTCGAAGTACTTCAGGAGGTCCTCGGTGGAGCTGAAGGCTCCGGCGGTGTCCCCCGGGGACAGGCGCAGCTCGGAGCCATCACCACCCCGGAGGAGCGTCGCTGTGACGGGTACGCCGCCTTTCAGCGGCTGGTCCGCCGCGATGCTGAGGTCACACACACTCGGCCAGACGTCGTCGGAAGGTGCGACGGGCGCCGCCATGGCCCGGAACGGCCTCAATGGCCCCGGCAGAAAGAGGGACGTGTGTGGGCTCTGACAGGCCGCAGCATCCTCCCTGTGCGTCCGCCGTCCTCCGCTGACAGCGGCCAGCAGCGGGCAGTGTGCCGCCTCACCAGCGCCTCCTCAGCCGCAGGATTATGGACAGGCACTCGTCGGTGTAAATCCGTGGGGGCTATAAATACAACTACAATCCTGCGGGTTCCCACATGTTAACAACAGTTTTGTACAAATAATAATAATACTTATAATAATTTAAAAATACGACATTAGTCTAAGACGTAAATCAAACTTTTGAATGCCGAACAAAGACAACGCTGTTTTTTTCTTTTATGACCCGGATTCTATATTTGTCTTCATTAATTACCAAATAAGGGAATCAAAATATTGGAACCAACATGTATAATCCATTCGATTGTTTGCGTCGAGATGCTTCCAGCACCCCCCCCCCCCCAAGCACAATAATGGTACAGTCCATACCCATACGGACTGATGGGCAGAGCCGATGGTACAATCCTGACAGGGGTGCAACATTGAACAATATTGACCATGTATATTTGCCCACAAACTAATTGTTTAGCAACAACTCAAGCCCTAACTCTCATCTGGGAAGTCGGTAACAAAAACTTTCACGCATATTATTTTATTTTTTTCTTTCTTAAATTTTGGTCGTTAAGAAATGAATTATATGGAAGACCGTTTCCGCAAGTGGGTTTCCATAGAATTAAGAGCTGGAAAGCGGTAATACTGGACGTAAGTTCACAATTAAGGTTAAGTGAGGGTTATTTTTATAAAAAGAAAAACACCGGGGCATTCTGTACACAGGAATCACCTTTTATACCGTGTACACCAAGTAGTTCAGCATTTGCCCTATCAGCAACTGTTTATCACACAACTGGTATCTGTGTTTAAATGTTCATACGGTGGAAACAGAGCCCTCGTGTGGATGAAAGGACACACGTTTCCGCCTCGCGGTGTTGCCAATGGAAACGGAGCGAAACATAGAGCAAGAGGTCTCTCCGGAGATCTCGTCCAGGGGCCATGACTTCACCTCTGTCGATGCTGAAGAAGACGAGGCGCATCCGGCTGCTGGTTCCTGTGAGCGAACAACGGTATGTTGAGACGACGACAGAACGTTTGTTTGTCTGGAAGCAAGCTGTCACAAAATGTACGGTTCTGGAAATCTTCCCAGAGATACATGCAGGTGCAATAAAGAGTCCACTGCTTGTTGTTGTTACATGAACACGTAGGAGTTGTACGGTTGCTGCTACCAACCAGATATTTTAATTTTAGTTCAGGCAACGTTTCTGCCTCCTGAGCTGCAGGTTACAAATTGGGCCCAAGTAACTAAAAGTACCAGTCAATCAGTTCAAAAAGTGACTCATCTTCATAGATATATTTCAAGTGTTTGTTTCATTTAATTTTTATGATTATAACAGCTAACGGAGACCTAAAATTCAGTATCTCAGAAAATGATAATCATCGAAATGAAACACTTGACATATATCCATCTATGTGCAGTGAGTCTACATAAAGATGTGTTTCACTTTTTTAAAACTATTTGCTGAAAAAAGTTGTATTTCATTGAGACTTAAAAGAGCTCTAAAGTATAGAGTCATTTAATTTAGTTGTGACACTATCACCCAGTGAATTTGTTAAAACCTTGGTCTGGTTGGAGTGAAACCAGCACTAAACTGTCTCTGACCTACAGGGGCGGACAGACAGCACCGACCAGAGAGAGTTCTTTAAAAGGTGGGCAGCCGGCCTCATGC
>JBBMJM010000022.1:2214889-2227127 GCA_037832705.1 Centriscus cristatus
ATCCCTGCAGGTACTTGAATGTGCAATATGTGTCAATACCATTAATGACATTAATACATGTATTATACTTTGTATCCTCACACAAGCCTACAAAGAAGAATAATTGAATAATCTGTTGATTATTGCTGTTACATTCCCATTTTTTGTGGATTTTTTCATTAATAAACACATTTCTTAAAAATGTTGTAGTAAACAAAAATACTTGTTAATGAAAAAAGCCAGTAGCCGATTTTTAATTGAGTGATTTGTCCTGCTTGTCAAATCCTACATGTTACTTAGTATTTCAGCCACTGTTTCTTTAGTTCAGTAGAATGTTTTTTATAACAGGCGATATATGTTTTATTACAGAAGAGGGATCATTCCCTTACAAGACAAAGTTCCAGCAGCGACACCATGTGTCCTTATCGGAACATTTCACAGACTCAGACCTCAAAGGTTTATCTGAGCTGAATCCACCGGCTCTGATGGCGAATGGAAACGTGGGCACACCGGTGAAAGTTTTCCTCCAGCTCATTCAGTCCTGTCGTCTGCCTCCTCGTCTCATTCGGAAGTTGGGCCTCACGTTCCCCAAGACCAGCTCCAACCGTCGTTACGGCAATGTGCATTTCCATTATCATGACACGTGCACGCTTCCGGCGACAGAGGACACTGTATTAACAGCTGCTGGGCATGAGATATCAGGGCCGGGGAATTTGCTCACACGATCCTCCAGAAGGAGGCACCTGGACGCTCCCCCAGAAACAACAGAGACGCTTGAGCCACAGGGAGAAGAGGGGGATGACACCCAGTCAGATGCTGATGATGTAAGTTTAACTCAGATATACTCATTAGGGATGATTTGCCAAGTATAATAAATCATCTTGCTGGTTATAGGATGATGACCGCTGCGAGGAGTGGGAGCGCCATGAGGCTTTGCATGAAGATGTAACGAGCCAGGAGCGGAGCAAGGAGAGGCTGTATGAGGACGAGATTGAGCTGAAGTGGGAGAAAGGAGGCTCGGGCTTGGTGTTCTACACTGATGCCCAGTACTGGCAGGAAGAAGAAGGAGGTAACTCTACACACTATCCACGTCTCTTTTTGTGTTCGCTCACACTGGCAAAGAATCACATATTAAGATCTGATTGAGGTTCTTACACTGGGAAGCATATCATCATTCAACATTTTTGGTTAATAATATTTTGCGCTATTGAATGAAACACAAATCTCCTCTCTCTTGCTGTTATAGATTTAACAAATGCATGAACCTGCCTTGACCACCAGGAATTTACAAAAGTATGTTTGTGTTGTGAATTATTGATGAAATTTCTCTCATTTTGATCTCATCTTAGATTTTGATGAACAAACGGCAGATGACTGGGACGTTGACATGAGTGTATACTACGATAAAGGTATTTTCAGTGACTTATATTCCCATTGTATAGCTTGTATAGTTTCCTATACAATCAGATTTTCATAAACTGAGCTATCGTTTCTTAGATGGAGGTGACATGGATGCCCGTGACTATGTGCAAATGCGATTAGAGAACAGGCGGAGGGAAGGACTTAAGGATGAACCAGGACATAGTCAGCCTATTGGCAGCTTTGAAAAGTTTACTAAGGTAAGGGAGTTTTCCCCGGTCCACAGTTTGCCACATCATTTCCCATCTTACATCCATACAAGCTTTTTTTTCTTCACATACCGTATATTTCTGGATCAGGGCTTTGGCCGCCGTGTTATGGAGAAGCAGGGCTGGAAGGATGGCGAAGGGTTGGGAAACAGTCAAACTGGGATTCCTGAAGCCCTGGAGAATGAGGGCCAACACCCCAGGTGTAAACGAGGGTTTGGGTGAGTATAAACATGAAAACAAACTTGACTTTTAATGAGTGAATCAGTTTGCAGTATCATTTACCGTAGTCCTTTTCTTATGGGGCAATATTTTCTGTTTTGCAGGTATCATGGGGAGAAGCTGCTTTTGAACCCAGGAAAAAAGATGAAGACAGATTTTCATATATCTACAATGTATGATAAACCGAAAGACATTGATAAAGGTGATACTTTGCTTCGACGCCAAGCACACACCAGCATGAAGTACAGAGGCTGGCAGCAAGGTGGCAGTATTGGACTAAAAAGATGACCAATAATTATTTTGCACATTTATTTTTTGTATGCCTCTTTGGATTGATTTTTCTATTAAAAGATTACATTTTTTAAGTAATTTTATGACCCAGAGTTTAAAATGAAATTGTTGACAGTGTGTTGTGTATATACATGTTTAATATATATGTATGTGACTTCTTTGGACTACTTTACTGATGTGGCAAAAAACAAGCTGAGCTAATGTACGAGGTAATACATAGTATTTCTATGTAGTACATTTCGAAATATATGCTTAAATTTGTTTTATTTTAAAACATAATGCTTATGCCTTTCAAAATACATTTCTAGTAATGCACCCTCTTCGGGAAAAAAAACATTTTCACAAAAATAATGCAATATTTCCATTTAAAAAAGACTTACAAACTTTTTTCATCATCATGGATTAACAGACATATCACACATTGGTTGCACTTTGTTGAGGAAATAAGTTTCCTCAGGAAGTATTTCTCGAGATCAAACCCGCTACATATGCCGTATTTCAGTCACTAAACAAAAGCACGATTACTTTTAACAAGGGAAGTGCTTTTATTTTGACGCGTCAGGAACGACCCGGAAGCACTTCAAAGTGTCAGCGCGTTAGCATCGACATGCAAAGAAAACGCGGGAGGTAATGACAGAAATATGCCTGTGTGGTCTTAACGTTGCAGCCGTTTTGGGGATTTAATGTGTTAACTAAACCCCCCACCTATTTTTTATTTTCCGTAATTAAGCCACTCGTCTACTAAACTGTTGCACGGCGTGTTTCCTGTCTAGTTGGGAACTTGTCACCTGTGCTCGTGTCAGCGAACACCCTCGCCGGATGCTGAGAGCCCTGTCACCTATGTGACGTCATGTCCGAACTTACCGTAGAACCTCCGCCGCTCCGGTTCGGCCAGGTGGTGATCGGACCCCCGGGCTCCGGTAAGACCACGTACTGTCAGGCCATGCAGGAGTTCCTCACTAACCTGGGCCGTAAGGTGGTGGTGGTGAACATGGACCCGGCCAATGAAGGACTCCCGTACACCTGCGCCGTGGATATCTCAGAGCTGGTGACGTTAGATGACGTCATGGACGGATTGAAGCTCGGCCCCAATGGTGGTCTGCTGTACTGTATGGAGTATGTGGAGGCCAATCTGGACTGGCTGGAGGAAAAGCTGAGACAGCACAGTGACTCCTACTTCCTGTTCGACTGCCCGGGGCAGGTGGAGCTCTACACCCACCAGCATTCAGTGAAGAACGTCTTTTCACAGCTGGCCAAGTGGAATTTCAGGGTGAGTGTGTTAAATGCTCAGAGGTGGGACGAGTCTAATTCCATCGGAGCACAGATGGGAACTGTTTACATTTTCTTTTGTGTGTGCCTGATGAAAGCCATAACCCCCCACCCACCCCCCTCTGTAGCTGACATCTGTGCACCTTGTGGACTCACATTACTGCGCGGACCCGGCCAAGTTCATCTCTGTGCTGTGCACCTCATTGTCCACTATGCTGCACGTGGAGCTTCCTCACGTCAACATCCTGTCCAAGATGGACCTGATCGAGCAGTACGGCAAACTAGGTGAAACGGGAGCAAAACTAACACAGCAACAACCAAAAAGATGATGTGCTAATCTTTGTTGATTCTAAACGCCTCGGTTCTTGGATAGCATTCAACCTGGACTTCTACACGGAGGTGATGGACCTGACCTACCTGCTCGATCACCTGGCTGCTGACCCCTTCTTTAAAAAGTTCCACCGCCTGAACCAGAAGTTGGCGGAGGTCATTCAAGATTACAGCCTTGTCTCCTTTGTGTCCCTCAATGTTCAGGTATTATTCATTTAAACGTTTGATTGCACGTTTTACTTACTTCATCTACTGTAATGTGCTTGAAGATGACGTGACACTGTCTGCAGAATGACCAGAATTACATTCACATCTTCTTCCTCGTTTCTGAAGCATCTGAGATGTTGCCGTCACTGTTGTCACTTTTCTGATGATGAAGAGGACTGATAAAACGAGCGAGATGTCGGCAGCCTGGAGACTGATCAGATTGCTCCTAATTCACCTGCGTGACATCAGTATAAAAATGTAGTATTGATGCTTTCGCTTCATTTAAATTTCTTGATACTAACCATAGTGTACAGCTGTTAACGTGCATCATCGGAGCATTCTGGTCTCATTCAAACGGACACTTTAAAATAATGTTTAACATGAACAAAAATCGGCTCTCAAGAGTTTATTTTTAAGGTGATTGTTGTCACCACATATTATCGCTAACTTTGTTTTCATAACTAGTGGTTTATCCAGATTATTACTATTATTTTACTGGTCCGGCCCACTTGAGCTCAAATTGGGCTGAATGTGGCCCCTGAACTAAAATAGGTTTGACACCCCGATTCAGAGGAAAATGTTCAAGTGTTGTTTCTTACATTCGTTAGCCTGTGAACCCGATATCCTTCAGAGTGGGGTCTGGTAGACGGCCATGATCCCACACTGTCTAACGTGTGGTTACTGGGTTTATGGCTGAACCACAACAATCTCCAAACGGTCTTGACTCAGTGTTTTGGTAAACGTAAGCTCCTCTGATCCTCTCTCCTCCGGCTGCAGGACAAAGACAGCATGATTCAGGTGCTGCGGGCCGTGGATAAGGCCAATGGCTACTGCTTTGGAGACCTGGAGGAGAGGAATTTACAGGCCATGATGTCAGCTGCCGTGGGGGCAGACTTCCAGTTCGACTCGTATCCTTTCCTGGTCATTCTGGTGACTCGTTGTGACTCACCTGGGCTTAAAATCGACCTTTTTGCACAGTATCAGGTGAAAAATAAAGACAGGAATGTTAACAATTGAACCATTATGGCATTAAGTAACTTAAATGTGTTTAAAAAAGTATTTAAAGTTTTTCTGTTTCTTTAACAAATCCCCCCCAGAACTCTTGGCGTCCAGGAGCGGTATGTTGAAACCAGTGGAAAGTCTGTGGAGGAGGAAATGATGGACCTATAAACTGCAAAGCCCAAATAACTGGTTGTCTTTCTTTAGCGTCAGTATATCAGGGACGTCTTGGCATCAACCATCACTTGGCGTCAGTTCAGAACTTCCTCACAAAACCAGTGGTGACACAGTAACTGGACTCGGTTTTAAGTTCGTCCCACACCTCAAGGGGGTGACGTGACGAGAGCTTGTGTCTTTATAAATGTCAGTATATTGTATTAAATAAAATGTGTCACATGTGACAGCTGGTTTTATTTCAATACATGAAAAAAAAAAATCGTGTATCTTGTACAATCTTGTAAAACATTTATTTGAACACAATGGACATGCAGTTGAGTTTGCACCCAAATGAATATTAGAATCGTGGTGACTGCAGATGCACTGCACATTAAATCATTTTCCCTCCTTTGTTGTGACATTTTCTGACCGTTCTGTTGATGCATGAACTGCTGTGCACATGTGTTGCTCAATGGAAAGTCATTCTTTCCCTATAACGCAATCACTGGCCTATCGGTAATAATTTCACTATGTTACATTCGTCAGAAAGAAAATGCGCCTCGAACACCAGATGTAGCGATGACGATCGACGCCTGGTGTCGGTTTCCGTCGGCAGATGGCAGCATGTGTGCTTCAATTTCCTCCCCACCGATCCAGGAAAGTCTGCTCCGGGTTTTCTCAGCAGCCAGAGCAGAAAAATTAAGTCAGGCGGGGAGAGGAAGCCACATTAAATCTGTGTTTCTGCACAACTGGCCCTGTGTCTGGTCTCTGGGATGGAAGACCCTGTGTCTACCCGAAACGCTGAACTCGAAGAGCACTGCTTACACGCGCCTTTCTGCAGTTTGAATAAAAACAATGGTCCAATAAAAACATCTCACAAACACGTTTAAAATCGAGGCTCGCTGAGCGTGTATTCACGTCTCATGCATCATTCTAGTCCCACTAGAATTACTGGCGATCCACTTCGCGTGCTCGTGTGCAATGTGGGAAATTGCAGCATTCCTGTGTGTAGTAGTTGTACGTGATAGCGCTCAGCTCTCCGTGCATTAGGGGGTGTGTCAAGCAGACTGTTAAATTGTGTTCCGATGTTTGTACATGTGATCAAGTATGCCTGCTCATTGGTACTTCCTGTCTTTTCTTCCCTAAGCCCCCTAGAGGACCGTGTGTGTGTTGTGTACGCGTGTGCGAGGGTGAGAGAAAAGACAATTCTTTGCATGTGTTTAGTAAGTGAAGAAAAGCGTTTGACATATCGGATAATCGGTCAATATCCAATCGAACTGTGGAGCGTCTGAGACATCTGAAGCCTTTAATGAGGAAGATTGCGCGCGCGCGCGCACACACACACACACACACACACACATCCCACTCCTTTTCCATGATGTGCACACACCCACCCTGGTGCGTGTCCGTGTAATTTGACAGATAAGTGGCCATTTTTCTGTTTGTTCTGAGACTTTGAAACTCTCCGTTCTCCCTCTGCCTGCTAGATATAAGGTGTTTTTTCGCCCAGTTCAATGTTAAAGGAGGGAGCGAGGGAGAGAGCGCGCGCCGCGGCCTGCGCCCATCCCCCCACACTCAGCAGAGGAGTGTTTCTGCCGGAGTGAGAGACAGACAGACAGAGAGGAGAGGAGGAGAGGAGAGGAGAGGGGAGGGGGCGGTGGAGGAGAGCAGAGCGGAGCGGAGCGGGGAGGGAAAAGAGAGGGAATGTGCATTGGTAGTCTCTTTTGCTTCAAGGCTTCCTCTACTCTCACTGTGCTGCCTTTGCTTGCCCGAATAACTCTGAGAACCAGTGGTGGGAAACAAGTATCAGTGTACACAGGTCGATTCTTCTGCCATTTGCAGATAACAACCTGGCATTTTTATAGCAAAACAGTAATACTGAGTCTGATCATGCAGCTTATAATAAACGTGACCCAGTTAAAATATACCCAAACACATGTATCCCCCATTACCACATTCTGCGACACACAGGGTCTGTGCGCCGAAGTTGGTTGTCATTTATGAGCTGTCTCTGTTCATGTGTGGAAAATATTCCACCTATAGGAGAGATGAGACAATGCGATGTGGGGAATCCGCTCCGCGCTGGATGCGGATGCGGTCCGTGTTTCGCAGGCAGCCGAGCGGGTCAGTAAAATGGCTGTATCTAACGAAGCCTCGTGTTGGTTGGGTTCGCTCCCTGCCTCTACCCGGGCTCAGTAACACAACTCCCACAACAATTTCTCTCGCCTTTTTACGCATTGTATGGAACCTTCATCATCTCTTTAAGCCGTTCGCGGAACCGGAACCGGGGGTGGCAGCCGGATTCAGTCCGGTTCGAGGGGTGGGAATGAATCGGCCCAAGGATAAATGGTTATAAACAATTATTCATATTCAATGCTAGCTTTTGATTGTGACTGACTCGCCGAGAGGGAGAGAGGTGGGGGGGTGTATCATGGCCGCTCAGGTCGCCAGCGCCGCCACTCTGAACACTAGCCCGCCTTCCGAACTCAAAAAGCCGGATCGAGACCCCAAGGAGGAGTCGGTACCGGGTGAGAAGCAGTCGGACAAGAAGCAGGCCGGGTTGGACAGCGGATCGCCGGGCCGGGGGGATCTGCAGGACGGCACCGACGGTGGAAATGCAGGGGGAGGAGGGGAACCTGAGATGAAGAACGGGAATGGGAACCCGCCCAGGGCCAACAATAATAACCAGAATGACTCTGTCGGACCGGAGGGAAATAACCACCCCGGCTTGGTGCATCACCACGGCCCCGCTTTCCCTCCACCTTCGTACGGATACAGTCAGCACTACGGTCGGGCCCCTTTTCATCAACATGGCGGACAACAAAGCCCTGGCATGGCAGCTGCTGCGGGTCCGGTCGTGCAGTCCAGCAACATCATGGACCCGTATCAACCTAATTCACATGACCATGGCTTCTCAAACCACCAGTTTAACAATTACAACCCATTCCCGAACAGGACTCCTTATCCCGGCCAAGCATACGGCATAAACTCCCCTCGCAGCACACAGACGCCGACAGCTGGGGGGCAGCCAGCTAAGCAGCAGCCACCAGCGGGAGGACCGACAGCGATGGCTGGATCTTACAGTAACCAGAGATATAATATCGGAAACCCCCAGCCCACATCCACCCCGACACTCAACAAGCTCCTAACCTCCCCGAGCTCGACACGGGGATACTCAAACTACCCGTCTAGCGACTACGGTAGCCAAGAAGGAGCTAGCAAGGGACCAGCAGACATGGGCACTAGCGGTCAGTATGGAGGGAGCAATCCGGCTTGGCAACAAAGAAGCCATCACCCGTCGCCCATGAGCCCGGGAAGTGCCGGGCAACCGCTAGTTAGGAACCAGGTAAAAACACACAAGAGGAACACGACGCGGGTTTTATAACGTCTCATTCCCTCATCCTAACTAGTTCACAATGTAGCAGGCCAGCCATTGTCTCACACTAGTTCGGAAAGACTCTAAAATGGCTGCCTCTCGTCTGTGTTTTTTCCTTTTGCACAAGATTGTCAAATAAGGTTCACTGTCTACTTTAAAGACACGTAGCGACACGAGAGAGCCGTTGAGCACGGTAAAAGTCGTAGGGAACGTTAAGGACGTCCAGGGAGCCACGAAGGCCCGAGTTTGTATAGGGGCGAAAATCCCCACCGAGGAGCAACGCTTCGTTTGAAGTCTCGTAGCTTTCTCACGGATAAGACGTCTTGAATCGACTCAGAATTGTGAATTAAACGTGCGAACACAACGCTAACGTGTAAGTAATTTGTCTACATTCAGTCTGTTTAGAGTTACTTGTCAATTGGTGTTTTACTTTTTCGCTAAGGTCCAATTTTGTGGCTAATGACGGAAGGAACGCGTTGCGTGTCGAATGAGCCCCACGGCTAGCTAAGTGGTTTCGATTTACACAAGTTAAAATGTCTTGCTATATGTCTCAAAACTATGTAATAACATATAAAACTGACCATATAGGTCGTTTAATATCGTGCGTGCGTTGAAAAGCTGCAGGGACCCGCATGTCCGCTCCCGCAAACATTGAGCTGAGCCACATGAGTGAGTGGCTGCAGCCTGTAGACTGCAGTTTGCACTGGGATTTGAATTGTGGAGGTAAAAATCCTGCTGTCAAAGCCAGGAGATAGTTGGTCTTGGGTTGACATGCTAGCTGAAATCTGATTGGCTCCTCATCCGCGGCTCATGGCCATTTATAATTACATGTGATGCAAGGCAACAGTTGCTGATAACAACACATGGCATTAACTCATCAGAGGTCACCAGAGGAATTACAGCTTCCCTTTCACTTTTTACCTCCAATCCCCCCACCATCCAAACATGTAATGGTTGTAGATGATCTATAGTTTTATCCTTTTATTGGATCTTTAATCCTCAGTTGTCTTTCTACTCACTATTTCTGTCAAAACCACATCTATTACAGTGGCAATAACTGCAGCCCGAATAATTTGTCCGCTATATGACAGTCATGGTCACTTTGATCTTTATTTATATCAAAGAAAAGCAACATTAATTACATTGCATCAAATTTGATAAACATCATTACTCACCATATTCATTTGCAGTCATATTCCTGATGCTCGCTTCACACCTGGTAGATTGATGATGGAGATAGTTTTGATTTTCATAGCTGTGATTGCGTGTTGACATGGAGAGTTGGAGCTGCTGGGTCTGTAGCAACAATATCTGACTGTAGGACTACAAAGAGATTCCCCCCAAACCTCACCCAAGCCAATCAGAAGGCAGACCACCATCTCTCACCCACCAAGGGAGTTTCCTCTCTGTCTTATGCAGATTAGCCATGTGCTGTGCTTATTTATTTCACTTCATTACACTGCGTCTGCAAAATGTCAAGTAAGGCGTTTTGCAGACTATTTTAAAGAGCTGCGAAGCTGAGGAAACTCGTTTCAGCAAAGAGTTCATTTGGGAATTTGCCTGATGTAATGTTAGGGGACCGTTTTGCTGGAATTATCATAAAATATCAGCGCTTTCAGTGCCAGGCAGCTACGGGAATAATTTGATTGTAAATGTAAGGCTTGAATGTATAAAAAGAATGCAGCGATAGTAGGGGTGCAATAAATGGGGGCCGTTAGACCGAATACGTGCTTGTTTCCCTTTCACTTTCTCTGGCTGTTGTGAAAGTACTTCCTTCATTTCTGGTGTCATTCATCCAGAGCCAAACTGCCTTCTCCAGGGAAAAAAAGCTGCTTGGACCAGACTCAAAACAGGAGCACAGCTGGGATATGTTTAAGATTGGGCAGACTGCCCTCCATTTGAAAGAAGATATATATAGCTCTGTTGACTTCCGAAACCATAGTAAAGCGAGGTAAAAAAAAAAACTGGGAAATGACCGTGGGAAACAAGTTGTTAAAAAAAGCAATTTCCTCATCTCATTGATGTTGTGTTGCGCCCACAGCTATGTGACAGTTTAACACTAGTTAGGAATTCAATGGACATAAACAGAAATGGCAGGTAGTCATACCACTCAACCTTTGCTCCTTTCCTGTTGGTTATTAATGACGTGTTCTCTCTGCTTCCAGCCTCCTGGTTCAATGGACCCAATGGGGAAAATGAGAGGTCAGCCATATGGCGCCGGCAGCCCATACGCTCAGCAGTCACAGCAAGGGCCACCCACAGGTCCGCAGCAGGGCCCTGGGTACCCTGGCCAGGGATACGGCCCCCCAACGCCCCAGCGTTACCCAGTGGGGATGCAGGGACGCACTCCTGGTGGCATGGGTGGCATGCCGTACGGCCCGCAGGTATGTCGCGTGAATATCCTATTCGTCTTTTCCCCATGTGTTTGAGTTGTCTCAATGGTCTGTGTATGTTCTGCTTAGATGGGGTCCTATGGACAGCAGGGGCCAGGAGGGTACGGCGCCCAGGGACAGGCACCGTATTATGGGCAGCCCGGCCAGCAGCAAGCACCCTTCTCCCAGCCGGCCCCAGGTCAGCCAGGTGGCCAGACCCCTTACCCAGGGCAACCCCATGCACCTCCAACATCTGCTTCCCACACCCAAGGAGGACCCCCTTATCAGCCAACGCATATGCCCCCACAGTCCCAGGGGCCACTGCCAGGCCCACCTCAAGGGCCCCCACAGACTCATCCGCCTTATTCTCAAGCATCAGCTCCACAGTCTGGCCAGTCTCCCTACGGCCAACAGGGCCCACCCAGTCAAGGTTCGCAGCAGCCGAGCTCCCAGGCCCCTCCTGTGTCACAGGGCCAGTCCAACTATCCTGGTTCCACACAAGGAGCACAGCAGACCCCCTCGCATCAGCCGCAGTCACAGTCCCAGCCTCCACAGCCACCACCTGGACACGGCTCGCACCCGCAGGCTCAGCCGGCAGCGTACTCACAGAACCCTCAGCAGCAGCAGCAGCAGCAGCAGCAGCAGCAAGCACAGCAGTCACCTTATCAGCGCTTTCCTCCTTCTCAACAGCAGGTACGTATGTCAGCCCGGGTGTCATGTTCAGCTTTATTTTTCCCATGTGTGATTATGTGCACGTTGTCTTCTGTCCTTGACAGTGCACTGATACATGTCACCTGTTGTCTTTCAGGAGGCTTCCCAAGATTCATTTCAGTCCAACCCTCCGCCATCGACTCAGCCTAAAAGTGGCCCAGAAGACGGTCAAGGCCGCCCCTCCAGCCTTCCGGTCAGTTATCCTTATGTCACTGTCCTCCCACAAAGCCTCTTTCACATTTAGATGTGTGCTTGAATGTTCATTTGTGTTTTTCATTCATTCATTTCTGTTTTTTAGTATGTATTAAATCAGTCTTTTGGTTTGAGAGACACTTGAGCAATGTAATGTGCTTCTCGTTTGTGTAATGGAAGTCATGCTTTCTGGCCCTTGATGTTGTCAGGCTCATTGTGCGTAGTAAATGGGGAAAATCTTGCAGCTAATGCTTGTGGAAAGATGGAAATGAGTAAAGATGAGATGAATATAACAGTTGTTTTGGCATTGAAATCACATGGTAAGCCTGCTGCTACATGCTGAATCAGCTGGCATCCTACAAATTTTGGTAACCATGACAACCCCTGCAGTAATGCACACACAGATTTTCTTTGAAAAAGAAATAAGTACAAAGGCCTGTGTGTGTGTGTGTGTGTGTGTGTGTGTGTGTGTGTGTGTGTGTGTGTGTGTGTGTGTGTGTGTGTGTGTG
>JBBMJM010000022.1:2239782-2249888 GCA_037832705.1 Centriscus cristatus
TGTGTGTGTGTGTGTGTGTGTGTGTGTGTGTGTGTGTGTGTGTGTGTGTGTGTGTGTGTGTGTGTGTGTGACATTTGTAGTATTTGTTTGTGCACTCAGGGTGTAGGATGGGTGGAGTGCGTTAACTGTGTGTTTGGTCATGGTGGCTTCAGCCAGCTGAAAATCCACCTTGACGTTTTTTGGAACACAAAATCTTAAGCTCTGTCACTTCACTTCAGTTCAGGTTGTTATTTTGTGATTCTGTTCAAGCAGGATTGAGGACTATGATTGTGCCGTATCATGCGTCTGTTACACATAAACCCAGTGATAAGAAGGTCTAGATTATGACCCCCCCCCCGCCCCCCCTGTGCCTCTATCAGACATTCATACAATGAATGCATCTCAACAGATCACACTTTGTATGTGAATTCAAACAGACATCTCTGGTCCTCGCAGTGGAAAAACATCAGCACTTCATGGTTAAGTGGAGCGAGCGCCTCATGGAAACCTGAATATCTGCCACCAAGCTGGATCAGTGGAACCTTATCACAACAGCTATTGTCATGCCGAATGTTTGATGTGGCCACAATCAATCAGCTGTAAAATACTGAGGCTCAGATGCCAGCAGGCAGCTCATCCATGCTTATGGTTTAAACAGAGATTTGCAGGCCAGGCTGGTTTTATAAAGCAACTCAAACATGCACTTTTTATGTCTGTTACATGTCAGTATTTCCACTGCAATATAAAAGAAATGTGGTGTCGACCACTACTCGGAAGTGAGCACATTTCTCGGAACATTGATCGCTCCCACTCACAGTCTCTTAGTTTAAGTCTGAAAATTATTATTTTACTGAAATAATCAGGATAACATGAACAGGTTTGACATGAAACTTTTTACTGGCTCGCACACTTAAATTGTCTCTCACATTGTGTTGTTTTTTCGATAGTCAGTAGTAATAGCACATGTAATTTTCCATGATTACTGAATTGTGCTGTGCTAATTCAAGCGTACGCTGCACTCTTAGAGACTTTGTAGAGATTTATAATTAACTGGATTCACTCATCTGTATGTGAACGTGTGAGATATGTTGAGATATGTCGAGATATGTTGCTTCAGGGACAATAAAATCAGCCAAAACATGCTTAAAAAGTAATTAATACTAGCTCCACTTCCATCTGCTATGACACCGTGGTACGCTCTCGTTATTAGTGACTGCTTGTATGATGTCGTCCCTGTAACACCATTAATGTAACTGTTTCCAACAAACTTCTAGAACTGCCTCTCGTAACTCTGTAAATCCCATTTTTGCCTGTTCAACTGTAATTAGTGATAACTGTAAATGACGCTGATGATTCTGCACCTTTACAAAAACGTGTGGTCATGACTAGCTCTCCCTACACCTACAAGCCTACTGTTTGTACGTGTACGTCCAGTGTACTGACCCATCGTCAGACATGTACTGTGACGATCTGGTCATGCACAGAATGCTTATGTAACGGCTGCTGAACACTTGGACATGGCTTAGATTTATGCTGCAGTGACAATAAAGTGAGAGGGAAAAACAAGGTGGGGCAGATAAGAGCTGCTGAGTCACTGACAGGACATGGCCCGACGTATCCCCAGTTTATTACACTGACGGCAAACAACGGGTTAAATGCCATGTTACCATGTTTACTCATGTAAAGTTACATAAAAGGGAGAAAGGTAGCAAAGACTCACACGGAGAGAAATCCAATACCGCGCAGAAAGGTCATGGGGCTTGAGGAGAGGGTTCGAGTGCCTCTTTGCACCACAACATGGATGTGAGCGCTGGCTGCTGTTCACATCTCCACAGTTCATAACTGTCGCCCGTGTGTTCGCCCAACACAGCGTAAACCTCAACCCTTCATCAGAACACTTCTTTATTTTATCAAGCGACTTTTTTTAAATAACTTTTTTACCATCACACGTCAGAAATTAACATTAGGATTTGGGAAATGGTGCTAATCTTACTATCTTCTCCTCTGAGGAGGGGTTTGGAAAAGCGTGGCTTCGGTGTATCGGATGATCTCCATCGACATCGTTGAGCATGATTGACATCATGTTCATCAGTCCATATTCCTGCTGAAACGCACCAAATGGATACAGTTGCCCCCCCACCCCCCGTCGGTGGACGCATCGTCACCCACCGTCACCCACAATTGTTTCTGCAGCCTGCTGGATGGCAGGGAGGATTTCTGGGAAGGAAATCAGAGCTCGCTGCTAAAAAGGGGTTCCCTCTCACTTCTGGTAAATACTTCAGAGGGTGAAAGGAGCCAGTTCTCTTCTCTGGGATGGTGGGGGATGGTGTGTGTGTGTGTGTGTGTGTGTGTGTGTGTGTGTGGGGTGGTCATGTTTTCGAAAACTATCTCTCTCTCTCTCTCTCTCTATCTATCTGTCTATATATCTATAAACACACCGATTCATTTAAAAGAAAAAATAGAAAAGAAAAAACAAAACACACAAGGACGCTCGGCGTGTATGGGACAACGTTGTGTAACTCAATTTAAGCTCCATTTCAGGACGCTATCCAAGTTAGCACATCCCAGACTTGCAGATGAAGGATGGATGGATGGAGGGTGTTTAGTTACGGGGGCCATACGTTCTTCTCGTCCCCAAGTCACGTGTGCATAGACACCAATGTACTCTGCTGGTTTTAAGAAGACATGTGATACACGGCAACGCTTTGAGGCACAAACACACAGTTTATATGCTTCGGTTCTTTGTTGTAACTTATGTAACCAGGAATGTTGATTTATTGAGTTTTTATCACAAGTGCTGAAGGAATTTCTTATCTCCCACTATAGTTTCATGTCTCTAAACACTGATTTATATGTCTATAACACTAACAACATTCCACACAGTTTAAATCAAAAGTTGTTTTTTTTCTCTTCCCGAGAGAAAGCTGAGTTGAGTCTTACATAATACATAGTCTCACACTATATTTGACCGTCGAGCTCCAGAGCATTGCAAGTATGCAGCAGCGTCTCCTTTCCCGCGTTACCTAAGTCAGGACTGTGATATAACCTGCGGTGTGTGCAAAACGGCCTCGTGTCCATATTTATACGTCATTTAGGCAACACGAGATGACAAAATTGCTTCTTCCACTTAAGTTATTTCCATACGTTAAGGTCAGATATGTCACGCACACGTGCTTTCTAACCAAGTCACCATGAGCTCATGTCATATCGGTGTTTACTTTTCTCAGAGTGCCGTATTTTTCCGTTACTATGCACTGGTTTAAACAAAGCAGAGCGCTGGTGCACGATGCCTCTTGAGTCTATGGTGTGTGTATATGTGTGCGCTGTGTTCCAGGAAGACACTCGTCCGTGCAGCCCAGCACTGCTCTAATCAATCAAGCAGGCAGCGAAGGGTGAATGACGTCAGCAGCACGCCTGCTTGCGTAACCTCGCTGCACTGTCCCATAGATATGTCATCTGGAGCTATCTGGAAAAGTAAACTCAACTCTTATCGCACGTTCCCTCCGTTGCCCAGCGACCCAGACGTCCAGGCGGACTGGTCAACCCAACCCGGTCGAAGAGAGAGCGTTTGGGACTCATTTGATGACTGAAGTGAATGACACACATGTGCTATGTCTATTTTAGCCGTGCTGACGGTGTGCATGGTCGTGACGCGTGGTCTAACAATAGCAAAGGCTTCTTGTATAACATGTCAGTGTGCCGAGAGACAAGTGAAGGAAATATAACAGGGGAAATACTTCACTGAGACGGTCACAGCTGTGACAAGCTCATAAGAATAGAGCTGCAGACCTCAGTCACCGTGACAGCCGGGCTGTTATCTGTCTTCACTCCATTGATCAGTGTGACACTTGCTGTTTGGCGACATCCATTTTCTGAAACGACTTTACAACACAGCGAGGCGTCCATGTCTGCTCGCTCCTCCCGATCCTCTCGTTGTCCTTGAGGCTCATCGAGATATCCAACAACAACAACAAGTGTTGGATGTTTTTAAATGTCCTGTATCAGCAGAGTCTCAGTGTTTGATGACGGCGACTGCAACAGGTTTACTCGAGCATTTGTGCAAGGTGTGTTTGAACACCCGCTCACACCACACCTACAAGACTCACACTGACCAGCCGGCCGTCAGCTCAGGTATAGACCAGGGATCCAGTGACAAAAGGTGTAATAGGGAATTAAAACTGATATCCAGAGTGTTTATCTGGCTTCACGTCTGATCCATGGGACTGCGGGGGAACCTGAGAATGTCAAACAGCGGGATATTTATCTGCCATCATTGTTGTGACGCCTCGCCCTCCGACTGTTTCACATTTCGGGGATGTGCTGGCTTTGTCTCTCCGGATGCACAGCTGCCACATGCTGGGTTATTTATAGTCTTATGACGCACGTGCCTTACACTGACACCTGCCAGGACCATGGGATAGAGTCGCCTCTGCCCAGAGGATGCTGTTGCCGTGGAGACATCTCGATTCACAGGATTCAGCGTCATTGTCCGTCCGTGCAGATCGACGGTTTACCTAAGGGCCCCATCACTCGGATGCTTTCCGACCGGGAGGGTGTGAAGCAGATGCACACACATATGCTCGAGGAAAATGTTCTGACGTGTGTGACCGACTGCCTGACGATCTGTTTGTGCTTCTATTTTATTGCTGCGTCACTAAAAGGCAACACCGGGACAATCATGAAATGAACTTCATACTGCTATAAACATTTTACAGACTTACTAACGCACCACAATGGCAAATATGGCAGGTCATGATGTGTTTGTGCCTTTTAAAAGAGGAACTCACTTGACTTGTTTAGTGATATATGACATTCTGAAAATCTTGAGATCTTCTCACCAGTAATGGAGTAACTTCTGCTTCTGTGGTAAACATCTGCGTCTGTGAGGCTTTGACTTTGTAACTCACTCAGTCCCCGCGTGTGTGAAAGGAACCGGCATGAGATTTACAAATCCTGGTAGTTTGACATCCGAATTCGTAAATCAGATTCTATGGAAGTAAGAAGTACTAAAACTGAACTAAAATGTCCATCAACGACACGTGTTCATGCCTTTGAACCTCAGAAAATAAAATGTGGTCACTCTGGAGGAATTCCTTTATATCTGCACCAAGGCAAATAAAAAAACACCCTGCGGTGCAGATAAAGAGGCAGAGTGGAGAGCAGCAGCTGGAAATGTAAATGTACAAACCTGTCCACTCATGAGCACATTTCAAGTTTCTGTTCTCTCCCAGCTGGAAAGGAAACAGTTTAAAAGCCTCGTTTCCCCCAGGAGACCCCGACAAAGGGCTTCTGGATTTCAATGAAGTACATGATTTTGTGAGTTTCAGTGTCTGTTTTATATTTCTACCTCCTGGAGTTGTTCAATTCAAGCAGTTCAAGGCCTGAACATCGGTTGTTGTTCAGAATTCCCCCGACTGAATCTTCTGTGAAGAGTCACCTGTGTTTGGTTGCGATGATTAGAATGTTACGTATGTAGACCCAGAAGGAAAAAGAGGGACAATTAGCTGAGGAAACAAACAGTTACCAGAAGTGACTGATGAAGTGACTAACAAAGAAAACACATCTGCTCCACCGGTTGCGTTTTATCCTTCCTCCTTTCGACTTGAGTTAACTTCGATTTTGAGACAAATACTCTGGTTTAGGATGGTGACCTGAGAACATGTCTGTTCCAAATAGAGTCAAATAAAGTACAGTAAGCAGTACTTCAATCCCAAGCACAGATAAAAAGTCAAGTTCATGCCGTAAACACAAACATTGTCATTTTCATAAACATCGGCCCTCATCTCAGTTCACGCAGATAGCATCTTTACATGTCCATTATCGTTGGATGAAAGTTCACAGGTGGGTTTTTTTGTGCTTATGTCATATTCTCCTCATTGTTCTGACGGATGACGTCGGTGGAGTGGTTGAAGCGAGATGAAAGCTGACGGTTTTTCTTCACAGACGAGGAAGTATCTGTGCAGACAGTGCATACCATCAAACCTGTCTCTCCAGTGGCGAGGGGACGCGGCGTGCTTTGGGTTTCCTCTGAGAAGATATGTCTGTATGAGCAGGGCGTTGCTGGGAAAAAAACATCCGGCATGCTCTGCAAACATTCCCCGCTCAAATGAAGAAGTACATAAGTGGAAAGAAGAGGCTGTGTTTGCACAGCTGCACGAACCCCTGCCTCCATCTGACATAGCTGGGTGAATTCTTGCAGTCATCTCTAATAGCTGAGCTGCTGCAGGGCTCTTCTGAGGGAAACCCTGACCTCCTGCTGCAGGGGCGGGGCCAGCGACGGGGCGTGGCCGCCGATGACCAAACCCGGCAGCCAATCACAGGGCGCATGCTAATGAGGCGCCTTTAAACTCTCTGGATGTTCCGTATTAATCGCTCCTTCACGGACTGACTCACTGGGTTGGAGAGGCGAGCACCGGGGAACATCTGATCCACAGCTTCTGTCAGCCGCTGTCAGTCCACCTCCAGACCACCAGAACCACCACACAAGTCCGAGGAGTACCCGGGTTCGACACAGGAGCCTTTGACACGTCCCGCTCGTCTCCTCTCCTGTCGGGGTCCGATCGCTCTCAGAGTCATGTCTGCCGGGGATACGTCGGAGCAGAGTCGGCGCTTCTGCGTGTTGACCTGGGATCAGGTGCGGCGGCTGGACGCCATCCTGGGGGAGGCTGTGCCCATCCACGGCCGGGGGAACTTCCCGACCCTGTCCGTGCGCCCCCGCCAGATCGTCCAGGTACACGCACGCACACACGCACGCACGCACACACGCACGCACGCACGCACCGTTTCATGTATGGATCGCATCGGAGGAATGTGTTTTTTCTTCCTTCTTGCTTGCTTGGTTTTGTTTCATTTGTTTTTTAAAGTTTGTTGTACTACTGGTACAGTGACAATAAAACACGTGCACATTTGTAGGTAAGTGTCACAGAATGTTTCACAAACTAGGCACACAAACCTGCTGTCAGTCTGATAGTTGTTTATAATTTTAAAGTTACAAACTAACTGCAGCCATTTGATTAGATGGAAGTAGAAGATTTCACCTGTGAGAGCTGTGAAACGTGCCCGCCCCCGCCCCCTCCCCCATGGCCTCAGACTCAGACTCCTGAGGAGATTGTTATGCCTCTCAAATTGTATTTCCATCATGGATTACATCACTTCGTTTCCCCCCATTTCCTTATAATTTGAGGAGGCGCATAAGAGGAATTGGAAACATCTTGCCAGCACTGCTATTTATTTGTCTGAGGGTCTCCCGCTCTCACATTCAGTCATCTGGCAGATGCAACCACAGTGGGAGATATACAGCCCTTAAATGTACGAAACAGACGCACCAACGCCCCCCCACCCCCCCCAGCCTCCTCTGCAGCGTGGCGGGACTGCAGTGCACTTCCCTTGTGGTCTCTGGATGGATCGTTGGCCGTGCTGCAAAGTAAACGCGGCGATTCAAGTCGAACCTATAGCTGCCTCAAACCCCACAGTCATGCCATGTTTTATTTCCATTTCATTCACACTTTGACATACTCAAGATGAGCTCAACAAGCCTGCGAAGCCCAGAGCTCGTGCTTGTGGTTGGGGGAAGATGAATGCTCCATTGAGTGGGCAGGAGACTTAAATGCAGGTTGGAGCCCCAAATGTGGGGACTCTTGTTTTCCCGGGATTTGTGGAAGCCCCATATATTTTATTATGCTAAAATCTGCCATCTGCTGCAGAGATGCATTTAGTGGTCGTCTGAGCATCGATCACTCAGGAGTCTCCTGTCACGACAAACAAAAGTGACATTTATTGTGTTTGTTTTAGTTTCTCTGTACATGTAATAAGTTTTGAGGGTGAGCGTGTGGCTTCTGTTTCCACCACAAGAAGAACAACTGCTCGCGTGGACCTGTGCTCCGCTGCCGAAGCCGAAGAATAAACAGGCCGCTAACATCCAACTGACCCACTCTGAGAGGGAGCGGACGCAGGGGTGAAGACCCTTTTAGATGGCGTGTTCACCGTGAAGTCTCGTCACTCACGTCCACCTAGCTTGAAGGGAAGATGGCGTGGTGTGGTGACTTCTCAAGGCATTCCTGTAGTTCCACAGTTTTGTCTGTCTGAGTGTGTAAACCTGACACACACACACACACACACAAAAGTACACAAAACGCTGAACGTGTCAGTGCCTCTGATTGGAATTTGATCTATTATGAATTTATCCCCCCGCCTGTGTGTGGCGGCTTGACATGCCCTCAAGTATCTGTTTGTTGGCGGCCTGACCCAGTACGTATAAATAGAGCCAGCTTGTTATCTGATCACCATGGGAGAGAGAGACAGACACTAATCTGACAGGCCAGAACCAGGAGGGAGGTTTAGGATTGTGTGTCAGTGCGCAACAACTAATTAGCGCTGCCGGTTGTATTTGTTCTTTTCATATCATCAGGCCTGTGTTGAGTGTCGGGTCGGGTAAGGAAGGGATTGTTATATGGGCCCTCGTCGCTGATCATCATTCATGTGCACTTGCACTGAGGTGAGACCCTTTCCTTTAAACATGGTGCAGGTCATTGAGAAAGGACAGGAAGCACCAAAGACCCGTAAAGACTCCGAGGTCGTGACATCAAGCACAGAGATCCATAAGTCACTGCATCTGCTGCGAGATAAGACGGCCTGAGCCGGGCGCTTCTGCTCCGCTGCTTTTTGTTTGGGCTTAGTTGAGACGGAAGTCGACGGTGATGAAATGGACTTTTGTGAGCAACGGCACTATTGATCTCACCCTCACAAACTGTTGATTTCCACTAAGCTCATGTGGAACTCATCTGGACATGTTTCGTTCGAGGTATCTGCCATGTGCAGTTTGTTTGTCTGTGCCCCTCCCACACGAGCCGCTGCAGTAATTCACGCGGGTGTTTAATGACACGCTGTCTCATCCCTGTCCAGGTGGTGCGGGCGAGGCTGGAGGAGAGGGGCGTGTGTGTTAAAGACGTGAGGCTGAATGGCTCTGCTGCCAGCTACGTGCTCCACCAGGACACAGGACTGGGCTACAAGGACCTGGACCTCATCTTCGGCGTGTCCCTGAAGGACGACCAGGCCTTCCGTCTGGTGAAAGACGTGGTGCTGGACTGCCTGTTGGACTTCCTGCCAGATGGTGTCTCTAAAGAGCGCATCACAGCCCTGACCCTCAAAGAGGCGTATGTGCAGAAACTGGTGAAAGTCTGTAATGACACGGACCACTGGAGCCTCATCTCGCTGTCCAACAACACGGGCAAGAATGTGGAGCTAAAATTTGTGGACTCTCTACGGCGTCAGTTTGAATTTAGCGTGGACTCCTTCCAGATTTGTCTCGATTCACTGCTCCTGTTCGACCGCTGCTCGGAGACGCCCATGTCTGAGAGCTTCCACCCGACTGTGATCGGTGAGAGTGTGTACGGGGACTTCAAGGAGGCCATGGACCATTTGTGTCAGAGGACCATAGCGACACGGAACCCTGAAGAAATCCGAGGCGGTGGGTTGTTGAAGTACTGCCACCTGCTGGTGCGAGGCTTTCGACCCTCCTCAGAGGCGGACATGAAGCATATGCAGCGCTACATGTGCTCGCGCTTCTTCATTGACTTCTCTGACATCGGCGAGCAGCAGAGGAAGCTGGAGGCCTACCTCCAGAACCACTTCGCCGGGATGGAGCACAAACGGTACGAATGCCTGATGACTCTGCACGAAGTCGTGAACGAGAGCACCGTCTGTCTGATGGGCCACGAGCGGCGCCAGACGCTCAGCCTCATCTCCATGCTGGCGCTGAAGGTGCTGGCGGAGCAGAACGCCATCCCGACCGTGACTAACGTCACGTGTTACTACCAGCCAGCTCCGTACGTACAAGACATTAACTTCAGCAATTACTACATCGCACACGTGCAGCCGCCGCCGCCGCCGCCGGTCACAGTGTGCAGTAACTCTTATCAGACATGGCTGCCCTGTAGCTGAAGGGGAGATGGATTTATCCTCATGGAAAAAAAAAGTGGATTAAGTCCTCACACACAAAAAAAGTAAAAAAAAAAAAAAAAAAAAGTTTGCCAAATGTGACTTGACAACAACAATCCTGTACTGCTGTACGTCTGATTGAGCCAAACACCGAACATCTGTAAGATTGCTGGTCATTTCTGAGATGTAGC
>JBBMJM010000022.1:2261081-2271940 GCA_037832705.1 Centriscus cristatus
ACAAACACACACACACACACACACACACACACACACACACACACACACACACACACACAGAGAGGGGGGGGGGGGGTCAAGGGACAGACATGCACTGAACTCACGTCTCCAATTATTCCAGAAATGATGCTGCGAACTCACCTGCCAGGCAGAATTAGCAGAGAGAGGCACTTCAGCTGTCAAACAGGAACAAAGGCAGTGCCTCCGTCTGTATTTTGTTGATTAATCGCCTCTGATAGATCGAGAGGGACAGTGGTTTGTCAGTCAGCTGTTTCTTAACAGCTTGGGAACCAGTTCTTGTGGCACAGTCTCTTTCCCCGCTGAAACACAAAGAGCTGGTCAACATCACTCACTGAGATGATAGTTTCTCATTTGCATAATAGATGGGTACAGCTGATGACTCGTAGGCGTAGGCAGTTCTGTTCCGAGAGCTATTGGAGTTTCTTATTGATTTGATATATTAAGGGCAACTTAAACTGGGAAGGCAATGGGCTAGTTGGACGTCTGACATCAATCATCCCACAGAACTACAAACTGCTTCTATAATTCCACTGGAAAATGTGGGTATGATTCGTTTTTGCAGCCTTTTCTCTCAGTTGTTATAAAGCAATCTTCTATATAACAGCTGCATGATGGCTCACCCTCTGCTCTGGTCATTACATTGGGAATGAGGCATAAATCTTTTCATGGATACAAAAGGTAAAACGTCTGTGTCTGCTCTCATCCTTTTGATGCCATTGACCCGTGAAAATTGGCAGCCAAAAGCTTTAACGGCAGAGACGCATCTTTATACAGCCAGCCAGTCCATCTGCAAAGGAGGATTAGTTCGATATTCTGAATCTGGAGAGGCTTGCTGAGCTGAAAAGGGCTCACCACACAAAAAGTGCAGTAGGGAGGAGGGTTGCACTGCGGTGGAGTGAAGAGACTCCTGCATTTACCCTGGCTCCTTCAACCCCGTGAATTTAAAAAGCTCCTTTATTAGTTTACTGTTTATTATGTTATACGGCAGACGTTGTTTCAGAGACGACGGTGGTTCGATCAGTTGCTTTGGAACGTTTGTTCAATGCAGCAGCAGACACTGAAGAAGAATACGTTTCTTAAAGGTGCTTTTCTTCCAACCAAGGTACACCAAGATGAAGACGGCCACCAACATCTACATCTTCAACCTGGCTCTCGCCGACGCTCTCGCCACCAGCACCCTCCCCTTCCAGAGCGCCAAGTACCTGATGAGGACGTGGCCCTTCGGGGAGCTGCTGTGTAAAGTGGTCATCGCCATCGATTACTACAACATGTTCACCAGCATCCTCACACTCACGATGATGAGTGTCGACCGCTACGTCGCTGTCTGTCATCCCGTGAGGGCCCTGGACTTCCGCACGCCTGCAAAGGCCAAGCTGATCAACGTTTTCATCTGGATCGTGTCCTCTGCTGTCGGAGTCCCCGTGATGATCATGGCGGTTACCAAGGTGACAGATAAAGGTAAGGGGCTTTTCATGCAAAGGGGAAAATAATCGCTTTTATTCCCCAAAAACGTCAGCTGTCCTTGCTGGGTTTCATTGGCGAGCGCTTGTGTTGATTTGAGGCAGTAATCATGCTGCACAAGAGAACACATTTGATCTGGGTTATTAAGTTAAAATAGCTTCTCCACATGGTCCTCTGCTCAACTTCAATCTTTTTAACTCCTCAGGCAACACAGCCTGCACAATCAAATTTCCAAATCCAGAGTGGTATTGGGACACGGTGACAAAAATCTGCGTGTTCATCTTCGCCTTCATGGTGCCAGTGCTGGTCATCACCATCTGCTACGGTCTGATGATCCTCCGCCTGAAGAGCGTCCGTCTGCTGTCTGGTTCCAAGGAGAAGGACAGGAACCTGCGGCGGATCACACGCATGGTCCTGGTGATCGTGGCCGCCTTCATCATCTGCTGGACTCCCATCCACATCTTTATCATCGTCAAGACCATGGTGGATATTGACCACAAGAACCTCCTGGTGGTGGCCTCCTGGCATCTGTGCATCGCTCTGGGTTACACCAACAGCAGCCTCAACCCTGTGCTGTACGCCTTCTTGGACGAGAATTTCAAGAGGTGCTTCAGGGACTTCTGCCTGCCCTATCGCCTCCGCATGGAGCAGCACAGTTTCTCCAGGGCACGCAACAGCACACGGGAGCCCGCATCTGTTTGTGCCCCCCCAGACAGACCGCCTGCATGACTAGGCATGGGTCAGGTGGGGGGGGGGAGGATCCAGGAAGACCCCCAGACTGAGGTCACACAATTCTCCACAACAGGAGTCTGAGTGTGAACATCTGCGTAAACTTTAGATGATGTTTCTCACAGCAGGTTCGGGGGCTCCATGTTTCAAGGATTGTACTTTCAGCGTTATGGACAAACGCCGGCGTGTGCCTGTACATAATGACAGCAGTACACATCTTTGATGTACCAACGCACAAAGGATGTGGACGTCTGTATGTAAGGGTACAATAAAAACACCGTTTAGGACTCACTGTAGTACATTCATGCGGCAGGACGTTCAAACAAACACATAAGACCACAAATATCTCATTTTGCGGTCAACTATTGGAGCGTACGACTGGCCATGGGTCAACGTACGTAAATCCAGGAGATTGTGTGTTGTACTTGTTGAAGACCAGACATGCTGCAAACTGCAGAAGCAAACATAAATAGCACCAGTGTGGCCAGAGGGCCACATGGACTGTCAGATGCAGTCAGGGTCACAGATTTATCATGAATAACAACTTTATTTCCATTCATGTTGTTAGAGAAGTACGAACCATACACGGCTCAGCTGATGTGGCTACAAACGCCCTCATTTGATTATATTTTTCACCTGCAACGGGACAGAGGAAACACCATCACAAACATACATCTGACGGGTCGTGATGTGACTCAGCCTCACTGGGGATGTAATGAGAAGTCAGTATTATGGATGTTCCGCTGAGACGGCATTATTGTGCCATATTTAAATTGCAGATTATATCCAATTTCAGGTTCGATCAGCTGATGGGGAAATAACGAACGATGAAGGGCACGCATACATAATTTAAAAGCATATGATATATTACATGACACCAGGCCTCAGCGTAACGCATGCATGAACGATGAAAGGCTTTCAGAGCGATGAGAAAATCCACTCCTCAAAGAGTTTCTTTGGCCATCTGAAATCATTCAGCTGTCAGTAAACTGCTCATGAGGGAAAGGGGTACTGACGCACGTTCCCAGCTCTCTGGACGACCTCAAACAGGCACCAAGTCTGAAGTGGATTAAGGCAATCAGAGGCGTCTGTTTTCATCAACTTTCCTCTGGAGATGGTTGGACTCATGTGGGAGGAGGCCGAGACGTTTTCTGCCCATTTAGGCCAGGTCCACACAGAATGGTTTTCAAAACGTTTTCCTTACACACGGACTCGTCTCCAGAAAGCGTGCGTGTCCACATGAGTCCAGTGAAGGAGACGAATGAATGAATGACTCGAACACAAAGGAGACATTAGTGTGGACAGACGGACAGACGCATCACGTTCAGTAGCTTCTAAGCTTCCAAAGGGGTGTAAATAAATGTATTAATGTTGTATTTACAAAGTGCTGTCATGCTACAATTAAATTTGATAATGTATAAAGTGATAAACGTTATTTAAAATGGATAATTTTCAGAAGATTATCGTTGTGACTATTACTAATTTATTCATTGTTGTTTTCGCAGTCATTGTTGTTTTCTGTTCAGCTGAATGACGATGTGCCATAATGCCTTATTCTGCTTTATGTTGAGGACAGACGGTGAATAGTTTTGTGGACAAAAGTGCTATTTTGCTCGTGTTTAAATTCTCTGATTGTACTAATCTGCTAAATCTACATGAATTAAGGTTTCTATAAATTAGCATTTCCATGATCGATGTAGAAAACTTGGTTTTGTAGTGTATTTCTGCAGTTTCCTGCAGTGGTTACAAAGGATGTTCCATGCTATGTAAATGCCAGCGAGGCCTCTTGGGAGTCTGACGTGTAATTAGTTAGTGAGCTGAACGGGAAAACAGACCCGTGGTCTCTGACCTTTCAGGCCTACTTAAGGGTGAAACTCCTGGTGGTCACAGGGTTTAAATATGACACATCTGGTGTGTGTGTAAGAGTGTGTGTGAACGTTACTTACCAAACTGAAGGTATTTAACATCAGTCCTGGGCTTCATAACTGAAAATGTCAATTAAAGTCTGGTGAAATCGTGGTCATTGTCAGTAAATCTAATATATATCAAATCAAAAATACAAGTTACCAATATGTGCCGGCCCTGAAACGTTTTTGTCTCTAAACTGTGTGACTCTACTGCAGATATTTGTTAACGTCTCTTTTTCAGCAGTTCGGATTCACTCACAGTAATAATCATAACGGTCCCTTGATCCAGGTAATTCACAATCACATTCAGGGAATGTTATTAATCCCAGTGAAGAAACATGGAATGAATTATGATTGCACTTCTAATCAAACACAAACTCTGTTCAGAGGATCCTCACAGGATTTATAGAAATGGATTCACACTTTCTGCCAATGGAGAATATTGACAAAATGCTACGCTGTAAATGATTGATTTTTTTCTACACTACAACGTGCAGTGTGATATAAGTACATTTCAGTGGGAGACACTTATTCCCCCGACTCATATTCTCTCTGTCATCACTAGTTATTCTCATAGCAGTATTTGCTAAAAGAAGCAATCGGGCTGAGTGCAGATAGAGTGTGCTGAGTTGAGTGACCGGCACAAACACTTGCTGTAAATACCAGCGTGTTACTCAGAAGACTTTATGCACCGTGGGCATTTTTGTTAGTATCATCTCATTTCCCAAACACATTAAAGATTTCACACTCCTGTAACTATTGATAATCACTTGAAAACAGAAGTGAAAAACAGTCCCATTACACCCACGGAGCTGAGCAGCTGAGCACGTTGTGATATTTCGATGAGGCTATAGAGAAGATTTCCTGTGTGCTACAGAGTGGAGGGTACAGAATGTTTCTTATGAAATATACATGACCGCATGTGTGTCGGTGTAAAAAGACAAATGAAAAAGCAACAAAATGAATAATTCAGACACACCCAATAAACTGGCTCCGAACTTGACCACATGTTGCCTTTGTAACATGTGCTTCGCTCAGCAGAGTGCGTTCATGCGTGCGGACAGATTAACTCAACGGCTGTCAAATGCGAAACGACAGAAACTGAAATCGGTGTTGCTTAACGACATGTAACAGACTATTTCAGGAAAAAAAAATGGAAAAGAAAGACAAATGTTTAATCTAAGCACATATTCATAGGCTGCAGACTGATTACACGGTGACAGATAATTAAATGCTTTCATGCTCTAACCGAACTAATGGCTGCGTGTGTTCAAAAACTAATTAACAGAGGGAGCTGAGAACAGAGGATGGTGCTGAAGCATCTGTAACAGCTATTGGTTTGCTCATATTCCCTTGCTGGTATCAAAAGCTCAGAGATGCAGCTGGTTTGTTTTGAGTTTTTTTTCTTCAACCATTTCTTCTGAAGAGGCTATTGGAGTCCGTTTCGTTGTGAGGGAGCTGATTGAAGTGTGTGAGCGCCTTGTGAACAGGGAATCCACGTTTGGACCTACGAGAGACAATGGAGTTGTTTGAGATGTGAGATAGAAGCAGAGATTAAGTCTGTCTGTGTAACAAACCTTCACAGCACATACAAGCTCTACAAGGACTAATTAAAAAAAAGGTCCTGAAGTCAATTGCTGAAAAAGTAATTCAGTGATTTAGGAAAGCGGGAGACAGTTAATCCTGCTGTCGACACCTGTGGACCCCAATCAAGAAAGTCTTGAACCAGAAGCTCACAGCCAGTTTTGCTGGATGCAAACAGTCAGGTTTTCCCTGCTGGGGGGCTGACAGGGATTCAAACTGGGAGCCATCTGCCAACTGAGAGTCACCCCTCTCAGCTGGAGAACTCATTTCCTCCACACAATGTAGCCGCGGGTATCGCCATATCGCTGCCGATGAAGGAGATGAGAGGATACAGACTCATGTGGAGTACGACACGGACATCAAGTGAACGAAACTAACGTCAAAAGGATGAGACAAATGTCACAGTGGTTTATTAGCAGGCGTATTGAGACTTGATCAACACATCAACATGAGTCCCTGCAGGTCTCTGCGCAGCTGTTGGTCCTCCACTGTGGCGCTCCCGTTGGCCTCCTCTGCTTAGAGGAGGAGGAGGCCAACGAATCAGGACACTGTCCAGTAATTACGAGTATCTACAGGCAATGAAGCAGTAGCAGCCCCACAGCAAGAGACGTATTTGGTGAATAATGGCCCATCTGGTTTCCTGTGCACACGTTTTCTCCCAAGTTTTCTGTCTTCTATTAGAGCTTCCGGAAGGATAAAGACAAACATCTCTGCTATGGCAACGGTAGAGTACTTAATGCACTTAGCACAAACTGGTTGCAGCCAGTTCTTGTTCAAGTGACACAACATATGTCCAGTGTAAATATAATTCACTTGGCTGGCTGGTTCACTCGCACGAGGCATGGAACAAAAACATGAACACGCAGGAAGGGAAACCAGCTAGACATGAGTGCTCCTGTCTCTTCTTGACATAAATATTGAATAAATATTGAAAAATATTTTCATTTCAGTGTGGCAATGAATGAGTCTCCATAAAGGGCAGGTGACTGCATCCATGTGCAAAATAACTAGAATTGACAGAATGAGCTACTTTTCATTACAAGCAACGATGCATGACACATATATATACTGGTATATTGGTGTGTGTGTGTAACATCGGTTCCCACTATGACGCAGCACCATGTGAAGAACAGCCCAGGGTAAAGCCTCTAATCATTACAAAGCTCCTAATGCCTTGATTAATGCCTGCCGCAAACGCAATCAATGTGATTTTACATCAACAAGTAAATTAAAAATGCAGCTGGGCAGCACGTGTAATCGACCCTGTCTTATTGAAGTCATCAGCGGTAGCATCATGACGCTGGCGCCGGTGAATGCATGTTAGAGATATGCAAAGTGAAGCGCACACAGATGAGTGTTAGTGGAGACGAGAGCGCCTGTGTGGAGCTGTGTGCGAAGCAGCTAATTGCCGCAGTTAATTGGTCTCCCTCTTTATTGCAGCGAGATGCAGGTGTCTGACTCCGGTCGCTGTGATTACTCTAATGTGAGGATGATTAAAACACATTAAAAAAAAAAAAAAAAACCCGATGTAAAGTCATTGATCACAGGTTGTTGCTGAACACCTGTGTGGGTGTCTTTCTTTGTGCTGGGAACCTGAGAGACTGTGGGTTTAGAATGCCGCCAGACTTTGACTGACCCTGCAAGCAGAACACAATTAACAGCTGTCAAAGATGGCTGCTTTCATCCGCCCAGCTTAAAGGAAGTCCCATTTACCCCTTCGTCTGAGAAGTTAATGACTTCGTTGGATTGACACGAAAACACTCAGCTTTTTTTTCGTTGTTAAAAAAAAGACATAGGCAAATAATCCTGGTTATTCCAACAGTTTTGAATTTAAATAATTGACATAAACATCATTCACAGTGAATTCCTGAATATTTTTCACGACCTGGCAATGTTAATTACCTGATTACCTCATAAAAGTGCAAATCCAGGGGAGAAAACATCATATCTGAAAATGACTGCGGATGACAGATCAGCGATATTTCACGATGGATTGTGTTTCTTCAAATGAAACAGTCCAGTATGTTGTCGTGCAGCAGCACACACATGAACCATTGTAGAACACGCGTTCACGTCCAGCTTGATAGACCCTGACCAACTGAAAATATTTTATGCAACAAAAAGGTCACGTGCAGAGTAAATATACGAGTTTAAAATATTAAACTGGAAAGAAATTTAGTCTGAATAATTAAACAATGTATGAACAAGACTTTTGCATTTCAAAGCAATAAGGGCAGCTGCTTCCACTGGACAAAGGGAACAGTCCACTGGGTCAGACGATAGAGTGCGACTGTGCAGGAACTTGAACCCCAAAGGTTCCACCATTTGCGTCCTTAATTGTTTCTGATTTACATGGATGGCTGCTATTTGCATCTTTATGAGCTGGAAATCAAAGGCACAACAACTTTCAAGGGACGACAACCAATGCAACTGCAGATTTTACTGGCTGGAAAAAATTGAGTTACAGCTGCAAAGATAAAGAACATAGATGATTTAAAATCAGTGACATACCAACCAACCAACAAAATGAACAGGAAACAAAGGCTTCATGGATAGAAATTGTGCATTAAAGGGAGAAGACAAAAAGGACTGTTGAGCAGTTGTGCTGAAATATCCCATCAACGAGCGTATTGTTTCATTCACATTGTCTCTTCGAAATGGAACAGAAAGTCTACACGACAGACACAAAAAGGACGTTTAGATGTTTAGGTGTTCAAATACAACCGTTAACTGTTGCTGGTGCAGGGAAGAGCCTGCATCGCAGTTCAAACTGTGAAACTTGAAGATGGACAATGGTCGAGTCTGGAAGCAGCAATCTCTTTCACACTTACCGAAACACATTCAGCAAGAGGTGAACTTGGCAAACAAATGTAGGGTTATTTTTTCGAGTTCGACCACAGTGAACTGCAATTAGATGGTGAGCAGCCTTTGAGCTTGACTATCAAAGCCAAGATTTGAGGGCAACAGCAGGAGCCAAGGACCTCTGAGTGGCCTCAGCGAGGCTCTGAGCAAACAATCAGATGTCTGGAGACGGTACAGACGTTAATGAGTCTCATACACCTGATGGAACTGTGACACCAAACCTCCAACACTGCATCATTAAAGCGTCTATGTTTGCCTGGAGGTGAGATGTCTGTGGGCGCTATGACGGTTAGCTTTGGTTCAAAGACGTCATGTCACACACTTTGCAGGTGAAACAGCATCTTTATCGAGACAGAACTCAAAGTTTCACACGTGTGAAGTGTTTGAAATCACAGGACTGGTAAAAGAACGACGAGATCCAACATCTGACGGAAGGTAGAACATTCCCCTGTGGACATGAACTGAGATGAGATCGTCCCACTAGAGGCCTAGAGATTTGTCTTTAGAGTAGCTCTTGCTGGTTTTAAACCTCCTTCCAGGATACTCAGCTCAAACATTGGAGGAGCATCCGGTCTCCTGTGGAGTGAGTTTCCTTACTCAGTGTCGCCAACAAACCATACACACCGTTTATTACCAAGAGTCGCAGAGACACGAGACATAAAACCATAATCTTTATTTTTCAGACAAGAACTGGAACAGAAACTAGGATACAGTATGACATGTCGCCCACTGCCATCACACTTCTGTGCGCCCTCTGTGAGACAAGCCGAAGTCTCACATGATTAACACAAGTATGAAAGTCCTGTCTGAGCCTAATATGGCAACAGTATTGCTTCTAAGAAACCCACAGTTAAGAATCGGTTTGGCGAAATCATTAAAAGGTTTGAAAGCTCGTCCTTCTCCTTCCGTACATAAACACTAACACACATCACATACACCGTCGCTCAGTCGTACTAATGACTTAGTTAAAGTAATTCAAAGGGTCGCTGAAAAACTAACTTTAAAAAAATAGCCTCTCATGTCACATCTACTCAGAACATCCAACATTTGATCCCCCAGAGAAACTCTTGTAAAAAGGGCTGATCGCCATCTCTTCCCCTCTGCCCTGCACCTCCTGCTGTCTGTTGGCTCAGCGCAGGAAGTCCCAAGTATAGCTTAACCTCCATTCCCAAACGTCGGCGTAGTAAAGGCCACACCTGGAAACAGATCCCCCATCATCATCCTCTGCCTCAAAAGGTCATCAGCTCTCCTGGTTGTCTTTGACCAAAAGGACTGTGTGCTGCCCTCCGCTGGACGCCATCAGTACTGTGCGGTTCTCCAGTTGCTTGCCGGTCATTTTGACGGGGCTCCATTCATCCTCCTCCCCACCTGTGCCAAGCTGCAGATTGGTGCCCATTCCCCACGCATACACGGACCCTACCAGAGGAACAGACACGTTTGTTTTTGCTCGCTCCCTCACTCCCTCGTTTCCCTCAGTGTACTGACAACTGACAAATGGACTTTGTTCCTCACCGTCTCGGGTGACAGCATAGCTGACAGATGTCCCACATGTCACCCCACAGGCTGGTTCCATCCCCATCACAGGTGTAGGCTCAGTTTTCTCTTCAGCACCTTCACCCAGGCCAAGACGACCATAATCTGCTCTGCCCAGACTATATACCTGTCCTGAAAAACAAACAACAAAACAAAGGATCGACTCATTTATCAAACCAACAGTATCTCTACCCTCTCAAGGATAAAACGCAATCAGAATGCATTAGCTATATATCACGTTAGGAAAAAAGATTTTTAAACTTACCTTCAGAATCAAGGCAGACCGTGTGATGTTGACCCCCAGAGAATTCTACCCAGGTAGTGTTGGAGTTTTTGAAACAAGTGAGTTTTATTGGGACAAAATACATCTTGGTGCTTTTAGTTCCTGGAGAGATGGATAAAAAAGGGAAAACACAGAATCAACACGCTACCTCTGGACACCAAAGGACCAACAGGAAACCACCAAGCATCGTCAGACAGGACTGCAGTGACACCTGACATCAACCACGTGGGGAAACACACTGACCCAGTTGGTGATAGTTGGAGAGGCCGAATCCGAACATATGTCCGTCCCTTGACACGGCGAAGGTGAAGTACGCCCCACAGAAGGCGTCTATGAAGGTGACCTTCCTGTTGAATTTTACCATCTGAGGTACCAGCAGCCGGTCTGAAAACACAAAGAACTGACTCAGCCAGGAGGAAGTGGTAATATACACGTCACACACCAAGACAGAGACATACAGTGTGTGTGTGTGTGTGTGT